>JAIGNY010000133.1:0-131564 GCA_020152595.1 Chiridota heheva
GTATGTATGGGTGTATGTATGTATGTTTTTATGTACAGTATGTATGTAGGTGTACAGTTTGTATGCATGTGTGTGAGTGTGTGTGTTTGTGATGCGACAGCCAGCTCATAAACATGTTATCTCAAGAACGGTACCCTGGATTAATGTCATATGTGGTACACAGATAGCCCATGGGCCTTAGATGTAGCGTAACATAACAAGATTACGGGTTAAGAAGGGTAAGTTATCCCATAAAAAGCCCAAACTAACACCACCACCACAAAAACAGCAAAAATTAAAGACGCTCAGAGTTAGTAAAGAACTTATCAATGTTGACTTTAAAATTGTGAGCTGATTTGGAGCTAACTACCCACTCAGGCAAACCATTCCACTCAATAACAACTCTTTGTGAAAGCTAAAATGCTGAATATCTATCTGTGAGAACTCTTTGGTCAACTTCAAACTGTTACCACGTGTCACATGAGGATTAGCTGAAACATGCAAGAAATAACAGGAAGTCAAAGCATCACTACCAGATAGGAACTTAAAAACCTGAATCATATCGCCACATACTCTTCTCAACTCAAGCATGATCAAACCAAGAATTCGCAACCTAGATTCATAAGAGAGATTCCTTACTTTGGGAATAAATCTAGTGCCTCTTCACTAAACCTGCTCCAAAATGAACTTATCCTTCTTATCAAAGAGACTCCAAGCATGATACTCAAGGTGAGGCCTGACTAACTGCTTATACAAATTAAGAACAACCCATCTACCAAGAAAACAAAAATTTCTTCTAATCAAACCAAGCATCCTATTTGCCCTTGCAGCTACTAAAGCAAACTGCTTAGAAGGCTTCAGATTGCTAGCAATGACAACACCTAGATCCCTTTCTTGATTAACACAACCACGATTTTAACTATTCATGCAGTAATCAAAAGCCAAATTGCTCTGACCAAAATGAATAACTTTGTATTTATCGACATTGAATGACATCTGCCATGTTTGGGACCAAGACACTCACTTATCCAGATCAGTTTGCAAAAGTGAAGAATCCCTAGCATCATCAACAATCCTGTACAGCTTAATGTCATCAGCAAATTTATAAATCCTGGAACCAAGGGAAACATCAATATCATTAATGAAGAATAAGAAAAGAAGCGGACCCAATACAGAACCCTGAGGAACACCACTTGTAACCTTCTTCCATGGAGATACTTCACCATTAATAACAACTCTTTGTTACCTGTCAACTAGCCAAGAATATATCCAACTGGCACACTTTCCCTCCACACCAAGCACTCTTGATTGCATCATGAGCCTGCCCAATGGAACCTTATCAAATGCTTTATAGAAATCTAAATAGATAGAATCCACATTATGTCCAAATCAACTAGTTTAGTAACATCATCAAGAAAGTCCAATAAATTAGAAACACAAGACCTCTTAGGTAGGAACCCATGCTGAGACAAATTCAACAAAACATTGACCAGTAAATGATCTAGTACAACATCCTTAACAATGGACTCCATGACCTTGCACACACCACTAATAAGACTCACTGGCCTATAGTTACAAGGCAAACTGTGGTCATCCTTTTTAAAATAGGATTTGTCGTGATCGGAATGAAAGACATAATAAATGAAATGATAAACCTGAGCTTAACGTGTTACTGTAATCTATATTCTTGCTCTGACTGTAACATGCGTTGAGTCACCTTAAATGACCTTATGGCAAAAGGTGTGATCTTGTGCAGATCACTACAACTCCCCTTTTAAAAAGGTGAGAGCTTCACAGGAGATGCAAGTTCTGTAACTTCTTCTTACGATAACAAAAATATAAGGAAAACATAACATTTAATCTACTTGAACATACAACACAAGTGAAAAATGTCTCTATATACAACAAGGTTAAAATCACAACTACTTGAACATGGTTTCAATCAGGAGTTCAATATTTGATATAATCTCTGTACTTGGAGGGTTCCTTAATTGTGCGACCTCTCGTTGTTCGCATCAGATTTGGTGTTGTGTGTTGGTTTGAGTTCATTGTGGGTGATTTTTGTGAGTTGTCCGATTCATTTTGTGTGGAGTCTTTGTCACACACGTGTTGTCTGTTGACATGATTGGTTGTGTTGTTTTGAGTAGACGTTTGTTGTGTTATAATGTGTCGTCTATTTCTTCTTAATTCACTTCCACCCTCTGTTTCTCATATGTATGAGTGCGGAGTCTGAGCCCTTTCTAAGATTGTGGCTGGTTTCCATCCACTTTGTGTTTGGACCCTAGCTCTTTCACCCTTTTCTAAAGGTGAGAGTTTCCTTGACCCTTTGTCATAATCAACCTTCTGCCTTGCTTGTTTTTCTAGTAAGGCTTTCTTCACTAGTTGGGGGTCTACAACTTTTGGTTGTACTTGAGCTTCGGTCGTGGGGAGGACAGTTCGAAGTCGTCGACTCATGGCTAACTGAGCTGGTGATCCAATTTTGTTTATGGTAGTATTCCGGTATTCCAAGAGGCCCAAATACGGATCCTTTCCCTCAGACTTCGTTTTTTGTAGAAGTCTTTTTATGGTTTGAACAGATTTTTCTGCCAACCCATTTGCTTGGGAGTGGTAAGGGGATGTGGTAACATGAGAGAATTCCCATTCTTTTGCAAAATTGGCAAATTCATGTGAAGTATATTGGGGTCCATTGTCACTTCGGACAATGTCAGGTATCCCATGTGTGGCAAATACTGATTTCATGTGATTTATGATGGTCTTGGAGAGTGTGTTTTCAAGTCTCCTAATTTCTATGAACCTGGAGTAGTAGTCAACTATGAGGAGGTAATTGTCTGTCCCTAAATGGAACAGGTCTGTGGCTACCATTTCCCATGCTCTTGTGGGAGTGGGGGCTGTGAGCATTGGCTCCTTTGGATTGGAGAGTCTCATCTCCTGGCATTCTGGGCAGAATTTACTTAAATTTTTGATTTCTTTCCCTATCCCTGGCCAGAAAATAGCATCTCGTGCCCTTTGTTTGCACTTCTCAACACCCATGTGACCAACATGAATTTTGTTGAGCATTTCTGTTCTCATTTTGGGAGGAATCACTATTCTTTGACCCTTCATTAATATGTCTTCTTCTACTGAGATTTCATCCCTAAAGTTCCAGTAATCTTGGATTTCTTTTGGGGTTTTGTGTTTGACGTCTGGCCATCCATTTAAGGCTGTTTGTTTGAGTATCCGCATTTGTGGGTCACTTTTGATCTCTGATCTTATTTCTTGAAGTTTAGCATTTGATGCTGGAAGGTTTGTGATAACCATGTGGACATGTGTAGCATTGTCAACTTCAATGCTGTTGTCACAGTTGCCCTGTATATATGCACGTGACAGCGTGTCAGCCACTACTTGGTCTTTGCCTGGCACATATTTCACAGCAAAAGTGTACTTCTGCATGCGCAACAACATGCACTGTAGTCGGGCAGGTGCTGATACCAGAGGTTTGGTTACAATTGCCTCTAGTGGCTTGTGATCTGATTCAACTTGTACTAAATTACCATACGTGTATTGGTTAAATCGTTCTAAAGCAAATACTATGGCTAGAAGTTCTTTTTCTATGGGTGCGTATCTGGTCTCTACTTCTGTAAGAGATCTGGACGCATATGCAACTGGCTTGTTGTTTTGCAGTAACACTGCACCTAGTCCACTGTTGGACGCATCACATGCAATAGTAATTGGTACTTTCACATCAAAAAATGTGAGGACTGGCGCCTCTGCAAGGACATCTTTGATTTTTTTAAATGCTTTTTCCTGTTCTGGTCCCCACATGAACTGATTTTCTTGTTTCAACAGTTCCCTAATAGGCACAGTGAGTGTGGACATGTTTGGTATGAACTTTGCTAAATAGTTGACAGTTTCTAAAAGCCTTTCCACCCCTTTTTTGTCCTTTGGTGGTGGCATGTTTCTGATCGCTTTCGTCTTCTCAGGGTCAGACTTGTCTTTGTTTAGTGTAAGGCCAATGTCTTCGCAACGGCGTAAGACTGCGTGTAAGCTAGCATCATGCTCCTCTTGTGTGTGTCCCCAAACAAGTATGTCATCGATGTCTGTTTCCACTCCTTGAATGTCGCTAAAGTGGTGCTGCATCCGTTTCTGGAATACTTCCTGTGTTGATTTTATGCCAAATGGCATGCGTAAATAGCAATATCTGCCAAACGGGCAGAAACGTGGTTAGCAACTGACTTTCTTCGTCTAGGGGGATCTGCCAGTACCCGTGATTAGCGTCGAGCTTTGAAAAGATTTTGGCACCGGCTAAACGCATGGCAATGTCTTCAATGGTGGGTAGTTGCAAATGTTCACGTTGTATGGCTTTGTTTAGAGGCCTAGGATCTAAACAGATTCTCAGTTGGTTTGACTGGGGTTTTTCAACTACTATTATTGCATTTACCCAATCTGTGGGTTTGTCCACTTCTCGTATTACTTGTTTGTTTTCCATATCATCTAGAGATTGTTTCAAGCGCGTGCAAAGTGAGACTGGTTGATTGCGTGGGGGACTGACAACCGGGGTAACTGAGGGATCTACTGATATCTTGTATGGTTTGAATAAACATCCAAGTCCATTGAATACTTTGGGAAATTGTTATTGTAAGTTTGCTGTGGAGCTAACATTCATGATTACTTTGATTAGACCAAGCTGTTGCGACGCTTTAAACCCGAGGACGGCTACTTGGTCTGTGTCCACAACAAAAAATTCCAATTGTTGTCCTTTGCATACTAAAACACATCTGCCCTTGACTGGCAGTACATTTCCTGAGTAACTAGTCAGTTTGATCATTGGTTTTAAAGTATCGAGTTTCACATTTTCCAGTTGTTTGAATGTGGACTCAGGTATTATATTTGCCTGAGCTCCAGTGTCCACTTTGAATTTCACACTTGTTTTTGTCCCAGCAATAGGTAGTGTTATAAGATATTCATCAGATCTGATTTCCTTATTGTGAGCCTTGTTTACGGCACCAATGAACAGCGGTTCTGAGTCGGAGCTTACATGGTCCTCACCCTGTTCCATTGAGTGGACATTGCGTTTTGGTCTTGATCGACAGTACTTACTAAGGTGGTTCATTTTACCACAGCACTCCTTGCCATATGCTGGACAGTTGTTCCTACCATGATTTTTCCCACAGTTCCAACAGTTACGAGAATTTTGAGAGAATGATCGATTTCTGTCGTGCTGATATCCTTGGCTACTATTCCCACTGGGTTTGGCATTGGCACTGCTATTCCCACTGACATGATTATCCCGATGAGTGCTTTGTTGTGGTTTGCGCCTTTGATCGTATAGTTGTTTTGATTTAACTGCGTGAACACCTTGTTCATCACTTATGCACTGCATTTGCTTTTTACTTTCTTCCCTTGCTCTGCAGATTGCGAGTGCTTTGTTGAGTTTGAGTTCCTCTTCCCGAAGGAGTCTTTCCTTGACCTGTTCAGATGGGCATCCACAAATGATGCAATCCCTAAGAAGTTCATTCTCAAGACTTCCAAACTTTTCTGTAACCTACTGTAACATACTGGTCAATTGTTTCCGATTTGCCTTGCGCACGGGAGTTAAACTTGTATCGTTCGACAGTGGTATTCTGTTTGGGAATACAAAAGTCTTCAAACTTTTGGAATAAGACTGATAATTTGTCCTTTTCGCTATCACTGAATGACATTGTATTATGTATGCCTCTGCCCTCTTGGCCAATTAAGTATAGAAATGCTTTGCATTGATCCTTTCCCTGTTTATCAGGCATGCTTAAACTAATGTACAGTTCCATTGTTTCTTTCCATCTCCGCCATTTATCTGCCACATTGGGACCATCAAAATCCATTTCGGGGGGCGCTTTCAAGTTTTCCATGATTTACTTTAGTGTTGTTACTGTGTTAACGTTAGTGTTAGCCTCTGACGTTAGGCTGAGTTCAAATTCAACAGGCGAAAAAAAAAAAATTGATGGTACTCATGTTCCTGAGATTGATTTGTTGATGGAATCAAAATTTGTCACTGTTTTAGAGTGTATTTGATGTCCAAAATAACGCTATACATTGTAGTTACTTTGATAATTCACGGAGCTTCCTGATCGAAAAATGTTCGTTGCATGTTAGGATGTATGTGAAATAGTTAACGCTAGGCTTTGTTACTTTAGTCCGTTTCGACTACGAATTTCCGGCTGCGAATTTGACGATATTTGTACCCCATATCCAAAACAAAATATTTTCCATACTAGAAAAAGGAGTAAGTTCGTTCATGCTTCTGACACCATGTCGTGATCGGAATGAAAGACATAATAAATGAAACGATAAACCAGAGCTTAACGTGTTACTGTACCTTGTGCAGATCACTACAGGAGTGACATTAGCAACTCCCCAATCACTAAGAACAACACCAACATCAAAGCTCATTGAAAAGATAATACTCAGTGGAACAGAAAGAACATCAGATCACTCACATAAGACAGCAGGATGTATACCATCTGGACCGGGTGCTTTGTTTGAGTTCAAACCCTTCAACTTCTTGGACACAACATCAACTGAAAATTCAACATTCTTAATGGATACTGGAGAGTGCACACTAAGATAATCCACAACATCATCAGCAGGGGACTCCTTAGTAAAAACATACACAAAGTAGTCATTCAAAACCTCAGCCTATATCCTTACCATTATTGATAGTAACACCATCATTATCCTGAAGGGGACCAACCTCCTTGGTTTTTTGCTTTGAGCAAACATAAGAATGAAACAACTTAGGTGGACAAAAAGCACTTTAGTATCTCTTATCAAACCCTTTGTGAACTTTTCATGATCCTTATACCTATAGCAAGCTCCGCAGGACACCCACTGTGTTTATAACAACGCCACAACTTCCTCTTTTTCCGAACCTCTGGATACATCCACACTGACCGATTACGCCTACAGACTTTCTTTAATGGGACAAACCTATTTACACCCTCCAAAACTATAGTTCGGCAAACATCCCATGCTTTAGAAGGATCTAAGTCACGGAGCAAAGAAGTTCAATCGAATGACAAATTATCCTGAAGTGCAGCAAATCAGCATTCTTAAAATCTAAAACCAGTTTATTAGCTGGAGAAGCCTTTGTGAAACAATACAGATCAAAACTAATGAATAATGATGTGCCCTGTTATTTTTATGGTGATGTCATGCATATTTTTTTCATCACTATTGACCCACAAATATTTTGCTTCATATTGCCATGGGTTATCTCTACAAACACTCTTGTTAACTTTATCTTCTACCAGTCAATTCACAATTGATGATGGAAGCCATTGGTCTATAAAAATCTTAATTAAATAATAGCAACACCTCATTCCCAACATCAGTTTCAGACTGAGGATCCTCTCTGCTTTAGTCTGGATTTCTGCCTCAGCATCCCCAGTCCAGGTCCCGCTGGTACTTGGTAGGCCTACAGGTAAATGATGAGCTTCATCGGTACTGAATTCCGTAAATTTCGTGCTCTTTCTAAATCCTGATGCAGCTGCGGCTGCCACAAATGGATTAACTGGGGCATTGACAGTTTCAAATGGTATATGCACTCCTTTTGAAAATATATCCTTATGATATTTCACATTATGGTTTTTCCGATAGTCATCAAATTGTCGGTTACACAGTCCACATTGTAACTTAGTTCAGACAGGTTTTTCTCCATCCTAATTATGACAAAACTTGCTTTTCTCGTAATTGTTATACCAGGGATTTCTTATAATTATACCATTCGAATAAACAAAATTTACGTACTGTAGTTGATAAAAAGCGAGATCCTCTACCAACTTGCAGCAGCCACAAGTTGCCATGGTTATAAGGGACAAGAGCGTTATCTGATCTCTTATATTGTAAAACTGGTTAAAACAATAGCTTCAATTGCGATAAAAAATAAAAACAAGATCTGAAGTCTTGTACAGACAAGGAGTTAGTTGATGTGTTTAATCATGTGAATATTATTTTTTCTCTGTAAACTGAGAACAAAGAATTAGCAATGAACAAGAATTGATGAATTTTTTTTGGCAATGCTTTCATTTCCGATTGCTCATCTCATTAGGGAAGTTCGGTGAAAATTTACTGACAAAGTCACCATTTTCCCGTCAAAAATCGTGGTTAGGGGTGAGGGTGTGACACTCCTCCACACCCCCCAATCTCTATGCCCCTGTTTTCCTTTATACATGCTAACTCAACTTTCCCTTTAGTGTTCATCTGGTATCCACTGAATGAAATAAGCTTCACTTTTGACTTTCTGAGTGGTCGCCCACTAACTAATTGATAAGTTCTCTCTAACATTATGTTGCATTGCGCTCCTATTGTAAAGTTTCTCCTTTGATCATTTACCTCAATTTCTACTGACCATTCATTTATCTTGGCTTTATCAGACCTCTTGCTGTACCAATACAAACTTCATCATTAGAGTCACTTTCCGAATCATCTGCTTGTGCTGTGGCATGATGCACTTTTTGTGTTTTGTGTCCCTCCGATATTTTGATTTTGACTCAGTTTGTTGTTGTTTTTGGCACATCCTGGCAAAGTGATTTTGTCCCTCACACATGTAACAAGTTTGACCAATCGCTGGACAATGATCTTTACTATGAAATCATCCACACTGAAAACATTTCTTGCTTTGTGGATGATATTTTTCCTCGTTTACTGAATGCACTTCACAGCTGTCAAAGTCATAGTTTTCATTTGCGCTGCTGTCATTTCATTCGCTCTGCACATATCAACTGCCTTTTGTAGTGTCACGTTTGTCTCTCGTAACAATTGAGCTGGTATAAATGTCACTTTGTATTCCACAAATAATTCTTGTCCCGAAAACTTTCAGTCAATTTCCCCAAACGCACATGATTTGGCTAAATTTACTCTTAGTAGCTGATTGATTCCTTGTATTAAAAACATGCCTTTCCCGGCCATGTAGTGTTTCATCTTGTGTTGCAATAGTTATGAAACCTTTCAATAACTTTGTCCAATTTCTTATCATTTAGCTCCTTCTGAATCCCGATGGAATGTATTGTATAGCTCTATCGCCTCCTCTCCTGCAACATGTAGCAAAGTTGAACATTTCACAAACTCTGACTTTTTGTTCAGTTCACTTGCTTCCATATATCTTTGTAACCACTTTCTCCAATTTTCTGACAAATTTCCTTCAAAGTTCAATGTTCCAGGAGGTTTGAACTGCTCCATGGCTGCCAGTTTACTTCTGACACCATATAGTATTCTAGTGCATACAGAATCACAACACAGTTACACAAGCATGTTTACTCTGTGGAGGCTATATAAGAAGACAGATTGACTACCTACTGTGGTGTAGTGGTTATCATACCTGTCTACAGACCACGAGGCCCTGGGTTCAAGTCTGGGTTGGGTAGACACGCCAGTGTACCACAACTGGTTATCACAGGCCGTGGACATTGACTTGGTTGTCGATGTTATGTCTGTCCGTACGTCGTACCTGTGTTCTTGTCCAGGTCGTATTAAGCATTTCGTCATAGCATTGTTACTATCATAACCGAATACGCAGGCGACGACCCCGTCATCTTAATTGTGTGTTCAATCGTCGGCGTCGACAGATTGACAATCTTTAAGTGAGTAAGGTAATACAGGAAGACCACCACCTGTGGCTTCAAGACATAAACAAACTGATTATGTTACAACCGAGGCCACCACAATTTCTCACTGGGCGACAGTGGCGTGGTGGGTCATGTTTCACTGGGGGCAAGGGCATTTTGGTGCATATTAAAAGAGTATTTTGATCATATCAGGGAACTGCAATATTACTAAGAAAATGTTGTAAATTAAAGAGCATTTTGCTCATGAATTAAGAACATTTTGCTCATATTAAGAGTAAAATGTTGGGCACGTAGATCTAAATTGGTAGCACCGTTTAGATGGCACTGTCTAAGAAATTGCTGAAAATCAATCTAGGGGTAAAGCCCTGGTAGAGATCCCCGAGAGCAAAGATTTTGCTGTAAAATTTCGTAAAATTAAAGAAAACTTTCCAAAATTCAAAGAAAATATCTGCAAAATGAAGGAAATTTCCAGAAAATTGAAGGAAACTTTCACTAAAATGAGGATACATGTAATTTCTCAAAAATACAGGGAATTTCCCTAAATTTAAAGCGAATTTCCCCAAAATAAAGAAAATTTCCTGAAAATTAGAGCAATTTTAACAAGATTTGAAAAAAATGAACAATAATTAAAGGAAATTTCCTGAAAATGAAGGAAATTTCCTATGTAAGGAAATTTTCCAGAAATGAAGGAAATTTCACAAAAATTGAAAAAGATTTTCTGAAGAAAAGATATGCAGGGAAAATAAATTTGTAAGACCTTGGTGGGCCTTGCTTAACTTAATTGTGTCAAATCTAGGCATGCTATGGACAAATTTAGCCCCGGTGGGACCCTGGGGACAAATCCTCCTGAAGTCTTGTGATTTTTATAGCAGAAAATTGCTTTTAATGAAATGTGTCAAATCTTTGGGGCAAAGCCCTATATACATGAATTTGATAGCAGATAGATGATTTTGATAGCAAAAAATTTGTTTCAAATTGTGTCAAATATAGTGAAAAGCCCCCGAAAGCCCTGCATTTATCACGATTTGGATTGCAGAAATTTCTTAATATTGTGTCAAATCCAGGGTCGACGTCCTGATGGCGCCCAGCGGGGCTTTAACTTACCGTTTTCTGCGTGATCATTACGATCAAGCAGGCGCATTAAAATTGTGTCTCAAACAAGCCGATCATTAATATAAAACTGTTCGGGTGATCAAATTACGTACTCCCCCTCCCCCCCTCCCGCCCATCCGCTTCCGATTTGCATTAAATTATAGGATACAGTTTCCATGCTCTGCGACGTGATTCATGCATGAGTGATTCAACTCAATTTGCATGCAATTGTGTCTGAAAATTATTCGGCCATGCTTGAAAGATGATATTACTTTTGTTGGTTTTTCCAATTAGTGGAGGTAGGATGCTACATGCATCATTAGACAGGAATACCCCCAGTTTGGACAACTTTTCAATGCGGCGGCTAGATCATCATGTTAGGGTACTGGTAGAAAATTGCTTTAAATTGTGTCAATTCCACACATAACAGGAATAAATATTTTAGAATGAATGTTCAAATGTAGGGTCCTAATGACTACAATATGTGTCTTTTGGGGTGAAGGGATGATTTTCATGTTTTAAGTGTATAAGAATAAATCTTTGAGAGAAAACATTTACACGTTTGTTTTGTAAATGATACAAATTGCAGAAGTTGAGAATAAAAAGCCTATATTCAAATATATTTTTCGGGCCCGTAAATGTCCCTCCCCCCCCTCCCCTAAAAAAAAAAAACGTTATTTCTACCACAAAAAAACTAATGTAAGCAAAAAATTGTAACGTGCATAACAATTTGTAATAGTCCTATAATTTTGTTGAAATCAACCATACTGCACAAACCTTAATATATATAATATGATAGCTGTCTTCAGATTTCTACAGGCCTCAGTGGCGGATCTAGAGATGGGTGGGGTGTTCTGGGTAATGGAACCCCAAAAAAAATTTCCAACATTTTGCATTACTCAAATAATAAGCAGAACCCTCTCTTTGTAAATTTCATTCAAGTTTGTTCATTTTCCTTAATTCTCGTGCAATTTTCGAAGAATTTTTTTCATTTTGGGGCAAGCTTTCTTAGATTTTCAGTTAATTACTTGAACTTTTGGGGAACTTCCTTCAATACTTGGGATATCTCTTTCAATGTTTAGGAAATTTCTTTGATTTTTGTGCAATTTCCTTCATTTTTAAATTTATTTTGGGAGCAATTTTTCTTCAATTTTTGGTAAATTTCATCAATTGTCATGAAATTATGCCAAATTTTACTAAAATTTCCAATGGTTTTGCCAATTCATTTGAAATGATCACCACGTCACTGCTGGGCAACCTCTAATATGTTAAAAACTTTACTGGCCTGGGTGCATGGTGGCCTAAGGGTAAGGGGTGGAACCCCCTGAAGCCCTCAGGCTGCTTTTTCATGGATTTATTGGCAAGAAATTGCTTAAAAGTCATGTCAAACACACTCTAAAACCATTCTCAATTTTTGAAATTTTTAGTATGGGAGGGGGAAGAGGTGGGGAGCAGGGGGGGGAAAGGACAACTCCCTGTCACCACGCCACTACTGGGCGACCCCTAGTATGTTAAAAAATTTACTGGCCCTGGTGTATGGTGGCTCAATGGGCGGAGCCCCCTGAAGCTGTGCTTTTTTTCATGGATTTATTGGCAAATTGCTTCAAAATCATGTTGCCATTGCACCCTCACAGTCCATCACATTCTCCTTGCCTGCCCCCTGTACAACCTTCCCAGACCTTCCCTCGCTCCCCACAACTCAATTGCTGAGGTCTTCCAGAAAAACCCTCCGGATAAAATTATCTCCTTCCTTCATCATGCTTCCCTCTACAACCATATTTAGTCCTCTCTCCCACCCCCTCTCTCTACTTTTGTTTTCACCCATGCACCTCCTCTCGATGCCAGCTTTCTGACTTTTTGATCTTGTATTTCTCTCATTCTCCCCTGTTTTCTTTCCTTCCTACCTCTAGAATGATCTAACCTCTCAGGCACAATTTGACCCTCATTGTCGTGGTGCCGTTAAGCCCTCATCAAACAAACAAACATCAAATACACACTAAAACCATTTTGATTTTGTTAACATCCCCCTGTGCTGGTGCCACTTGGTAAGGAGATTAAAAGGAGGAGGTTGAGAGGTGGAGGTTGATTTGGTGGGAAGGAGACTGATTTGGTGGGAAGGAGACTGGTTTGGTGGGAAGGAGACTGGTTTGGTGGGAAGGAGACTGGTTTGGTGGGAAGGAGACTGGTTTGGTGGGAAGGAGACTGGTTTGGTGGGAAGGAGACTGGTTTGGTGGGAAGGAGACTGGTTTGGTGGGAAGGAGACTGGTTTGGTGGGAAGGAGACTGGTTTGGTGGGAAGGAGACTGGTTTGGTGGGAAGGAGACTGGTTTGGTGGGAAGGAGACTGGTTTGGTGGGAAGGAGACTGGTTTGGTGGGAAGGAGACTGGTTTGGTGGGAAGGAGACTGGTTTGGTGGGAAGGAGACTGGTTTGGTGGGAAGGAGACTGGTTTGGTGGGAAGGAGACTGGTTTGGTGGGAAGGAGACTGGTTTGGTGGGAAGGAGACTGGTTTGGTGGGAAGGAGACTGGTTTGGTGGGAAGGAGACTGGTTTGGTGGGAAGGAGACTGGTTTGGTGGGAAGGAGACTGGTTTGGGAAGGAGACTGGTTTGGTGGGAAGGAGACTGGTTTGGGAAGGAGACTGGTTTGGTGGGAAGGAGACTGGTTTGGTGGGAAGGAGACTGGTTTGGTGGGAAGGAGACTGGTTTGGTGGGAAGGAGACTGGTTTGGTGGGAAGGAGACTGGTTTGGTGGGAAGGAGACTGGTTTGGTGGGAAGGAGACTGGTTTGGTGGGAAGGAGACTGGTTTGGTGGGAAGGAGACTGGTTTGGTGGGAAGGAGACTGGTTTGGTGGGAAGGAGACTGGTTTGGTGGGAAGGAGACTGGTTTGGTGGGAAGGAGACTGGTTTGGTGGGAAGGAGACTGGTTTGGTGGGAAGGAGACTGGTTTGGTGGGAAGGAGACTGGTTTGGTGGGAAGGAGACTGGTTTGGTGGGAAGGAGACTGGTTTGGTGGGGGAAGGAGACTGGTTTGGTGGGAAGGAGACTGGTTTGGTGGGAAGGAGACTGGTTTGGTGGGAAGGAGACTGGTTTGGTGGGAAGGAGACTGGTTTGGTGGGAAGGAGACTGGTTTGGTGGGAAGGAGACTGGTTTGGTGGGAAGGAGACTGGTTTGGTGGGAAGGAGACTGGTTTGGTGGGAAGGAGACTGGTTTGGTGGGAAGGAGACTGGTTTGGTGGGAAGGAGACTGGTTTGGTGGGAAGGAGACTGGTTTGGTGGGAAGTGGGAGACTGGTTTGGTGGGAAGGAGACTGGTTTGGTGGGAAGGAGACTGGTTTGGTGGGAAGGAGACTGGTTTGGTGGGGAAGGAGACTGGTTTGGTGGGAAGGAGACTGGTTTGGTGGGAAGGAGACTGGTTTGGTGGGAAGGAGACTGGTTTGGTGGGAAGGAGACTGGTTTGGTGGGAAGGAGACTGGTTTGGTGGGAAGGAGACTGGTTTGGTGGGAAGGAGACTGGTTTGGTGGGAAGGAGACTGGTTTGGTGGAAGGAGACTGGTTTGGTGGGAGACTGGTTTGGTGGGAAGGAGACTGGTTTGGTGGGAAGGAGACTGGTTTGGTGGGAAGGAGACTGGTTTGGTGGGAAGGAGACTGGTTTGGTGGGAAGGAGACTGGTTTGGTGGGAAGGAGACTGGTTTGGTGGGAAGGAGACTGGTTTGGTGGGAAGGAGACTGGTTTGGTGGGAAGGAGACTGGTTTGGTGGGAAGGAGACTGGTTTGGTGGGAAGGAGACTGGTTTGGTGGGAAGGAGACTGGTTTGGTTTGGTGGGAAGGAGACTGGTTTGGTGGGAAGGAGACTGGTTTGGTGGGAAGGAGACTGGTTTGGTGGGAAGGAGACTGGTTTGGTGGGAAGGAGACTGGTTTGGTGGGAAGGAGACTGGTTTGGTGGGAAGGAGACTGGTTTGGTGGGAAGGAGACTGGTTTGGTGGGAAGGAGACTGGTTTGGTGGGAAGGAGACTGGTTTGGTGGGAAGGAGACTGGTTTGGTGGGAAGGAGACTGGTTTGGTGGGAAGGAGACTGGTTTGGTGGGAAGGAGACTGGTTTGGTGGGAAGGAGACTGGTTTGGTGGGAAGGAGACTGGTTTGGTGGGAAGGAGACTGGTTTGGTGGGAAGGAGACTGGTTTGGTGGGAAGGAGACTGGTTTGGTGGGAAGGAGACTGGTTTGGTGGGAAGGAGACTGGTTTGGTGGGAAGGAGACTGGTTTGGTGGGAAGGAGACTGGTTTGGTGGGAAGGAGACTGGTTTGGTGGGAAGGAGACTGGTTTGGTGGGAAGGAGACTGGTTTGGTGGGAAGGAGACTGGTTTGGTGGGAAGGAGACTGGTTTGGTGGGAAGGAGACTGGTTTGGTGGGAAGGAGACTGGTTTGGTGGGAAGGAGACTGGTTTGGTGGGAAGGAGACTGGTTTGGTGGGAAGGAGACTGGTTTGGTGGGAAGGAGACTGGTTTGGTGGGAAGGAGACTGGTTTGGTGGGAAGGAGACTGGTTTGGTGGGAAGGAGACTGGTTTGGTGGGAAGGAGACTGGTTTGGTGGGAAGGAGACTGGTTTGGTGGGAAGGAGACTGGTTTGGTGGGAAGGAGACTGGTTTGGTGGGAAGGAGACTGGTTTGGTGGGAAGGAGACTGGTTTGGTGGGAAGGAGACTGGACTTTGGTGGGAAGGAGACTGGTTTGGTGGGAAGGAGACTGGTTTGGTGGGGAAGGAGACTGGTTTGGTGGGAAGGAGACTGGTTTGGTGGGAAGGAGACTGGTTTGGTGGGAAGGAGACTGGTTTGGTGGGAAGGAGACTGGTTTGGTGGGAAGGAGACTGGTTTGGTGGGAAGGAGACTGGTTTGGTGGGAAGGAGACTGGTTTGGTGGGAAGGAGACTGGTTTGGTGGGAAGGAGACTGGTTTGGTGGGAAGGAGACTGGTTTGGTGGGTAGGAGACTGGTTTGGTGGGAAGGAGACTGGTTTGGTGGGAAGGAGACTGGTTTGGTGGGAAGGAGACTGGTTTGGTGGGAAGGAGACTGGTTTGGTGGGAAGGACACTGGTTTGGTGGGAAGGAGACTGGTTTGGTGGGAAGGAGACTGATTTGGGAAGGAGACTGGTTTGGCGGGAAGGAGACTGGTTTGGTGGGAAGGAGACTGGTTTGGTGGGAAGGAGACTGGTTTGGTGGGAAGGAGACTGGTTTGGTGGGAAGGAGACTGGTTTGGTGGGAAGGAGACTGGTTTGGTGGGAAGGAGACTGGTTTGGTGGGAAGGAGACTGGTTTGGTGGGAAGGAGACTGGTTTGGTGGGAAGGAGACTGGTTTGGTGGGAAGGAGACTGGTTTGGTGGGAAGGAGACTGGTTTGGTGGGAAGGAGACTGGTTTGGTGGGAAGGAGACTGGTTTGGTGGGAAGGAGACTGGTTTGGTGGGAAGGAGACTGGTTTGGTGGGAAGGAGACTGGTTTGGTGGGAAGGAGACTGGTTTGGTGGGAAGGAGACTGGTTTGAAGATTAGATAGAATGGGATGTGCAACAGGGTGGAGCGACTGGTTTTGAGGTGGAGAGAAGTGGAGAAACCGGTTTAGAAGCTGAAGTGAGGAGGTGTAGTACTGGTATTGACTTACTAACATTTGGTGTTTGAGCAAAAATATTTCTCTTTTCCATGTAGATGTCCCTGGACAGACATGCAAGCCAAAAGTAATCATGTTCAACGAGAAAGAGATCACCATCGAGTGGAATCCGCCACCATCAAATGGAGGTGATACAATAACTGATTATGTGGTTCAAAGAAAGGCCCAACATGAGCCTCAGTGGAGTATTGCAGGCAAGGAGAAGACTGGGACTAGGCACACTGTGGGTGGTCTGATCAGTGGGCAAGATTACCAGTTCCGTGTTGCTGCACAGAATAGAGCCGGTCTTGGACAATACAGTGAACCTTCAGATGTTGTTCACCATCCCTGCCGTAAGGTTTTTGATTATCTATCACTGTAATGCTCATTGGTATAAGGCTTAATGTTTTGGTGGTTTCACGGGGAACCAAAAAGGGACAAGATAACATTCAGTGAAGAAATACTCTTTGCTCAAACCACAGAAAGAGGGTTAGGCTATGGAGTAATTTGGTGGTACCACTTTTTGGCTTATTATCATATACTTTATACAACCGTTTTCCCAATCTGATTTACACATAGGCAGTGGGAAGAGGGGGGGGGGGACATATCCCCCCACACTTTTCTCAAAAAATTCTGCTTCTGAGAGAAAAAGTGCCCTTTTCCTGAGAGAAAAGTGCCTTTTTTCAGAAGGAAAAGTGCTGTTTTCAAATAGGACAAGTGCAGCGCCTTTTTAGAGAAGGAACATGACCTTTCAAACATTGGAAACCTTTTATCCTCAAAGACTATATATCTGATTATTAATTAAAGAAAGTGACACAAATATCGCTCTAAAAAGACTTCAAATGTGAAATTTTACATGCTTCACATGCATACACTATTCAAGATTTTCTCTAGATAGGGCCTTTTTAGAGTATAGGCCAGTGGGGTGTCTAAGGGGGCTTAGCCCCCTAAAAAATACCATAGTCCCCCTCAATTTGTTTTCTTTCTCAAAGCCATAAATATAGTTAACTGAAGTATCAAATGAACCATGTGTGAAAAACAGAAGTTGGCATTTTTAACTCAACATCCCTTTAAAGGGATTTAAGCTTACGCAATGTCCAACTTAAGAGCCAGGTTCTTGCCGGGATACGTTCGGATTTTTGCAACGTTGATTAAATCTTATGCGTTTTTTGGATATTTTGCTGTGTTGCTATGTTTGCATTAAATAGATCGATATGTTTATGCAATAACAATTCATATTGTTGCGTAGTTTTAACGAATTCTGCATTACAAAATTCACTTAAAATCTTTCAAATACTCAGATTTTACTCAGTGCAATCCGAAGGGGGACATAATAACATTGGCTCGAGAAATACCACCGAATATCTCTGATCGAAAGAAAACTATGTTTTCATTGGCTGGAGGGTTAAACTACCTACTGGCACATAAGCTAATCGAGCTTGTTATCCCGTTTGAGTATCTCTCAATGGTAGCCAATTGGGGAATAGCTTTTGTAGTTGATAGCTCATTTGGGCTATAAATTGGGTTTAAAAACCTATCAAAAGCCAAGAATTCTAATGGCTAAATATCTTAAATAAGTTATTTTAACCATATAACGCGATTGAATCTCTGGCTGTGTAATCATCAAAAGTGTTTATAACTCAATGATAAAAAACACTTTTGAAAATCAGCATGGGTCCTTGTCGCATTAGACGCATGACTTGGCTTGCGTAATCTTATCCACATTAACTTGTTTTTCGTTTGCAAGGCTACCTTTTGCCTTTTTAATGTGGTCCTGCCATGGGGGTCGGAACATTAGATATGTTAATTGGGTTATTTGATTTACAAAAATATAACCTTTTCTGCATAAAACCCAATCGATTGCGAGAAAATTGCAAAAGAAAAATACATTTTTTGTCATCTTAACAAAAAAATCAGAATAAGGCTCATTACGCAATGAAGTCATTTTGGGAAGCCTGTATGTAAACTATGCATCGATGCCATGTACAACGTGTGTCCGTCATTGAAATTTTATGACTAAGCTTCGATAGCATCTCTGTTTGTTCTTCTGAAATATTTTATTTTCCAAGCAGATATTAAACAAAATGCTGCAGCGTTGTGTAGTAGCTGTGTAGACAATTCTGGATGTTTTTTGTGCACTTGATGTGAACAGAGTTTTCAGGGCTTCCGGGTACAGTGTCATATTCAGCTCACGCCAGATTGTTACCCCTGTTCAGTTCGATTAAAATAGTAGCTTGACCGCATCGTCTCTGACATGTAGTTTTTACTCTCATATGTGCCTGTACTAACTTTTGCTTAAAAATGCATCTCCTCCTAGGTTTTTACAGTTTTGCTCTTGAGATTCTGGCTCAAGCGAGATTTTTGTATCTAAATTTAAGATTGTATTTCGTTAAGAGATATTCCATGTATTTTTTAATTAGAGCTCTCGAAAGGTTTTAACAAAGTATAAGATTTTATGGTAATTTCGCTAAAAATAGCTCTATCCTATTCGCGTTTCGCACCGGTACCGCTCCGGGCCATGGTATTGGTCAGTTGGTATACACGCATGTTTATTAGTTCCTTGTATGGACATATATGTTTAATCATATCGCAGTATTTTCCAATCAGAATTCGGACATTCTGCTATGAATATGCAAATTCTCGTAATCTTATTTAGGTCACGCTGTATCGGATTGGATTACCGAGTTGTACGATAGGTTATGACATAGCCTAGAAGATAACGTGTGAAGTTGTTGTTTGATCATTTTCGCTTGTCGTATAGTAAGTCTCAAGTGTCAGTAAGTTTTGTGCTACATTGCATCGCGGGGCTAGAGTGTTATACTTCAATCCACCAACGTTAAGGATAAAGTTTTGTTGGGTTGGTGAACGCAGCGGCATTGCGTAAACCGTAATTTGCCGTATGGGCAGCAGATTGCCAGAAAAAAGTTTGTTTCAAACCTATAAGTTTTCGTGGACACGTGGAAGAATCATCGCTGGGTACGGTAGTATTCAATGGGGCATCCCAGGGCTGCTAATAAGGTTGTGACGTTTAACCGTTTAGGAAATCATGCTACGTGTAAACGAATGTTAATTCAATTTTTATGTTTGCTTTTTCAAGTTCGCATAAATTCACGAAACCATCTAACCAACCTTATCATTTCAATCTTTACCCGCTATGTCATTGCCTTCACATTTTTCACCGGGCGTTATGCATATCACTAATTATTTTCACGGTACTTCGGATGGGATGCATGGAATGTAGCTAGCTTGTGCTCATGAGGAAGGCGCTAGGCCCAGGCTAGCACTCATTAACATAACCCGTCAAATACACACAAGAAATTTCCGCCTATATCCCTTTATTATCAAATCACAATACACATCACCCAACCACTGATCGGTGTAAAAGTAAATTCTACCCCCTAGTAAATTTTGGCCTCCCGGCTCTTATTTCCTAGGAAATGTGGGCCCCCAGACAATTAAGCCGTAGCCATCCAGTAAATTTGTTCCCCCTCATAGTAAAAACAGTACGCTAGGAAATGTGGGCCCCCAGACAATTAAGCCGTAGCCATCCAGTAAATTTGTTCCCCCTCATAGTAAAAACAGTACGCTAGGAAATTTGGGCCCGCCCCTTCTTTCCTATGAAATATGGAGACAACAACTTTAATTCTTTTCCAATCTACCTATTCCTAAAGTTGGCCCAGAAGAATTTGCGTTAAAGGTTAGAAACACACAAGTCATGAATCAAACCACGGTAGCGATGCAAAGAAATCAAAATTCATACGCAACGATGTCCTTTGGCCTATCGTTGAAAGTATCCCAGCTTTTAAGAGTTCTAATGTGC
Source organism: Chiridota heheva (assembly GCA_020152595.1). Taxonomy (NCBI): domain Eukaryota; kingdom Metazoa; phylum Echinodermata; class Holothuroidea; order Apodida; family Chiridotidae; genus Chiridota; species Chiridota heheva. The sequence continues at coordinate 20,082 of JAIGNY010000133.1, forward strand.
AGTGAAAACATTAAAGAAATTCTCGTTTCACATCAATTGTGATAAAATTACAGATTAATTCGTGTCTTTTATTATTTACTTCAAAGAGTAACAAATATTTCAAAACTAATAATTGTATTTACGGACGGATTAAATGTTTGCCTGGGTATTGTTATTGTTTTTACGACCGGATTACTAGGAGTTGTTGCTTGATTACGAATCACAAAATCAGCACGTGTTGTCATAAATTAATGCGGTAATAGCCTGCTCATGCTCAAAACTCGGTAATATTCTCACGCCGTGTGATCTGTCATCCCCACTTTGCGGAAGTCACACGTGGTCGCTATAGCGTCTCTTAACATGAGTACTTACGGACAACAAACAATCATTCTCGGTTTTGGGGGAAAAACTTCAAACACTTGAATATTTATTGCTATATAACAGCCCCATTAGTGCTGATTTGGGTGAAAATACATTGGCTAAATCATTCAAAAGCTATGCCAAGTGCACTAAATTATACTGTGCAGCAAATTAGACCGCATCACTGCTCTAAACGCATTTTGGCAGTGACCCAGATTTTTCTCGCAGCAGTAGCGACATCAAAGGGGAATTACGTAATCCCGATGATTATCATTACATGGATAGGATGAATGTTAAGTATTATATTTCGAGTGTTTCCTTAAGTTTGAACAAACAGAAAAACGGGGAAGAACCAATTTTAATTTCATATTAAAGTAGCCATGCTAGTTACGCGAAACTTACATTATGCGTTCATATCAAGGTTTTTATTTAGGTCCTATCATCAATGATGACTTGAAATCGACAGAGGCGGCGGAGCTGGGAAGGGGGATGTGCGGGCTTCAGCCTAATAATTTTAGGTGAACGTATCACATGTCACCTTATCTCATTAAATCCCCCAATATTTTGAACGCTCCGCCACTTCCTGATAAGACAATTGAATTCTGAGATGGCATGAGGTGGATGAGATCATGGAGCTATAAACTTAGTTTATAGCTCCATGATGAGATGCAGAAAAGCATTTTCATACAATGAATCGTTGACACTTCAGGGCGTAAATTCACATCTTCAACGTGAAGGAGCTTGCTTGGCTTCTTATCCAAACTTGGGGTCACAAGATACGAATTGAAACTCAAACAAATCCCCCTCCCCTGCCCCCAATTGTGTATTTTTTTATTTTTTTATTCTATAGGCCTATACCTAAAAAGTAGGGGAATATGTATCACGGCAGTACGCTTTTTCCGTAGCGAAACTAAAACTAAACAAATTGGAAGTCCTATGCAGAAAAAATCAAACATGCAAACGTCATAGCCTAACATATTTTTTTAAATACATGTAGATGGTTGCTAATGTTCGTAATTTTGTTTTTAAAATGTATTGTTGCAGAATATGCTGCACTCAAAGTGACCTTTGCTCTCCGATAACGTCGGTAATCGACCGTTACATAGTGGAAACCTCCATTAACTCCTACATTAAAATTACTACAAAACGGCTTACAACTTTTGTTAGAAGCATATTTTTTCAACTGTCACTATTCTGAAATAAAAGAGGTAGTATGCTGCATATACCCGCCCTAAGTTCGCGAATACCGAGGGCCATGAAATCAGGTGCGTTATTTTTTTTAAAGAAGTATTAAGTATTTTCTCTCGTTTCTTTCTTTTTAGTGAGATAAGTATATTTTATCCTTGTATTATCTATTTTATTTCTTTACTGTTAAGCATGCAACAGTAGTTTCTTATTTTTCATTTGCTTTATGTTTATTTTAATAACCTTCTTTTTTTCGTTTCTTGCGATTTTTAAAAATTTTAATTCTTGTTCCTCGCATTTCAGATACTGTCATGTCTGGCATAGGAATCAAAAAGATTTTTCTTCTATTCAAATTGTTTACCTAAATCAAAGGAGACATATTCTTGCTCGTATGACCCTGGGATTACCATTATCAAACACTAAGGGCCAGAATTATTGGAAAGTCTTTCCTGCCCCTGGCCACGCACCACTATATACCCAATATTTAAATAAAAATGTGTTTTAAAAACATGTTAGCCTCAGATGTGTGTTAGGGTGTGGTGCGTTAAGCCTGTCCCCATATGTGAGTAAGAACTCCGACGTAGCATGATAATTTTGAAGTTTATGTTGTACGTCCCAGAAAGAAGTTACACAATATCCTACAGCAGCAACTACTACAAACTGACAAAACGATATATGAATACAACATTTATAGGCCTACCCTCTGTGTTCCCCCGCCATTATGAGGAATACCCACAATGGGGGTATTCCCCTCTCTACCCTATTTAACAATTTTCTTTGTCTCCTGTTGTATAAATAAAATTTTCTCCACACGACCGACCGTGGCAGTTACACTTGAATTTAGCTATTGATCCCATCCAATATTTTAGTCTATTTGCCTACTGGGAACAAGAAATACCAATAAAAAAGATACGTTGGATGAAATTTACCATCCCATTTCCTGTAGCCACAACCGCCTCTGCCCAACGCTGTTTCTCCTCCCTTACCCTCCCCTCCACCCTCCCCCCTCCACCCTCCCCCTCCACCCTCCCCTCCACCCTCCCCTCCACCCCCCTCCACCCTCCCCTCCACCCTCCCCCTCCACCCTCCCGCTCCACCCCTCCCGCCCCACCCTCCCTCCCGATCCACCTCCCGATCCACCCTCCCCTCCACCCTCCCCTCCACCCTCCCCTCCACCCTCCCCCCTCCACCCTCCCCCTCCACCCTCCCCTCCACCCTCCCCTCCACCCTCCCCCTCCACCCTCCCCTTCCACCCTCCCTTCCACCCTCCCCTCCACCTCCCCTCAACCCTCCCCCTCCACCCTCCTCTCCACCTCCCCTCCACCCTCCCCCTCCACCCTCCCCCTCCACCATCCCGCTCCACCTCCCGCTCCACCCTCCCGCTCCACCCTCCACCTTCCCCCTCCACCTCCCCTCCCCTCCACCCTCCCGCTCCACCCTCCCGCTCCACCCTCCCCCTCCACCCTCCCGCTCCACCTCCCGCTCCACCCTCCCTCCCCTCCACCCTCCCTTCACCCTCTCCCTCCACCCTCCTGCTCCACTTCCTTCCCTTCCCCCTCCCCAACCTCCCCTCCACCCTCTCCCTTCACCCTCCCGTTTCACCCTCCCGTTTCACCCTACCGCTCCACCTCCCCTCCACCTCCCATTCCACCCTACCGCTCCATTCTCCCCCTCCACCCTCCCCTCCCCTCCACCTCCCCTCCCCTCCACCTCCTCCCCTCCTCCACCCTCCCCCCTCCACCTCCCCCTCCCCTCCACCTTCCCCTCCACCCTCCCCCTCCACAGGTAGGTCGTTTTAAATAAATTATTTCCACGTGGATGTTTGGAAATACGAAGATTTTGTTAAGTTCAAGGGGAAAACAGTAATTTCTTCATCAATTATGGTAAAAAGTCAAATGAAAGCGCAATTAGGGGCAGTAATACAAAATTCAAATGAAAGAAAGAGAGGAAGAAAAAAAAAAAAAAGTGAAATTCGAACTCATATTTTTTTGCTCAAAAGGCAAAGCCATAACCCACTGGGTTTCTTAATCTGCTGAAAATAGTAACAATTTATTTTATATATTGTGTGGAATATGATCAAAGGAAGAAAACTTAATCAAATAGAACTGAATTGTAAACATTGTGTTCATATGCCAAGCCGTTAAAAAGTAAACTAACAAAAATTTCACAATTTTTTCAAAACCTTTCAATTCAAGTGCAAAAACGCAAACGGATTGTGTGAATGAACTATTCAGTTCATGTAGGCCTGTTGACTAAACGTCAAGCGACAGAGATTTGAACATTGATAAATACAACTTCATATTTTCATTCAACTTAAAAAAAAAAAAAAAAAAAAAGAAGGTAGATGTTCTTGCAAACACTTCAATTTGATTATGTTTAACAAAATATTACCTGCGAAACAGTAAGAATTTCATGCCGACTATACGCAGGCTTTGTACTGTAGGACCGTGTAATGGTTGTAAGCCTGATCTTTCTTTCTTGTCTGCAAGTGGTTCAAATTCAAAAGGAACGACATTCCTTCATTATGAGAATGTTTTTCATTTATTTCCAAATCATTTTTATCATAGCTTGAACTTGAAGATGACAAATTAAGATCTGAACAGTCCGAAAAACTTTGCAATCAGAAGCTATTTGTACGTGGTTAGTATGTGTGTGATGCATTGTTTACAATCAGCAGTCCCTGAAATGATGTAGCAAACTGTTATGATGTCACAAATCCCTTTCAACTTTTTTTTTGGAGCAAGCAATAAATGATCATTTTCTAAGTACTTTTTCATCATGAAAATGGACTTATTTCCAGGATTTTTTGACAGATTATTGAATTTAAGGATATAAAAAACCTATAACAGGTTAAATCTCAATTTTTTTAGAAGGCATGGCAGGACCACTTTAAAGAAATTCTTATAGTGGGGTGGGGGGTGTAAATAAATTTTTGACTTTTTATATACCACCCCCCCCCCCATCCCCTCCGAGTAATTTTTGCTTTGTTTCCAGACAATTTTCAGAACATTTTCGTGTTTTTTTCTTTCCTTTTCGGGTAGTTTTCTTCTTCAATTTTCAGGATTTTTTGCTGATTTTCGGAACATTTTGCTCATTTTCGGATACTTCTACTCTTGGAAATTTTTTGGCCAATTTTGAGATAATTTTTTTCATTTTTAAACAAATTACTTCAATTATTGGAACATTTTCTTCCATTTTCGGGAAAATCACCGTTATCTCTGATGGGTATCTTAAAGGATTCGGGGGTCAAGTAAATCCATCTTATATTAAAGAGGACTTCCAGAAAAAGTTTCAAGTTAAAGATCGTTTTAGTTATATTTTATTATAATGATTGCCTCTTGAAGTGTATTGGTGGGATGATAGGCCTAGATATTATTATTGATTAATTGTGATTTGTTAGTTGCGATAATTAATTATTTGCTCAGAATAGCTAATACATTATCAATAGTTAAAATCATGTCTTGTTGCAAAGATGTCAAATCCATCTTGATTTTATACAAAAGTATTTTGCTTTTGGTATGCCTGTTTATAATTTCTATGAATTCACTTAAAAAAACATTGTTAATAAAATTTGCATCATATTGATGTTGAGGCTTAGCTTTGTTAGGCTTACTTGAAGACCAGTTTTCACATATTAAAATGATATTAAAGCTCTCATACGGTCCCATACGCAATGGGGCAACTAGAGTCCTGCAGGCCCGTAAGGATTTTGGCTACTGCAGCAATGTCGAAACCATGGCGGCAAGGGGGTACATGGGGGGAGGTGGTGGGGTCACTTCCCCTGTCCCAAGAGTAAGTGGGCAGAAGGTGCCCTTTGAAACTATGCGAATGGGGGCAGGAGGTGCCCTTTTTAAAGTTGTGGGTGGACCGGTCTGGAACCTGGAGGCGCCCATTTTAAACTTTTTTGAAGTTATTTTAGGTCATTCTTAAAACTTGAAAACAAATAGATATTCACTCACTCACAAATAATACATAATACACAGAGGTTGACACATACATTTAGTATTCATTTGACATAATTAAAGCATAACATATTACCAGGGGCACCGACACCGTGGGCCATGGTGGGAGAACATATGCCCCTAATAATGTTCTAAGCAGCAAGTTTCAAAAGAAGCCTTTTTACTTGTTCGTCCGATAGGTAATTGTCAGCATCAGTCCTGGCTCCCCAATCTTTGAACCTAAGTTGGAATTTGTCCACCGAAAGTGTGGGAAAGTCAAAAGTGACAAGCAAAAGCTGTCAACTGACAAGAGTGCCCCTTTTTAAAATGAAAAGTGCCCCTCAATTACTGTCAAAAGACACACATGAACTTAATTTTATGCCTTCTCCGCTTCCCCGAGTTCTTTTTGACACCTTTGATGCTTTGGGTGCCATAACAAGATATTGCAGTGTCATTGTTAGAAGCTAGACCCAAATCAATTTTGCCCAGGGCCTGTAAAGTTTTCCCACCCTTCCGGGCATTCCAAACGCTTTTGTTGCGCCACTGCTAATCAAACTTGCATTCTTTTCCTAACAACCCAAGCCTACCCAATAAAACTCCCCACCAACAAAAACTTTACCCACCCTTAATACATATATTGAGCAACTGCATCATTTATGTTCTATCATCACAATAATATTAAAACTCCCGCTTGCATTTCCCCAAAATATAAACATTAAGCATGTATTTCTGTCCTAACAATCCCAGCCTACTCGAATGAACAACCCACCAACAAACAAAACAAGCAGGTTTACCCACCCCAAAATATGTTGAGCTACATCATCATTGATGTTCTAGTTTGTAACCGTATCGACAAGTTATCGTTAATTTTGGACAAATTTTTTTACAGTTTCGAACCAAAAATCCTCCATTTTGGACAAACATCTTTAATTTTGGTCCCAAAATCTTCAATTTTGACCCAAAAATCCTCACTTTTGGATAAGAAATCTTCAGGCTTTTATCAAAAATCTTCCATTTTGGACCAAAACTTTGAAGTTCCGACCAAAATCTACAATGAAGAACTAAAAACTTTTAGATACGAAGGTGAATTTTTATAACATCAGGGCCATGCATGCACGCATGGCCCCCAACCCACAATAATTTTCAAAGCAATACAATTTCATGTTTTTTTCATGTTACCTTCTCACCCATGCTAATTGGGAAATATTGGGAAATTTTCATGATTTCTCCTTGAACTTTTGGTAAATCTCCTTGAATTTTCAGGAACTTTTCTTAAGTTTTCAGGAAATTGTCTTAATTTCAGGATATTGTCTTCATTTTTAGGAATTGTTTTTTACTTTCCGCAAAATTTTCATGATTTCTCCTTGAACTTTCGGTAAATCTCCTTGAATTTTCAAAACTTTTCTTAAGTTTTCAGAAAATTGTCTTCATTTTCAGGAAATTGTCTTCATTGTCAGGCAATGTTCTTCAATTTCTGCAAAATTTTCATGAATTTGAAGGAAATCTATGCAATTTGGGGAAATCTCCTTCATTTTTCGAGAAATTTTCTTCTTTTTTATGAAATTTTCTTCAATTTCCAGAAAATTCTTCACTTTCTAGGAAATCACTGTCAATTTCGAGATATATTCAGGAACTGTTGCCAAAAAATCTAACAAAATTTGAACCAATGTTTCATTTTCCTTCAATTTTATGTTAATAATTTCACAACTTGTCATCTAAATAAAGCAGAGCACGCATGCAACTGGGAAATATAAACCCTTTACGGGAGTGTGTGTGTGTTAGGAAGGGGTAGGGGGGGGGGGTTGTTTCTATTTTTTAATGATTCTTCACCATGATGATCTACTGGCCGCATTGAAAAGTTGTCCAAATTGGGGTTATACCCATCTAATGATGCATGCAGCATCTCTCCTCCACCGATTGGAAAAACCCACAAAAGTAATATCGCCTTTCAAGCAACAGAATTTGATCTTGTTAATTGCCACAAGCCAGTGCTACTTTTCATGTACTTTCTTTGTGGAGGAAAAAGTACATGCTTGATTTAGCAGCAGTCCCTTCCTCACAACCACACATGATAGAAAGGATTCATAGATAACTTGACAAGGACTAGGATTATGGTACTGCAGGATAGCTAATGAAATGACAAACTTGTGTGCTTGATCAATTTGCTCCATGATACAAGATCATTTCTGAGTAAATTGTTTGAAGCAAAACAAACTGCGGTCAATCAAGCATGATATTGGTTTTGCTTGTAAAACGACTGACGAGTGAACACACAATTACAATGACGGGGTCATCGCCTGCATATTTGGTTATGATAGCAACAATGCTATCACGAAACGCTTAATACTACCCAGACGAGAACACAGGTACGACGTACGGACAGACATAACATCGACAACCAAGTCAATGTTTGCTTGTATGCATTTTAAAGGCATATATGCAGCACACTTTATTATTTACCAGGAACTTAGCCAGAAATTTAAAGGGGGGGGGGGGGTAGGCGGGGGGAGGCAGAGGGTGACCACTGTGCAATAAAAAAACTTCACCCAAATTGTCGGACCTTTTTTACCGATTTTCTAAAGAGTTTGAAATAGGACTAAGGAAATATTTTTGGAAAATTTAACAAATTTTGAAAAAATTAAACAAAGTTTTTTGCAAAATTGAACAAAGTTTTTCGCAAAATTGACTGAATTGAAGAAAATTTGCTGCTGAATTTTTCGAAAAATTGGCTGATTTTTTAGATAATTGTCAATAACATCAAGATCAGAAGCCCATAAGGCTTCATGTCATAATCAAGCTGCTATACAGTTGTTCATTCCAAAAATGTTCAGGTTGAGGTGGGAGGAGGAGGAAGGGGGGGGGGGGGGTGGAAGAGGAGGAGACGATAGCTCTAAGTGTTATAGATATTTGAATCACCACTTGCTGATACCAGCATGGGGGGGGGGGGAGCAACCTTAACAATGGTGGTTCTGGGGTTAGTCCATTGTCAAGATGCCCATCTATTACCAGAAAAAGACATTGCTCATTTAATATATTTTTAGACCTGATAAAGGTTGGTATATGGAGAGGGGTCCTTCATAGTAAGCAGGATAGTTATTCCCATTTACAATGTATGTGCCTGGGTGTGTGTATTGGGGTGGGGGACTTCTTATTCAAAATGCATGTGCAGAAAGAATTCTTTCTTAAGGCAAGAGGCCAATTTCCTCCAAAAGGGAGAGGTGGGGGGGACAAGCCCCATAAATTTATCTTGGCCCCCAGAACCCAGTCTAGAAATGTTTATAATACAGCTAACAAGTAAAGCGCTAACTTCATTTCAAATGTAGTTGGTTTAAAGTTATGTATGGAAGGGGGACAGCATGAGAGGCATGGTAGAGGGGGTTGACATACAAAATTGTTGGACATGTTGGACGGGCTAATATTAGAGCACTTTTCCGAAAACTGACCAAAAGTTACCCTTAAAAAAAAAAAAAAAGTGCCCCCCAAATAATGCCTTCCCCTACCCCCCTCCCCTTCCCTTCCTGAGTTCCTTCCGACACCCCTGACCTTGGCCCCTATCTCTCGGATCCTATCACCACTGTATTGTATTAAACTTTCAAACATTGCTATATTATCAGTATCATGCAAATCGTAGGACGGGATATCGAGGCCCGGTTTGTTTCAATATTTTTGCAGGCTCCCACCTGCTGAATATTTTGTCCAGAGCTTGTATTTCTTTAATCTTGAATTATTAGCCATTTAATCCCTTCCCAAACTTCCTTCAGAGAGAACTTATTCCATCATTTCGTGGATGTGTTGCACACATGTATGTTAAAAAGTTTGTCTCATCTTAACTATCAAGAAACTTTACTAAACAGCCACATATGCGTATGTGTGAACACTGATTTACTCGATTCGTGAACCGCGCAAGAAAATGTAGGCCAAAATCAATTGTAATAATTATGAACAAAAACATTCACTATCGGTTTTTTCTTACTGATACTATTTTCTAAACAACTAGTTTTCTTTACCTCTGGTCATTTTCATAGGTAAAGGAGAGGTAAATTAATTTGAAATGGAAAGAATGTTTGTGTAATAAGCCTGGCCTGTTGTCCACAAGGTCAACTCATGGCGTATGTAGGCCAAAATAAATTGTAATAATTGAGAACAAAAACATTTAATATTGGTTATTTTTTACTGATTCTATTTTCTAAACAACTAGTTTATCTACCTCTGGTCATTTTTATAAGTAAAGGAGAGGTAAATTAATTTGAAATGGAAAGGATGTTTGTGTAATAAGCCTAGCCTGTTGCCCAGAGGGTCAACTCATGGCGTATGAATACATGAAATCATGGCGTAAGAGAAGTTTGTTTGCGATGCGAATTGCATTGTAAGCTTGGAAACTTTATCGTGTAATTTAATGGGTGAGTAAGCAAGTAATGCAATTTGGAAGCAGGGGTACGAAATATGATCACCCGACCAAATTTATGTTAAAGGTTGGGTGTTTGGGATACATTTTTAATGCGGCATTAGGATTGTAATGACTCACAAATACATGTCCCTGCAGGGCTTAAAGGAAGGGTACTTACTTCCTTAAGGGAAGCCTCAAAATTTTAATTTAGTTCTGCAAGTTCCTTTCTCTCGGCAGACAAAACTAAATCAAACTAAACTTGGTGCAAAATGAGATACATAACTAGCACCCAGAGTACTGTATAAATAACATAAATGTTAAAGGTATGGCTCGAATGAGCATTAAAAAAGAACAAAGTTTCAAATAACCAGGAAGCACCTAGCTTCCTCAAAATTTACTTCTACTGGGAAAGTTTGACAGACGGAGCTGGAATAAACCAGAAACATTCCCTTCTCAAGCAAGTTTTTTGCAAACTCAAATGAATAACTTTGAATAAAATCAACACTTCTAAAGAAACTTACCGGGGCATGGGCTTGGGAAACTAATATTTCACGAGACCAACATCATCAATCAGGGTCGCCGGTACGGAGGGGACCTGAAAACTCTGAAAACTTTGCTCACGAGGAATGCCAACCCTCTATACCAAGAAATCCCTCAATACCCAGATTGTTGAACTCGGAAATTACCAAGTACCACGCCCTTGCCCCTACACAAATTGTACAAGCCTATTGCCGAATTTAGAATAAACAAATAATAGTGTACCAGCCAGAAAACGGGAGGGAAGGGCCCATCATATCTAAATCTGACCCCATTTCCGGACTTTGCTCCCCTTAAAAGAATCGAATAGAATTACATGCCGAAAAGTTTCTCTTTAAGCCTATCTGCACCTGACACCTGAGTTAATCCTGAAAATTCAGGTATGGCAATTACCAACCCGACGTTCTGTTCGGTCTATTGTGTTTCCACTTCAAACAATGATTGTTTATCTGCCATTCCCATGCACACCACAATCAAGTAGCCCAAGGTTATTTGTATGTATAAGATTACAGAAGCCAGTGCTGAGTAATCAGGGCACTTTTGTGATTGAAATCACTGTTGGGTGTTATATGCTTGAGGTGATGTTAACATTAACTGTGAATGATTGACAGACTATTTTTCCTAAGGAAAGCTTGCTTCATGTAAGATACAGTACACTTACAACGAGCCGTAATGCCGCATGTCTTCTGGTTAGCCTCCACCTGTCAAGCTGTATCCAATGCAAAAAAAAAAAAAAAAAACTAAATCATGGCTAACCACCCAAAATTCTCTCCTAAAAAACACATGAAATACATCTATATTCAAAGGCTAGGGAGCAAGTGTTTGGGTGTTCCCAAACAACATAAATACATTACGCCCAATCCTCGCTACAAATTTTCAGTCTTCTCACCTGCAAGAACCTCCATTTCGGTGGGTATGACAATTAGATTATGCTGGAAGCAATTAAGGAACCCACCACAGATAGTTCAGTGATATTACGCATCAGTAATTAACACTCCCAATCATCTATATGAACACAATGGAACTTATTGTGAAGAACCAGATATTGTGGATTGGTTACTGTGGGGCCAAGTCATGCGAGTAATGTGGGACTGAGGATTCATATGGACTTTTAAAAGGATGTTTTCATCAGTGAGTTATAAACACTCTGGTGAGTTTGGATGCATTAGACTGAAAATTTATAGCCAGAGTTATTCATCATGTAAACGTTAACTACTATTACAAAGGAAAGGAATGCAGTCCATGGCACTGGCTATGTGGATGGCTGGGACATCTGGACCTGCACAAAAGAAAAGCAGAAGAAAACATGTTAATGAGTATACCACCTAGATACCTGAACTTCTTAACTTATGTTCCCGCATTTGAATGTCACATGGCACATACATTATGAAGTTCATTTACAATCAAATTACAGTTATGATAAGCTAAGCATAATATGGGAAATAAGCTGAGTGACAACCTCGGGGCGTCACACAAACATTTTCCACCGCCTCTGGATTTACATGATAAATGCCTGATGACAACATCAAATTTGGGGAATTCTTTTTTAACCAAAAATTATCATTTGGTTTGCTGTAATCTAAGCAATAAAGTAAAAATATTTAAAAGGTAGGAAAGCACATGAATAATTTCAAGGTTAAAAAAGAATTTCAGTCATATTATATCTCCATATTTCCATATAATTGTTATTAAAGGTTCCAAACAAGGGACATCACAAATATTCCTGGAGACACAAAGGTCCATCGTCTGCTATTTCTTATTTCTGATTAAAACAAATTAAGCAAATTGATTTGAACAAAAAATTATGTAAACTGTGTTGCTTACCCTTACCGCTCTCCTCTCCTGACTGTGGAGATACAGTGGTGCCCTTCATTCTATGCTCTGCTCTATTATGTTTCTTAATGTGAATATTGGTTCTGTTGTTCCCCTCCCACTTCTGAAACCAGCTTGTTCAACTCTCAATGTATCATCTACAGCATCCTTAATTCTATTAATGATTAACCTTCCAAAATCTTTGTTGCCAGTCGGTAATAGTGAAATTTCTCTGAAATTGTCACATCTTGTTAAATCACCTTTTACCACGATTATGCTTTTTTTCCATGTCTTAGGAACCTTTTCTTCCTCCATTATCTTTTTAGATAACCCTGTTAATGATTTTTCTGAGACTTCTCTGCTACCTTTCCACATTTCTGTAGTTATGTCATCTATTCCAGCTGCTTTACCATTTTTCATTTTTGTTAACACTTTTCTTACTTCTTGGGTTGTAATTCTACTTTCATGTATCTGTAATTCTTTATCATGAGTATTCAATAACTCGTCAAGCTCACCATTTATAGCTTCTACCATTGGTTGGCTTAACGTGGATTCTCAATAATCCTTTCATCTATCCCTTATCTCATCTTCTCCTGTAATTAATTTTCCATCTCTGCTCCTTATTCCTCGCTTTTCTTTCTTCCTTTATAGCATAATGTCTTTGTAATCTTGTACAAGCTGTTCATGTCACCTCTTGATGCTGTTCATGTCACCCCTTGATGCTGTTCATGTCACCTCTTGATGCTGTTCATGTCACCTCTTGATGCTGTTCATGTCACCTCTTGATGATGTTCATGTCACCTCTTGATGCTGTTTATGTCACCTCTTGATGCTGTTCATGTCACCTCTTGATGCTGTTCATGTCGCCTCTTGATGCTGTTCATGTTGCCTCTTGATGCTGTTCATGTCACCTCTGGATGTTGTTCATGTCACCTCTTGATGCTGTTCATGTCACCTCTTGATGCTGTCCATGTCACCTCTTGATGCTGTTCATGTCGCCTCTTGATGCTGTTCATGTCACTTCTGGATGCTGTTCATGTCACCTCTTGATGCTGTTCATGTCACCTCTTGATGCTGTTCATGTCACCTCATGCTGTTCATGTCACCTCTTGATGCCGTTCATGTCACCTCTTGATGCTGTACATGTCACGTCTTGATGCTATTCATGTCACCTTTTGATGCTGTTCATGTCACCTCTTCATGCTGTTCATGTCACCTCTTAAAGCTGTTCGTGTCACCTCTTGATGCTGTTTATGTCACCTCTTGATGCTGTTCATGTCACCTCTTGATGCTGTTCATGTCACCTCTTGATGCTGTTCATGTCACCTCTTGATGATGTTCATGTCACCTCTTGATCTTGATGTCACCTCTTGATGCTGTTCATGTCACCTCTTGATGCTGTTCATGTCACCTCTTGATGCTGTTCATGTCACCTCTTGATGCTGTTCATGTCACCTCTTGATGCTGTTCATGTCACCTCTTGATGCTGTTCATGTCACCTCTTGATGCTGTTCATGTCACCTCTTGATGCTGTTCATGTCACCTCTTGATGCTGTTCATGTCACCTCTTGATGCTGTTCATGTCACCTCTTGATGCTGTTCATGTCACCTCTTGATGCTGTTCATGTCACCTCTTGATGCTGTTCATGTCACCTCTTGATGCTGTTCATGTCACCTCTTGATGCTGTTCATGTCACCTCTTGATGCTGTTCATGTCACCTCTTCATATCACCTCTTGATGCTGTTCATGTCACCTCTTGATGCTGTTCATGTCACCTCTTGATGCTGTTCATGTCACCTCTTGATGCTGTTCATGTCACCTCTTGATGCTGTTCATGTCACCTCTTGATGCTGTTCATGTCACCTCTTGATGCTGTTCATGTCACCTCTTGATGCTGTTCATGTCACCTCTTGATGCTGTTCATGTCACCTCTTGATGCTGTTCATGTCACCTCTTGATGCTGTTCATGTCACCTTTTTATGCTTCCTCTGCATCTTTTGCTGCATCGTCTACCATTCTTGTTTTGTCCGCACTACTCTCCTTTTCACCTCCTCATCTTTTTTCTGGTAATCACTCTGTATGATCTGTCTTATGCGTACAGATTTACTATCTTCCATTTGTTGTTTTAAGAGCTTTCTCTCTTCTATTGCACGCCATGACTCCGCAGATATCCAGGGCTTGTTTGAACCGTCTCTTCCCGAGTACTTTCATGGCTGTCTTGTTGTGTGCAGTTTCTATCTGTTTCCATTCTTCATTTATACTTCCATTCCTCCTATTTGATGCAATCTTCTTCAATTCTCTCTCATACTGTTGCCTTACTTCGGTACACTTCAGTTTGTTTGATTCATACACAGTTCTAGTTTGTTTAGGTTTCTTCTGTGCTTTTAATTTATTTCTAAAACTGCCAGTACAGTAAGTAGGTTAATTGTGATCACTGTGAATATCAGCTCCATGCTTTGTTCTTACGTCTAGAAGTGAGCTTCTGTATTTCTTTGATATAGCATTTGTTATACTCATCACATTTAAATTAATTGTAGAAAAGAAGTAAAACACCTTTTCTTTGCATGTGTACATACTATTTTTGTTTCCTTGTTTTCCTTAAACGCTTTCCCCTTAAACGCTAATTGTTTTGTGATGTAGGAAGATATTTAACATTCAGGCCAAATTTTATTTTTGTCTTAACTGAAGGAAATTTCATGAAAATTGAAGGAAACTTAAAGCAAATTTCCTAATAATCAAAGAAAATTTTCAAAATTGGAGATTTCCCAAAAATTGAAAATTCCGGAAGAAAAGATGCCATGGAATCTGACTCTTCACATCAATTCGTTAGACCTTCATTATTGGGGGACCTAAATGGTACTTGGCACTCTAATAAAATTATTGGAGAAGCCTTGGCCCCTCTGGCCCCTGGTTCCAATGCCACTGCATGGTAAACAGTGACAAGACTAGCTTGGAAGGGAACAGAATCACATTATCATTCATGTCAATGTCAGTATCAAGTCTATAGACTGGCTTTCACACTACCATGAAGTTGAGGAAAGTATTCTCTGTAGTAATGTAATAGCAATACCCCTTAACATCTGAGTACGGACAGTTAGCAACAACTTGAGCTTTAATTTGGAACACAATATGCAAAATAGCAAATAGTTTCATCAAAATTGGTTAAAAATGAACCAGTGTACAGAATTGTTTATTTTAAGGCCTTATCATAATGAGTTATTTTTGCAACTTTTGATCCATTGCTTGATCAGCCATACCTCAGAAACTACAGGTGCTTTTGACATAATTTGAAGACAACTCTCTTCAGAATTGAAAGCTCCCTCTGGTGCATATCAGATCTACCTGTCCATATACCTTTAATTTCTACATAATCTAATATACCATGAGCCATAAATATCCAACCATGGATATTTGACTCTGATAGATTGGTGCTGTATGCACCCAACATTAATCAATGTACACCCCTCCCCTCCCCCTCCCACACACACACAAAATGCTATTCATTGTTTTTTTGCATTGGATTATAATATGTATAACTAAAAAGATGTTCATATTTTGCCCCAATCATGCTTTGTCCCCAGTCATGCTTTGCTCCCCAGTCATGCTTTGCCCCTCCAACTAAAATCTCTCAAAGCTCCTGATGATAAATGAGATCACATATGTGTGTGAAGGGGTTCAATTATTTTTGAGGATGATTGCTTTTGGTGGTGTGCAGTGCGTATAACCAGGGGCTCGATCTACTTCCAAATTGAATTTTGTCCCCAAATTGCAGTTCACATTCCCAAGTTCTATCGCTGGCTACAGCGTATATCACAGTGGCAGTGTCACAGCACACATGTATTTCCCATTTAAAAGACTGATCAGCTTAATCTTAGAATTCTCTGCAAAACTGGAGACTATTACATGTAGAGAGACCGTTAAGCTCTGAAATATTTGTTCTTGGTAAGTCATTATTTTCAGAATGTATCATCATATTATTGCAACTTTCTGTTTGACAAATTACTCACTGGAGCAAGAGTCGTAATAAGACAGAACCTTGGTGTATAGGACACTCCCTGGCCCTGTTTCTGAATTATTTGCGGTGGGGTATGATTGTTTTTATTGCCTTGCTGTGGTGAGTCAAAAGGTCCTACCCCCAAACTGAATTTTGCCCCCAAATCGCAATTTTCACTTCAAATTTCTAGGCCTGGTCAGCTAACTTAAGTCTGAGTCTATGCAAAGCTGGAAAACTATGCTTAGAGAAATAGACTAAAGCTTTGAAGTGAAAATTTGTTTGGTTTGTCAGTATTTGAGAATTGAATGACTGTAACTTTCTGCTTTTCTTCTATTCAAGAGAATGGCACATTACTCATTGGAGCAAGAGTTGTAATAAGACAGGAGCATGAGAACCTTGGTGTATGGGCAACAAGCAAGGCATGTTTTCTGTGTGGGCTTATGATTCTGGAGGTCTTATCAGCAGATGAAAGAAGTGAGTGTTTATTTATGTTTTACTTTTTCATTATGAAATCTCTTGTGAATCTGTGCCTTAGAGAATGCAAGAGTAAGACTAGTCCACTCAGAAAGAGAGCTTATTTCTTTGTTAATACTTGAGGAGTAGCTTGAGGTCATTGCTAAGGCAATGTAATATTTTAAAGGTCTATGGACAGATACATAATAATATATCTGTTCAACATACCACGTAACAAAAAGAGCCTGCATTAAATTCTTAATTTTAATAATCTCTGAGTTTTGAAAATAGTACGGGTAGTTTTCAAATTATGAGTACCGGTAATGAAATTTGGAACTTTAAAAAGTTTTTATTATATTGCAAAAATGTGATGAACAGGAAATCCTCTTCATTCAAATTATTTTCCCCTTTTTGAAAGAGAAATGGCAGAGGGTTAAAAACAATGGATTTACACGAGTATATAGAGACTATGTTCATACAGTACATCACGAGATTAACACAAAAATGTGCATATTTGCATAATAATTCCAAAAGCTGTAATATGACCAATTTTTAACCAACTTTGATGAATTTTTCTTCAGGTTGTTTTAGTTTGTTTTAGTTCAGTTTAGCTAATGTTGCCTTTACCTGTCCATATACAAGTACAAATATTTTTCTTTGTGTTGTTTTAGTTTGTTTAGTTCAATTTAGCTAATGTTGCCTTTACCTGTCCATATACGAGTACAACTGAACTATTGTTCTTTCATGTCGTATAATTACTGTACATCTGAATAGCATTTCATCAATATTAAGTGATTGCACATTAGATGTGCCTGTATGCATTATATCAAAGCCAGGCTGCATAAACCTAAACCCAACCAATCAACTATAGGATATAGGTCTTGGTCTAGAGTATTATGCAAGCATGATCTTTGCCTTTAGCTCTAAGCTACAACATATTGTATCCTTCTTCACAGAATTCACCAGGTGTGGGGACAGTTACAGAATTGTGTAATTGGAACAATGCAATGGTCTTTGTGACATGGGCCAATGGAAGTCAAAATTTATATAATATAGGAAGCGAAAATTCATATCGACTGACACTCGCTCATTTGGATACAGGAGATGTGCAGATCTGAGTCCATCAAATTAAAGGTTGCTGGGAAAAGAAGGTGACAGAGGCAGCTTACTTCAGACATTTTGAGGAACACGTCAGATATTTTGAGGAAAAAATTATGAGATTTTGAGGGAAAAGTTAGATATTTTGTGATCCTTTTTCCAAGATCGCTATTACAACTGAACTAAGACCAATTGCTTTCACCAGGATTAACAAAAAACATTGTTTCTCAGTTCTGCAGGAAAAACTTCTCTCTTTGGATCAAGAAAAGAAAGGCCTTTATTGTACATATAAATTTAAACAGTGTTTGGTATTCCATGTGATAAGATTTTGGATTGTATTATGTTGCTAGCTAAATTGTATATTTGTTGTTGTAAACATTCTGGTAAAATGGTTGATGTATGGGGTGCAAAAATGAATATACAAAGGTACTACAGTGTTCAAAAGTACATGCATTGCTGCTATTAATTCTTTGAAGAACAAATTTGATAAAGACTGGAGGTTATACAAATTTCTTCTAAGTTAATATGATTGATGAATAATGGTTAATGATGAGAGTATGTGGATTTAATGACCTGATGCATTACATTTGTTATGTTATACACAAATTTGCACATTGATATGAAAGAATGGAAATATGAAAGAGAACAATCAATATTTAAAAAGATTAGAAATTAGAATCTGCACAAATTGTCTGAGTTGTGGGAATTTTCAGCCAGGGGGGCAATTCACTGTTCCCCCCCGTTATAGCACTGCCACTGGTTTCATGTGTGCTGGGGTATCCACAACTAATTGAGAGGCAGCTAATGGACAGCTTTGTCTAATCTTCAAAATGGTGAAATTTGGGGCTAAATCAGGAATGGTAGGATCCAGTGCGCTACATCCTCATCAGGGGCCTCTAGCTCTTCTTTTGGGAGACTAGCCCCCTGGCTAGGAATATTTTCTCAATGGGGAGACAGAATATTTTCCAGGTTAGGAAACAGCATTTGACCAACTGGTGGTGTGATTAGGTAATTGGTATAATTTTAATGCCATAATTCATAAACTGTGTACACAAGGGTAAAATTTGGATCTTTAATGTTTTTGTTTTTCTCTTTCACTCTAATTTTTTTAATTTCAATTTAATTTTATGAAAGCTGTATTTGTTGATCAATCAATCCATTAAATATATTTAGTCTTTCAGCATAATTTGTTTACTTATTCTTAAAGCTAGGTCCAATGGTATAGCTAGAGGGAGTTCAGGTTGTATGGGTGTTTGACACCCCCTCCCACCTCCCCATTCCCCTTATCATATTGGTCTGTCGTCACTTATATTAGACCTGTCGGCAAATCAACACAGGTTTCAGGTAAATGTAATCACATCGGAAAATGCTGACACAAAAAACTGACAAATTTTGAAGTTTTTAAGATTCAAGAGGCAAAAAATGTATTTTCAAATCAAAATTTATCACATCGGCAAATGGCAATATAAACAAAAACCTACCAATTTTGAAGCTTTTATTGCAGGGCTTCCGCGGCTTTGCCCCTGGACCCCAAAATAAACTACTCACATATAACGTTCCTTTGAATGTATAACCTACTATACTGTACTGAAATTTCCTTTATTTTACGCCATTTCTGGCATCAAAATCAAGGAATCTTCAGAGCATCAGGGCGTCACCCCCAGTGGCATGGTGGGTCATGTTTCACTGGGGAGCAAGGGAATTTTGCCCCGTTTGGCATGAACCGTTTAGAAATTGCTTAAAATCAGTGTTTTAACTCTAGGAACCATTAAAGCCCTGGAAGGGGTCCAGGAGGCGAAGTGCTGCTTTGATCAAATTGAAGAAAATTTCCCAAATATTAAAGAACATTTTCAGAAAATAAAGGAAATCTTGAAAAAGAAGAAAACAAATTGAAGAAAAAATCAACAAGTGAAAACTGCCCAAACAAATATTGAAGAAAATGTCTAAAAATTTCAACAAAATGAAGGTAATATCCCAAAAATGAAAGAAATTTCACACAACTGGAAGCAAATATTATGAAAATGGAGGAAATTTCACGAAAATGGAAGCAAATTTCATGAAAATGAAGGAAATTTTGCTAAAATTTGAGATTTCCCAGATAATAAAGAAGATTTCCCTGAAATTGCAGAAGATTTCCTGAAGAAAATAAATTTGTAACACGTTCATTATTGGGGGACTTAAAATTGTGTCAACTCTAGGCATGCTATAACAGTTTAAGAGTTTATTTACTTATCTGATTAGGCCTCCAGCCTTTTTCATAATAATACACTGATGCACAATGTACAGAAAAACAAAGGTACAAATGGAAATATGAGCAGAAATAATAAGTCTTCAACATAAACAATTTCTGCACAATATTTCAAAGCATAAATTAAAAACTTACTTACTTTATACAATAAAGACTTGTTTCTAGTATTAAGCAAATTATTGAATTTATGGTACGTTGGTGAACAAAAGAAATACCTAGTGAAATACAGTGAAATACAGTACGTTGGTGAACAAAAGAAATACCGAGTGAAATACAGCAGTACGTTGGTGAACAAAAGAAATATCGAGTGAAATACAGCAGTACGTTTTTGAACAAAAAAAAATACCGAGTGAAATACAGTAGTACGTTGGTGAACAAAAGAAATACCGAGTGAAATACAGTAGTACGTTGGTGAACAAAAGAAATACCGAGTGAAATACAGTAGTATGTTGGTGAACAAAAAAATACCGAGTGAAATACAGTAGTACGTTGGTGAACAAAAGAAATACCGAGTGAAATACAGTAGTACGTTGGTGAACAAAAGAAATACCGAGTGAAATACAGTAGTACATTGGTGAACAAAAGAAATACCAAGTGAAATACAGTAGTACGTTGGTGAACAAAAGAAATACAGTAGTACGTTGGTGAACAAAAGAAATACCCAGTGAAATACAGTGGTACGTTGGTGAACAAAATAAATACCGAGTGAAATACGGTAGTACGTTGGTGAACAAAAGAAATACCGAGTGAAATACAGCAGACCAAGTTCGTAATAAAAAGGACACTAACAAAAAGTGGAATTCATCCTCAATGTTATGTAAATTACAAAGGGAGCGCAATCTTTGGTCACGTGGTATATTAAATCTTTGGTCAGGTGGTATATTAAATCTTTGGTCACGTGGTATATTAAATCTACACCCTTCGTGCATCTCCAGATTGAGACCACAACATCTAAATTTACTTAAGATCATATGGTGCATACCAAGAACAAAGAGTTTACACACAAGCTCATTGCCAAGAATCAATGTGCGCTGAATAGAATTCATAATCGTTACTGGTTTTGTACTTTCCATAAAGATACAGCTTTTCCATTGAAATTATATTAGTGGTCCACATTTGTTTATCAATATCATTTAATCTTTATCAAAAATTACATAAAAACAGTTCATCATTGCTTGTACCCTGTTACCCTATAGGGGCGATGGTCAGGAAGCCCTGGTGAGCACCCAGGGTTTCACAGGAAGCCATACGTTTGTCATAGTTTTAATAGCAGAAAAGGGCTTTAAAATTTGTAATCTAATGGACGAACCTGCACATACGGGTGCTGGGGCGAAACCCTAGGAATCCCTGCAATTCTCACGATATTCAGAGCAGAAAAAAGGGGGCAAAGCCATAGGAAGCTTTCATGTTTCTGATGTAAGAATAAAGCTTTGAAAATTTTGTTTACAATGTTGAGAATAAAAAGTATATAAGAGTATATTTTCATGACAATTTTTGCGCCACTGTGAGCATTCGGCGCCCTCTCAAAAAGCTTCTCCCAGCTGTATTCAATAAAATTGTTTGCCTTCATGCTGTCATGGCAGGAGCAGATATTAAATATTGCCTGACGAGCTATCGCCATGCATCTTCTATTGTGCCCAGGGGCCCGCTCAAGTGCCAATGGTTGCATTCGGGTGAAGTCTCCGGAAATTTGGTCTTTTCTGTGGAAAATTTATGCGCTTTTGATGACAAAAATGGAATATTACCTGCAAGAAGTTACTGATCAACACATCAATTTCCCAGGGCCTAAAAAGATATATTTTCAGGACGATTTTGGTGCCCCCTTGAGCACTCGGCTTCCTCTCCAGAAAGCTTCGCTGGGAAAAGTTGCCCCTCCCCCTGCTACCACACCACTGCCCCTCAGGGCCCTGGCTACCCTAATAAAAGAACTGAAATAAATAGATATTCCCCCTCCTCCCAAAAAAGACTATAGGCAAAATGGTCTAGAACAAATTATATGCTGACAGGCTGGAGGTCCATGATTTTGTGACGATGACCTTTTTGCTCGTCATTTAAAGGTTATGAGTAATTTTCCCCCTCTGCGACCCTCCCATCCGAAAGACTGAACAACAGGGGCGACACTACGATGGTAATGAGAACTTTTTCTCCAACAAAAATGATTTGCATGCATACAGTAACGAATTTTTCGAAAAGAATATTAATGGTTGCATCTTAGTTTGATTTTGTGACTTAACCCTGTGTCTCTCTCAAAGATTCTTTAGGCAAATCTCACCCCTGTATGCGTCCAAAAAGGCCTTGATTTATAGTTGCTTCAACGAAGTGCAAAATGTCATCGATAACCAGTTTTTAGATATATATTTACCCCGGTTTATTCTTTACAATTTTTCTTCTTTCCATCTGTAAATAATTTCAGTTTTTGTTTGGAGGACCACAAAGCTATTCTCACAGCGGTAATATGAAACCTCCTATTGATCCATTCCATGTGTAGAATATATTTATTACCACGTAAAGGCCGCTCCTTCTTTTATGACATGTATAGGCCATATAATCTTATGTACTCTATATTCAATTCATAAAGTCACTTATCAGCAGATTAGAGATCTGTAATATTAAAATAGCTTTTGTACATGGAAGATTATTTGATGTGTTGAATTCTTACTATATATTCAATAATATTTTTTTTTTAGGCAAGACTCAAGCTGCAACACAACTTTGACGTGGCACCTGAAAGACCTAAAACCAAATGGCGGTGCACAAAAGGAGAGAGTAGAGACATGATGGGGGACATGAGCAGAAGCACGGTTTACGGCAGCCATGGAAAAGCTCGGTGGATGCCCTATGCATGCCACCAGGCACGCGGAGGATATGTGAATGTAAATATCTTAAAGATGTGTTATGCAAGGCAAATAATTTGTAGCGTTTTTGTATAAAAACAGTTGTTGCTGCAGCATCATTGGTACAAAGGGGACCTCCAGGCCAGGGGCACAAGCACTTCAAGAGGGGGCACTTGAGAAGATCATCCATATTGTGTTATAATATTTTGTTTGATTTTATGCAAGGGGGCAAACTGACTTTGCAAGGGGGTACATACCTCTGAAAGGGGGAATGGCTCCCTGTACCCAATGCTCACGCCCCATGCTGGCTACAGGCATGGGACCTCGCTATGAGCAAAGAAGCAGCTTTGTAATATACCATCAAGTTGTAATGAAAATGAAAAGAATCTTTAGGTACTTAGTTCAACTGAGACATTACTAGTGAGACAGGTATAAATCTATTGAAAATGATCAAGAATCAGATAGCGAAGGAATTGACTTCAAAATCAGGGAGAAGGGTAACTTTTTAATTGTCATTATAATTTCCATTTTCTAAAATCTCTTCTCTTGTTTTATAATCCTCCGGCACGATACAGCAGCTAACTCAGACTAACAAGTTTTTAAAGAGTGGTCATACCCAAGGGTGGGATTTGCATTTCTAAATTTAATTCCCAATATAAGTCATCTGAGGCTGAACTTGAAGAGAAACTTGTAAAAAAGTAAAGGGGGAATACTTGTAACCTACTATGCCCAAGGCGTGTAACTTTAATCAACTGTAACCAATAGCGGCGCCACGGGGGGAGGGGGAAGGGGGCAAGACCCCAACTTCTCTGCAAGATCGAATTCAAGAAACCATGTTTAGATCTGGTGATTGATTATTGAATATTCGTTATGTATTAGATCTGATTGATTATTATATTCTGTTTGTTATGTATTAGATCTGATTGATTATTGAATATTCGTTATGTATTAGATCTGATTGATTATTTAATATTCGTTATGTATTAGATCTGATTGATTATTGAATATTCGTTATGTATTAGATCTGATTGATTATTGAATATTCGTTATGTATTAGATCTGATTGATTATTGAATATTCGTTATGTATTAGATCTGATTGATTATTGAATATTCGTTATGTATTAGATCTGATTGATTATTGAATATTATTGTTATGTATTAGATCTGATTGATTATTGTATATTGTTATGTATTAGATCTGATTGATTATTGAATATTAGATCTTATGTATTAGATCTGATTGATTATTGAATATATTATTAGATCTTATGATCATGTATTAGATCTGATTGATTATTGAATATTGATTATTGAATATTCGTTATGTATTAGATCTGATTGATTATTGAATATTCGTTATGTATTAGATCTGATTGATTATTGAATATTCGTTATGTATAAGATCTGATTGATTATTAAATATTCGTTATGTATTAGATCTGATTGATTATTGAATATTCGTTATGTATTAGATCTCGTTATGTATTAGATCTGATTGATTATTGAATATTCGTTATGTATTAGATCTGATTGATTATTGAATATTCGTTATGTATTAGATCTGATTGATTATTGTTATATATGTATTAGATCTGATTGATTATTGAATATTGTTATGTATTAGATCTGATTGATTATTGAATATTCGTTATGTATTAGATCTGATTGATTATTGAATATTCTGATTGATTATGTCGTTATGTATTAGTTATGTATTAGAATTTCGATTGATTATTGTATTAGATCTGATTGATTATTGAATATTCGTTATGTATTAGATCTGATTGATTGATTATTCGTTATGTATTAGATCTGATTGATTATTGAATATTCTGATTGATTATGTATTAGATCTGATTGATTATTGAATATTCGTTATGTATTAGATCTGATTGATTATTGAATATTCGTATTATGTATTAGATCTGATTGAATATTGATTATTGATTATTCGTTATGTATTAGATATTAGATCTGATTGATTATTGAATATTCCTTATGTATTAGATCTGATTGATTATTGTTCTAACACTGGTAAAAATGGCCCGTTATTATTTGTTGACTTTGAAAAGGCCTTTGATAGACTAGATTGTTTTTTTAATTTTATGAAATGTTTAGATTTTTTCAGTTTTGGTGACATGTTTAAAAGATGTATAAAAACAATTTATTTTAGCTGTATTGGTAGGGTTATTGATAATAGTTTTACCTGTGCTGATTTTAATATCTCAAAGGGTGTGCGCCAAGGCTTCCTCCTCTTCCGAGTCCGTACCTGTTTATCATTTGTGCCGAAATTTTAACTCTGAATGTTGTCGATAATCCACGTATTCACGGTATTTCTATTTCTTGTTTTGATACTAAAAATTTACAGTACGCCGACGACACCACCATTTTTATGGATGGTAGTTTTGAGTCCCTCAAGGAGGTTATTCATATTTTTAATATTTTTGAAGCGGCGTCGGGTTTAAAAGTTAATAGAGATAATGACATCGATTTTTCCTTTGGGCAATCTAAAGAGCAGCTTTCCGTGTTTTCTGAATAATTTTTGGTCCTAATTGGAATCTGGGCCCCATTACCATGTTAGGTGTTACCTTTGATTACAATAGTGATAATTTATTCAATCTCAACTATCCTCCGAAGCTTTCTAGGTTAAAACGTATGCTCAATCTTTGGTCTCAAAGAGACCTCACCGCAATTGGTGGGATTACAATTGTTAAGACTTTTGGTTTATCCCAACTTGTGTTTCTTTCTTTCAAGTACTACCCAACCCCCGACCAGTGTTATTAAAAGTCTAGAATCCATTCTTTTCCGTTTTATCTGGGATAGCAAACATGATAGGATTACACGTACAACTCTTATCAATACATTACCTTTTGGTAGTTTGAATGCAACACACATTATAAGCTTTATTCAGTTTGAAAGCTACATGGGTTAAAAGGTATGGCTTAGTTGATAGTGCACCTTGGAATATTTTCTTTCATTCATATTTAAAGAAGTATGGAGGTCCTTTTATTACTTGTAATTTTAAGTGTATTGATATTGTGGTTGATAATGCTTTTGTAAATGATGTGTGCTCTGCATGGTTAAAGTTTACTTACTGTGCTCCTACTCATAATTTTGGTAACAAGATCATTTGGAATAATTATCTGATTAAGATTAAGCATAACATTGTTCATTATAATTTTCTTCACTCTAAGGGTGTTCTCCGGATTACTGATTTGTTTGACAATCACAAACACTCTCTTTCATATGACTCCTTTCATTCTTACGTATGGTATTGATATTTGTCCTTTCACCCTTTATTATGGTCTTTTAGATGCCATCCCACAGGATTGGAAACATCACTTAAGCAGTGATACGACTAATAATGTTACCTCTAATGCTTTAACTCCCATTCTGCAAATTCCCAAACCTTCTTGTTATATTTACCGTTGTTTAATTAAGTCTATTGTTACCTTGCCCTCTTGTGTGATGTGTTGGAATGATGAGTTTAATTTAAGTACTTCTCAGTGGTCAAATATTTTTCTTGCTCCCTTTTGTAGTGTAAGAGACAGTAAAGTTCAGTTCTTTCAATATCGTTGTATTCATCGTATCTTAGGCACTAATTACCTGTTAAGTCGTATGAATATCAGTTCTACCTCGCTTTGTACTTTTTGTAAGACACGTGAGGAAACAATAAGTCACATTTTCTGGGAATGCTATTTCATTTCAATCTTTTTACTAGACGTTGAACAAGCCGTTTTAGGTAGTCAATTTGTTTTTTCTCATAGAGATCTGCTTTCAGGCTATAATATGACTAAATGCCATCCTTACACAACTTTTTGATTTTCATCTGAAATATTATATTTTCAATAAACGTAGTAATAATAATCTCCTAAGCTGCAATGAATTCTTGTTTAAATTTAAATTCTTACTTAGAGTTGAGAAGCATAGTGATTCCCCGACTAAGAGAAATGCATCAGTTATACTCCCTTAGAGAATGCCTCTTTAGATTGCCCTATGCCAGTATGCTGTTTGATAATACTTAGTGTCTATTGTATCCCTTCCAATTATGGGGGTGAGGAGGTCGGTATCTTTTTTTTCTTCTTTGTTTTGAATAAATTTAATCCGTTAAAAGTTATAGTTACGCTGTATGTTTATAATTGTTTGTTAATTTTTTTCTATACATAGTTTACTTATCAATCACATGGTGATAGGTATTTACAAGCAATTCCACGGAGTGTTGTCAGGGATCTATTATATACCAATACCATCTATTACATACCAATACTATCTATTACTGTATATACCAATACTAACTATTATATACCAATACTATCTATTATATACCAATACTATCTATTACATACCAATACTATCTATTACATACCATTACTATCTATTATATACCAATCTATTATAAACCAATACTATCTATAATATACCAATACTATCTATTACATACCAATATTATCTATTACATACCAATACTATCTATTACATACCAATACTATCTATTACATACCAATCTATTACATACCAATACTATATATTAT
The DNA here is from genome assembly GCA_020152595.1 of Chiridota heheva. NCBI lineage: Eukaryota > Metazoa > Echinodermata > Holothuroidea > Apodida > Chiridotidae > Chiridota > Chiridota heheva. The sequence goes on from JAIGNY010000133.1 coordinate 47,445, forward strand.
ACACCAATACTATCTATTATATACCAATACTATCTATTACATACCAATCTATTACATACCAATACTATCTATTGCATACCAATACTATCTATTATATACCAATACTATCTATTACATACCCCATAAATGTGACACATTTTAAAACCCTTTTCTGCTATCAAAACCGAAAAACAAAAAAAACATAGGCTGGGGTTTCCCGGAAAGCCTTGGGTTCCCACCGGTTCTTGGTGGCCTTCGCTCCTACATCATGTCTATAGAGTTAACACAATTTTAAGCAAATACCAGTTTGCCAACCCCATTCCCCCCTCCCCTCCCCCCCCTTTTTTTTTTTCTTCGGGAAATCTTCAATTTCCGAAAAATCTCCTTCAATTTCTGGGAATTCTTAAATTTTCGGTAAATTTCCTTCATTTTTCTTAAATTTTCTTCAATTTTCAGGAATTTTTTTTCATTTTCAGGAAAATTTGCTTCCTTTTTCGTGAATTTTCCATTATTTTCTTCAATATTTAAGATATTGTCTTTAATTTTCAGAAAATTTCCTTCATTTTTGGAAATTTTCTTCAATTTTTGAGTTTTTTTCGATTTTCGGGAATTTTTCTTCTATTTTCGTAAAAAATTCTTTCATTTTGGGGTTATTTTCTTCAATATTTAGGAAGTTTTTCTTCAATTTTGGGGATTTTTTTTTATTCGGCGGAAATTTTCCTAAATTTTTAAGGTATTTTTAATTTTCGGGGAAAATTCTTTCCATTTTCGACATTTGGGAAATTTTTATTCTTTTTTGGAAAATTCGGAAAAATTTGCCTCTATTTTTATTAAATTTTCTTCACTTGTGGGATATTTCCTTCAATATTTTAGAAATTTTCTGAAAATTTCCTTCATTCTGCAGAAGTGAGAGCTTCCGGGGCCTCGCCCCCTGGCTCCCTACCAGGGCTTCGCCCCTTTTCAATTTTGATTTAAAAAAAACTCTTTTCATCAATGTGAACAGTTTAAAATGCAAATGTCCACATGTGTACTTCATTGAACTTTTTATATTATTTTTAAAGTCATTTGGGGCATCAAATTTACAGAATCTTCAGATCTTCCGGGCTTCTCTCCCTGTACCCCTACAAGGGTTTCGCCCCTAATTTAAACTTAAAATTTAGAAGAAAAAAAAATCTCTTTATCAACTGAATTGTCGAAAATACATGTCCTCGATGTAAACCTAGAACCTAGAGTAAAATTCTCTCGTATCAGCCTATAGCGTTCTTTTGTATGTCGTCAAATTCCCGTATTATTTTAAGCCATTTCGTACATCAAAATCAAGGAACCTCAATTGAAATTGTTGTATAATTTTAAACTATTTTTGGGAATCGAAATCACAGAATTTTCAGAGCTTATGGGGATTCGCCCTCAGGACCCTGCGTATCCATGGGCTGCGGAGCAGTATTTCAAGTGAAACAACTGATCTGAAAGACGGAAATGGACGGTCAAGGTCAATAATTCATCCCTTTGGTTCTTTTCTAACTTATCCCCCCCCCTTCCCCTCCCTCCTCCCTTATCAAAATAGAAATATGATATTGCTACAATTTTGTTATGGAATATTGAAAAACAAATTTATTTAATCACGAATTGTCTTTGTCAGTTTAAAGTTTAAAACGACGCTGTATTGCAGTGGCGTATGAACCGGGCCAATGGAGATTAGTACTTATTTTACTTAATATATGGTCAGTGTGTGATCTCATGCCTACTGGGAAAATCACTTTACTTAAAAGTTTTCTTAAAGTAATGATTAATGAAAGTTTGAAGTTTGTTTAATATATTGAAGGAAAAAATGTGATGTATATAAACACGAAAACATCTCAAACAGTCAAACAGTTAGTTTTTCATTATATTTCTTCCCTTAATGTCAGACCTTGATAAAGTTTCAAAATGCCTTAATTTTCCAGATTGAAGTCACGGTTGGTTGGGGTTGTGGTAAAGATCAAATCCTAAAAAAAAATCCTCAAATTCAAAGAGAAACAGCAGAGGGTTTAAAAGCAATGAAGTTATATCATAGAAAATAGAGACTATCATGTCCCGTTCATACATCACAAGAGTAACTGTTTGCAAATTTGCCCAAAAACCTTCAAGCTGTAAAATGGCCAATTTTTAACTGATTTTGGTGAAATTATTTTGCGTTCTTTATGGATTGTAGTAGATTTTAAATTAATTGAGCTAATTTTGTCTCTACCTCTCGATATACAGTACCTTTAATTTTTTTAAATGCTTTCAATGCTTTATGTATTGAAATAGTTGTATATACTATGACTGTGCATCAGGGGTGTAGGTAGGTTCACCTCCATACGGGGGTGGGGGACAAAACCCCAAATATCCCTGTGACAAATGCACAAATTTCACTGGTAAATTAAGTTTCCATGAAAAGTTGCTGCCAATCCGGAAATTCCCTTCAATTTCAGAGAGATTTAATTTTTGAAAAATTTCCTTCATTTTCGGGAAATTTTGGCAAGTTTTAGGAAAAAAATTGGCCAGTTTTCAGGAAAATATTGGCCAGTTTTCGGGAAAATGTGGCCAGCTTTTGGGTCACCTCTGTCCAGTTTTCGGTAAAATTTTGCTAGTTTTCCTGAAATTTTTGCCCTGTTTGGCCAAACTGGTAAAGAGATGGCTCGACCGGGAAAGCAAAACCTCCAGCTTGTCCACTGCTCCCTGCGCCCCCCGCTTCCTACGCCACTGATGTGCGCTGATGAGCTTCCTGCTTTAAACGTTGAATTTCGGGAGGGCCCGTGTCCATGGTGTCCCTGAACCTTCTATTGTATGTCCTCTCCCCGTTGCCTTTTCCTTTAGACTCATCAGCTCCCGCGCCAGCTTCGTAGATAGTCTAGTATAGGGAGTTGCCATGGCAAACACGCAAAGGCATGCAATAACCAATATCCATAAACGAGGCTGGTATAATTGCGTATGCATGCAGTCTACATGTATGAAAGTCATGCCAGCCTGTGCTTGGTATTGAAATGCACGTTTTGAAGAGTGCATGCCAATGTTGTCACCGTATCGAGTCCACCCATGCCGTGAAATCATAAAGTAATTTCAATGTTCTTCCTGTAAGGGAAGAATAAGATGTAACTACCATCGACATTTCTGTATAGAAGATTATTAATTATGGAAGCAGTCCGTCGTGAAATTCCCACAGATCTCAAAGATCGAATATTGGACTCCATGCATGTACCATCTCTAGCAGTCTGTATAATCAGATAATTTAACGGCAATACGAGGGACTTGTAGCTTGCGTAAATTTCATATTTTTGTAAAATCTGAAAGGACCAATTTTGACCAGTGTTGGTGAAATGGCAGAGTTTGTTGCTGCAACCACGGGGCTGCATGTGACACTGTGCTGCCTGAGACTATCTGACTATATGGGGAGGATCAGGAGGTGCAACCACGGGGCTGCATGTGACACTGTTGCCTGAGACTATCTGACTATATGGGGAGGTGCAACCACGGGGCTGCATGTGACTCTGTGCTGCCTGAGACTATCTGACTATGGGGAAGAGGTGCAACCACAGGGCTGCATGTGACACTGTGCTGCCTGAGACTATCTGACTATATGGGGAGGTGCAACCACGGGGATGCATATGACACTGTGCTGCCTGAGACTATCTGACTATATGTGGAGGATCAAGAGGTGCAACCACGGGGCTGCATGTGACACTGTGCTGCCTGAGACTATCTGACTATATAAGGAGGATGTGCAACCACGGGGCTGCATGTAACACTGTGCTGCCTGAGACTATCTGACTATATGGGGAGGATTAGAAGGTGTAACCACGGGGCTGCATGTGACTCTGTGCTGCCTGAGACTATCTGACTATATGGGGAGGATCAGGAGGTGCAACCACGGGGCTGCATGTAACACTGTGCTGCCTGAGACTATCTGACTATATGGGGAGGATCAGGAGGTGCAACCACGGGGATGCATGTGACACTGTGCTGCCTGAGACTATCTGACTATATGGGGAGGATCAGGAGGTGCAACCACGAGATGCATGTGACACTGCTGCCTGAGACTATCTGACTATATGGAGAGGAGGTGCAACCACGGGGCTGCATGTGACACTGTGGTGCCTGAAACTATTTGAATATATGGAGAGGAGGTGCAACCACGGGGCTGCATGTGACACTGTGCTGCCTGAGAGTATCTGACTATATGGGGGAGGATCAGGAGGTGCAACAACGGAACTCAATGTGACACTGCTGCCTGAGACTATCTGACTATATGGAGAGGAGGTGCAACCACGGGGCTGCATGTGACACTGTGGTGCCTGAAACTATTTGAATATATGGAGAGGAGGTGCAAGCACGGGGCTGCATGTGACACTGTGCTGCCTGAGACTATCTGACTATATGTGGAGGATCAAGAAGTGCAACCACGGGGCTGCATGTGACACTGTGCTGCCTGAGACTGCTGCAACCACGAGGCTGCATGTGACACTGTGCTGCCTGAGACTATCTGACTATATGTGGAGGATCAGGAGGTGCAACCACGGGGCTGCATGTGACACTGTGCTGCTTGAGCTGCTTGAGACTATCTGACTATATGGGGAGGATCAGGAGGTGCAACCACTGGGCTGAGGTGCAACCACGGGGATGCATGTGACACTGTACTGCCTGAGACTATCTGACTATATGGGAATGATCAAGAGGTGCAACCACGGGTCTGCATGTGACACTGTGCTACCTGAGACTATCTGACTATATGGGGAGGATCAAGAGGTGCAACCACGGAGCTGCATGTTACACTGTGCTGCCTGAGACTATCTGATTATATGGGGAGGATTAAGAGGTGCAACCACGGGCTGCATATGACACTGTGCTGCCTGAGACTATATGGGGAGGTGCAACCACGGGGCTGCATGTGACACTGAGCTCCCTAAGACTATCTGACTATATGGGGAGGATCAAGAGGTGCAACCACGGGGCTGCATGTGACACTGTGCTGTTGAGACTATCTGACTATATGGGGAGGATCAGGAGGTGCAACCACGAGGCTGCATGTGACACTGTGCTGCCTGAGACTGCTGCAACCAAGGAGCTGCATGTGACACTGTGCTGCCTAAGATGGCAGAGTTTATTGCTGCAACCATGGGGCTGCATGTGACAATGTGCAACCACTGGGCTGTATGTGACACTGCAACAACGGGGCTGCATGTGACACTGCTGCCTAAGATGGCAGAGCTTATTGCTGCAACCATGAGACTGCATGTGACAATGTGCAACCACGGGGCTTTATGTGACACTGTGCAACAACGGGGCTCCATATGACACTGTGCTGCCTGAGACTGCTGCAATCACGGGGTTGCATGTGACACTGTGCTGTCTGAGACTATCCGACTATATGGGGAGGATCAGGAGGTTCATGACAGTAACGTAAATGACATAAACTTTTTCGTAATACGAAAACATTTTCGTGAGGGGAAAATGTTTCTGTCCCCGTACGGATACCACTGATTCTGACATAGAAAAGGGTATATCTGAAAGAACAAGAGCAACGTCAACCGATTTTTTTCTCCAAAATTAGACAAAAAGTAAAAGAAGAATCATTTGCTCAGACTGTCGGTGAAGGACGCGAAACAGTATTCACTCTCGGGTTTGCTCCGCCCCAGATTAAGCATGTTGAGACCGGCCCCCAAGTTATTTTCTGCCCGGACCTAACGAGGCTTATGTAGCCGTAGATCCATGGGTGTAGATAGAGCGTGGACCGGGTCTGTCGACGGTCCCACCAATGGCCCCCCAAAAGGTAAAGAAAATTTGTCCAAAAGTTTTGCTAAAAGGCCCAGATTTTGAGGCATTTACCTTTTTTGGTCCTTCAGTATAATTTAGCCTCAGAACAGTTTAAAAACAGCACTATTTTGGAAAAATACTCCATCAGCATTTGTTGATACGACCCCAAATCCAAAAGGCGGGCTATATATTCCTTCCTGTGATTAGTGACGTATTCAGCTTTCGGTGCCGGGGGCAAACGGAAATTATCGGAAAATAGCTGTACCCAGAGGCGTTATAGGAAGCGGGGTGAGGGGGGGTGGTGAGGGGGTGATTTCACCTTCCCGGTTGGGAGGTAAAATTATCGACTAACCAGAAACCAAAAGGTCGTGAGGTTCCGATGCCTCATTTTTTAGATGTTACTCCTCACATTATAATTAAGATATTGAGATCTGCTTTATTTTATTTTGTTGATCAGTTAAAGTCCCCAGTGAGACCCCATTGAATTTCAAATTTGATTGTTTCATGGCCCCTTCCTCCGGTTCCAAACAGATAAATGTCGAATATTATAGTCGTATAGGCGACCCTGGAAGAAAGGAAGAGAGTTTTTATTTATTCATGAATTCCTACTTTTTTATTGGAAGGGATAGGGGCATTTTATCCTCATCCAAATGGCTGAATAAACTCTTGACATCTCTGCATACGCATGCTTTCAAGCTTCATCCATGAATTGGGCTGGGGACATAGCTTGATCGGGGAAGGCATAACTCATGTGTGTGTGTGTGTGTGGGGTAAGAGAAACCTATTGAATCAAAGAATATTCTGAACTTTAAAAATATCACCATAAAGTGTGGGGTGGGGGCAAGGGAGGGGTACGTCTATGAAGAAAAAGATTGAATTATCCACTTATTTGATAATAAAAATTTAATAGTTTATATTTTAAGGGACGTTCAAAATATTTTGTTCAAACAATTTTGTGTTGTCAGAAATGTCAAATTTTGGAGAACCACCAGGAATTAAACCAGGGACGCTAGATTGTCAAGTTGCAGCTATGATCACTTGATCACTGAGATCTCTTAACTGGTGAAGCTTAAAGATAATTATACAGCCTTAGATTATCTGCTAATGATAATCAACCCATGCATGAATGAATGATCTAAATGAATGAAAGAATTGCATGATAGAGACATTTATCTGTAACTTCAGGAAATTGTAACTGCATGGAAAAAGTTAGAATATACATTTTTCGACAGGTGGATGGCATCGAGCGTATTGAAAATGCAATGAATATTCATTGCACTTATGGATATGGGTGGTCATGCATGAAATAAAACGGGGGCTTAATTCCAAGCTGTGTGGGCTTAATTCCAAGCTAGGGATAAATTCCAAGAAGTGTGTGTGTGTGGGGAGTTGGCGTGGTGGTGGGCGGGGGGAGGGGTAATTCCAAACTGTGTGGGGGTTTGAAGTCAATAGTGTCTAGTTGATGTAAGAGGTCGATTGTACCATGTTGGGAAAGTAGGGGATTTAAACATGTACAGTTGGGGAAATGACGATACACGATCGAGTGGTGAGTTTACATTAGGAATTGAAATTAGAAGAAGGATTCTTGCCTTTATCAACTAATCTATGCTGAGGTGTACAGGTCATGTTTCAAAGCTATAGCAGCTTTGAGCACCAGTTTTTTCCACTCCCCTATTGTGGGAATGCATCTTTGATACCTGTGTTTTAAACTGACAAGTTTTTACATTAAGTTTTAAAATGTAGATAGATATACTGGTTATTTCACATCCAGTCTTCAACAGCTACGGTGGAAGAGATCATCCACCTGTCACTTATGATGACCAACTCGTGAAACATCCTTTGCAACTGTTCAGATTGTTCAGCATTGAGAAGGAATGCACTTCAAAGTTGGCAGCAGGGGGGGGGAACTTCCACATGTGAGGTATATGTATGTGCCGCCCGAGCAGGTGCCTTTTTTTTGCATTTTCGAAGTGCAGGTTTCTATTTTTTACTGTAAAAAAAAGAAAGAAAAATGTATTTAAATTTGTGTGTGTCTTTTTTCATCAATTTCGTAGTGCATGTCCCAAAAATGAGGTTTTACCTGTTAATTTTGTACTGCTGGTCCATTTTCACAATATTTTCATTGAATACTCATACTGCAGGTATCAAAACTTACTTATTTCATACTGCGAGTATCAAAATTGTATAATTTCATATTGCAGTTACCAAAACAAATGTCATACTGCGGGTATGTTTTTCGGTTGGTGGGCTGCACGCCCCTACCACTTTTAGAATAAAGTGGGGGGGGTGTAAGGAGGGTGGGGGCAGTCTTTCCACCGTCTTTTAATTCATCTAGTCTTTGTCCTAGGAGAACAATGCTATTACAGACAATAATCAAAGGAACTTTGATTTATGAAAGGGTTGTTATTCTCATAAGAGATTAATTTCTTAGAAATTTACAGGCTGTGGATGGAGTCAAGATATATATCTTTATATTTTAAAATTAATAAAATAAAATAAAAATGACATTTGAACAACATAAGCATGTGCACACTGTCTAACGACATAAGCATGCCACATAAGAAGCAAAACTGGCAGTTCAAGAAGCAAAACTGGCATGCACTTGTAAAGATTTGAAAAGTTCAAGATTATTACACTAAGCCCCACCCACTCATTACTATGTATGATATCGATGCCAAAACAATAGAGACCATCTTTGAGTCATGATTAATCAATGCGTTAAATTTGACATGCCACTTATGTATGGTTCACGAGATACAAGCTGTTTTCACATTAATCCCCGCCCACAACTAATATCAGTGATTTTGAACATTTTTATAAGATGGGCATCTACACCAACCCTAACACCTTATTTACGCCAAAGAAGATGCAACACAGATATATGGTTATCAAAATATTAACATTTAATTTTTTTTTACATTTTGCCCCGCCCATGCACTTATCAATATGCCACGATATCGATACTAAAAACAATACTTTTGGGTCATGATGCATCTATGTGCCAAATATGACATAGTGAGATGTACTGTTCAGGAGATATCGTGTTTCCAAGCAAAGCGTGACGGACACAGACACAGACACACATACATACATACACCCTCCCCCACACATGCATACCCACACACACACCACCATGACCACATAGGTTCCTGATGCTATCGTATCAGAACCAAAACAAAATGGAAAAAACGAAGAAAACTTCAAGAAAATAAAGGAAATTTCGCAAGAATTTCAATAAAATGAAGAAGTTTTGAAGAAATTTTAAGGAAATTTCCCCCAAAAAGTGAAAATTGAACGAGATTTCCTGAGTCTGTTACTCAATGTTGGCTGTTGAGTTGACGATCTTAATTTATTCAGTATTATTGTAATATATTCCTCTCATAGGGATATATTATTGGGGGAAAAACTGGAGCGGGGGAATTTACCTCCCAGTTAGTATATTAAAAAAGGCTATCCCCCGCCACTCCCCATGCACAAACTTATATATTGCATTGTAAGGGCCTTTAGACTTTAAAATTAAATTTTCGGGAAATTTCCTTCATTTTCGAAAATTATCTGGAAAATATTTGTCAATTCTCGGGCAATTTCCTTCCTTTTTTATATGTATATATATATGTTATATATGTATGTATATGTATATATATATATATATATATATATATATATATATATATATATATATATATATATATATATATATATATATATATATATATATATATATATATATATATATATATATATATATATATATATATATATATATATATATATATATATATATATATATATATATATATATATATATATATATATATATATATATATATATATATATATTATATATAGTTAAAGAAGTTTAAAGAAAATTGACAAAAAAATAAAAGGACAGGAATATGGGGGTATTCACTTATAACACTAACCCTAATCCTCTCGAAGAAAAAAATTCTTTAAGAAAAATCTTATTACGTTAAGGAGATATTCAACAGTTCAAGTTTACAGCTCTGTCTTCTGGTCTTATTTGTCACTACAATGGAAAGTTGGCGTCTTTATTCTCACATTCTTAACAATTGTTGACAAAAAACTTCACTATTTGAATTATTTTTCCTCGAACGTTCTGCTGGTGGTATATTATAAAACCCTTCCTAAATTCAGTTTTACTAACTTTTTTGACATATCCCATGGTTTTTAAGCCAAAAATCACAGGACAAAATATGAAAGAATACATAAAAACTTTGAGCAGTCCGAGGCTGTGACGTCACAACTAGTCTGGTTTCAATCGTTTCTACTCAAATGATACCAAACTTTAAGCTCAGATATATCCTTAATAGAATAAGATTTTTCATCACTTTCTTCACTAATATGTTTGAAGTCCTCTTTCATAAAAGATCCCATGAGCCATTAAAATCCGAACAGATCAGTTTTTAAATTTTGAAAATACCACCTTTATTTTTCTGTTTTTGAGAAGTGACTAATCAAAGTTTGACCAATTTCATCATGCTAAATTTATTATAACAGGCAGCGATATCGGAATCACGGGGTAGGGGCCACTGGCAGGAGATGCCCTTTTGAAAGTTTGGGCGGTCCGGGGCAGGAGGTGCTCTTTTTAAAGTTGAGGGCGGACCGGAACAGGCTGTGTCCTTTTAAAAGTTATATGAAATTATTCTAGGCCATTCTTGAAGCTAGAATACAAATACTATGAAATAGAAATCCACTCAATCAAAAATCCTGCACATAGTACATTGAAGATGTTGTATACATTTAGTATTTATTTGATACAATTGAAGCATATCATATCCATATACTAGCAGCCCGATACTGAGGGCCGTGGCAGAGGGGGCATGCATGGCTCCCAAAATAAGGTATTTGATCTTCGACCGGTTGGCAATTGCCAATATTGGTCCTGGCCTCCTAATCTAAAACCCATAGACGGGATTTGCCTACCGCAAATGGGGCGAAAATTTTAAAGAGTGGGAAAATTTAAACGTGTGTGGGGAGTAAAGGGGGGAGAGGGGAAGGAGCGGGGCGGGGGGGCATATTCACGCTACGATACAAAAAAATCACCATACAAAAGTATACATTTGGAAAAAAGTGTGGTCTATGATAAAACCATGTGTAGGGACCCGAGCCAGGGGGACGTTCCCCCCTTTTCCGAAAACTAAAGTGCCCCTTTTTTGAAAAGGAAAAGTGTCCCTCGGTAACTGTGCCCTCCCCACCCCCTCCGTTTACCACGGTCAGGGCGGACAGCTAAAATTAAGATTCTTTTCTAATTTTAGTCACTAAAAATGATGAAAATGATTTACAAAAGACAATACCACGGTTGTCCTGTAATGAAACTTTTTTGGTTGACTGCACACCTTAAAATGCTTTTGGCCGACTGTACACCTTTAAATTATTATGTTGACTGTGCACTTTTAAATGGTTATGGTCGAGTGTACACCATTAAATTATTATGGTAACTGTATACCTTTAAACTATTATTTTCGACTGCACACCTTTAAATTTTCATATCGACCCATACCTTTAAATTCAGATAGTCGACTGTGCATCTTTAAATTATTTGGTCGACTATACACCTTTACATTTGCATCGTCGACTGTACACCTTTAAATAATTATGTCGACTACACCTTTAAATAATTATGTCGAATGTATAACTAAATTACTTTTGTCGACTGCACACCTTTAGATTTATTATTGTCGACTGTACACCTTTCATTATTATGGTCGACCGTACACTTTTAGATTTTTAAGGTCGAATGTACACCTTTACATTTTATTGTCGACTGTACACCTTTTAATCATTATGGTCGACTGTACACCTTTAAATTGTTATGGTCGACTGTGTATCTTTAAATTATTATAGTCGACTATCAACCTTTAAATCATTATGTCAACTGTACACCTTTAAATCATTATAACGACTGTACACCTTTAAATCATTATGGTGACTCTACACCTTTACATTCGTGTCGTCGACTATTAACCTTTAGATTATTATGGTCGAATGTACATCTTTAAATTGTTATGGTCGACTGAAAGAATATGAAGGACCGTTTATTAAAAACGGATTCTAACGGATTGATGTAATATAATCCCAAATCACAAGTGCTTCTTCTCTTATCATTGTGGGAGAGGTTGTCCATATCCGGGCTTGGTCCCTGCGCTCTCGCTTCGTACGCTAATGCTACGTATTTTGTGTAACATGATTCAAATTAGTGCTTCATACTATTACCTCACTTAAGAGACTAATTTTGTGTCCACAGATTCTCAAAACCACCGTCATGGTTTGGGCTGAGTTGAAAAATTTTCATATATTTTAACCCTTCTAGGTACTCGGAAATGGCACTTTTTCCCCCCTGAGCTAATATAACATTAAATCAAAAAATGTTCTTCTCTAGGCTCGGCTTTGAACAACATAAGCATGTGCACACTGTCTAACGACATAAGCATGCCACATAAGAAGCAAAACTGGCAGTTCAAGAAGCAAAACTGGCATGCACTTGTAAAGATTTGAAAAGTTCAAGATTATTACACTAAGCCCCACCCACTCATTACTATGTATGATATCGATGCCAAAACAATAGGGACCATCTTTGAGTCATGATTAATCAATGCGTTAAATTTGACATGCCACTTATGTATGGTTCACGAGATACAAGCTGTTTTCACATTAATCCCCGCCCACAACTAATATCAGTGATTTTGAACATTTTCATAAGATGGGCATCTACACCAACCCTAACACCTTATTTACGCCAAAGAAGATGCAACACAGATATATGGTTATCAAAATATTAACATTTAATTTTTTTTACATTTTGCCCCGCCCATGCACTTATCAATATGCCACGATATCGATACTAAAAACAATACTTTTGGGTCATGATGCATCTATGTGCCAAATATGACATAGTGAGATGTACTGTTCAGGAGATATCGTGTTTCCAAGCAAAGCGTGACGGACACAGACACAGACACAGACACACAGACACAGACACACACACACATACATACATACATACACCCACCCCACACATGCATACCCACACACACACCACCATGACCACATAGGTTCCTGATGCTATCGTATCAGAACCAAAACAAAATGGAAAAAACGAAGAAAACTTCAAGAAAATAAAGGAAATTTCGCAAGAATTTCAATAAAATGAAGAAGTTTTGAAGAAATTTTAAGGAAATTTCCCCCAAAAGTGAAAATTTTCGCAAATTGAACGAGATTTCCCGAGTCTGTTACTCAATGTTGGCTGTTGAGTTGACGATCTTAATTTATTCAGTATTATTGTAATATATTCCTCTCATAGGGATATATTCTTGGGGGAAAAACTGGAGTGGGGGAATTTACCTCCCAGTTAGTATATTAAAAAAAGGCTATCCCCCGCCACTCCCCATGCACAAACTTATATATTGCATTGTAAGGGCCTTTAGACTTTAAAATTAAATTTTCGAGAAATTTCCTTCATTTTCGGAAATTATCTGGAAAATATTTGTCAATTCGCGGGCAATTTCCTTCCTTTTTTATATGTATATATATATATGTTAAATATATGTATGTATATATATATATATATATATATAATATATATATATATATATATATATATATATATATATATATATATATATATATATATATATATATATATATATATATATATATATATATATATATATTATATATAGTTAAAGAAGTTTAAAGAAAATTGAAAAAAAAAAAAAAAAAAGGACAGGAATATGGGGGTATTCACTTATAACACTAATCCTAATCCTCTCGAAGAAAATTTCTTTAAGAAAAATCTTATTACGTTAAGGAGATATTCAACAGTTCAAGTTTACAGCTCTGTCTCCTGGTCTTATTTGTCACTACAATGGAAAGTTGGCGTCTTTATTCTCACATTCTTAACAATTGTTGACAAAAAACTTCACTATTTGAATTATTTTTCCTCGAACGTTCTGTTGGTGGTATATTATAAAACCCTTCCTAAATTCAGTTTTACTAACTTTTTTTGACATATCCCATGGTTTTTAAGCCAAAAAATCACAGGACAAAATATGAAAGAATACATAAAAACTTTGAGCAGTCAGTCTGATTTCAATCGTTTCTACTCAAATGATACCAAACTTTAAGCTCAGATATATCCTTAATAGAATAAGATTTTTCATCACTTTCTTCACTAATATGTTTGAAGTCCTCTTTCATAAAAGATCCCATGAGCCATTAAAATCCGAACAGATCAGTTTTTAAATTTTGAAAATACCTCCTTTATTTTTCTGTTTTTGAGAAGTGACTAATCAAAGTTTGACCAATTTCATCATGCTAAATTTATTATAACAGGCAGCGATATCGGAATCACGGGGTAGGGGCCACTGGCAGGAGATGCCCTTTTGAAAGTTTGGGTGGTCCGGGGCAGGAGGTGCTTTTTTTAAAGTTGGGGGCGGACCGGAACAGGCTGTGTCCTTTTAAAAGTTATATGAAATTATTCTAGGCCATTCTTGAAGCTAGAATACAAATACTATGAAATAGAAATCCACTCAATCAAAAATCCTGCACATAGTACATTGAAGATGTTGTATACATTTAGTATTTATTTGATACAATTGAAGCATATCATATCCATATACTAGCAGCCCGATACTGAGGGCCGTGGCAGAGGGGGCATGCATGGCTCCCAAAATAAGGTATTTGATCTTCGACCGGTTGGCAATTGCCAATATTGGTCCTGGCCTCCTAATCTAAAACCCATAGACGGGATTTGCCTACCGCAAATGGGGCGAAAATTTTAAAGAGTGGGAAAATTTAAACGTGTGTGGGGAGTAAAGGGGGAAGGAAGGAGCGGGGGGCATATTCACGCTACGATACAAAAAATCACCATACAAAAGTATACATTTGGAAAAAAGTGTGGTCTATGATAAAACCATGTGTAGGGACCCGAGCCAGGGGACGTTCCCCCTTTTCCGAAAACTAAAGTGCCCCTTTTTGAAAAGGAAAAGTGTCCTCGGTAACTGTGCCCTCCCCACCCCCTCCGTTTACCACGGTCAGGGCGGACAGCTAAAATTAAGATTCTTTTCTAATTTTAGTCACTAAAAATGATGAAAATGATTTACAAAAGACAATACCACGGTTGTCCTGTAATGAAACTTTTTTGGTTGACTGCACACCTTAAAATGCTTTTGGCCGACTGTACACCTTTAAATTATTATGTTGACTGTGCACTTTTAAATGGTTATGGTCGAGTGTACACCATTAAATTATTATGGTAACTGTATACCTTTAAACTATTATTTTCGACTGCACACCTTTAAATTTTCATATCGACCCATACCTTTAAATTCAGATAGTCGACTGTGCATCTTTAAATTATTTGGTCGACTATACACCTTTACATTTGCATCGTCGACTGTACACCTTTAAATAATTATGTCGACTACACCTTTAAATAATTATGTCGAATGTATAACTAAATTACTTTTGTCGACTGCACACCTTTAGATTTATTATTGTCGACTGTACACCTTTCATTATTATGGTCGACCGTACACTTTTAGATTTTTAAGGTCGAATGTACACCTTTACATTTTATTGTCGACTGTACACCTTTTAATCATTATGGTCGACTGTACACCTTTAAATTGTTATGGTCGACTGTATATCTTTAAATTATTATAGTCGACTATCAACCTTTAAATCATTATGTCAACTGTACACCTTTAAATCATTATAACGACTGTACACCTTTAAATCATTATGGTGACTCTACACCTTTACATTCGTGTCGTCGACTATTAACCTTTAGATTATTATGGTCGAATGTACATCTTTAAATTGTTATGGTCGACTGAAAGAATATGAAGGACCGTTTATTAAAAACGGATTCTAACGGATTGATGTAATATAATCCCAAATCACAAGTGCTTCTTCTCTTATCATTGTGGGGAGAGGTTGTCCATATCCGGGCTTGGTCCCTGCGCTCTCGCTTCGTACGCTAATGCTACGTATTTTGTGTAACATGATTCAAATTAGTGCTTCATACTATTACCTCACTTAAGAGACTAATTTTGTGTCCACAGATTCTCAAAACCACCGTCATGGTTTGGGCTGAGTTGAAAAAATTTCATATATTTTAACCCTTCTAGGTACTCGGAAATGGCACTTTTGCCCCCCTGAGCTAATATAACATTAAATCAAAAAATGTTCTTCTCTAGGCCATTTAATTTTTCAGCCCCCTCCCTCCCACTTCAAAAATTGCTCCATCTCCTTTTTGCCATTTAATTTTTCAGTTCATGATTAGGAGCATCAATAAACCAGCCCTCACTGATACTATATACATCTTTTTGTTTTGTTATATTTCTTTTCATTCGTGCTTTTGCTCATTTTCTCTATATATTCCTTCATTCCGTCATTCCTAACATTCCCTCTGTCATTCTTTTGATAATAGCCCTAAATTAAAACAAGATTTACTACAGACTAGGGCCCATCAAACAAGAATGGTACCTTCCCAAATGAAAACCAAGCACAATACATCGTCAGATTTCGGATCCCCTTCAAACATAAAGCCCCTGCTCCATCTGTCTATGATATCCAATCTTAGACTAAGGCCGTTAATTCAGGCCCATTTGAGAGGCCCTCCCAATCAATGAAAAACCAAATTAATTTAATCTCAGACATAGGTCCTCTTCCAAATATTAAGGGGCGCTACCCAATAAAAACTAAACATCACTTATCAGACTAGGCCGGATCGGTTGAGAAATAAAATGCAGTCATTCTCAGATCAAATTAAGGCCACGATAAAAAAAAAGAGGGGTCCCTACCCGAAAAACGCTGCTGCTGCCCGAAAATTGTTGATATTTTGAGAGTGGGGGAATTACCCCTCTTTCCCCCTGTTCCATACGCCTATGATCTTAGTCAGGGGTGTCGTGAGGAATTTGGGGCAAGGGGGAAGAAACTCAAGTGAGGGCACTTTTTTGACAAAAATTGACTGAGGGGCACTTTTCATTTTTAAAAAGACACTTTTGTCAGCTAGATACGTTCCTCCGGATCCCAATCCTTATCCAAGTTGAACATAGGTTGGATTTGGGGGAGCAAGGGGCACTTGCCCCACTCCCACTTTCTTCAAAATGTATGCTGATTTTTCCCCCTTCGCCCCTTACTCTAGTGCAAGTGGCAGTCGCCCCGTTGTCCCGTAGCAAAATTGTATATTTTAATACTGCAGGTATAAACAATCACTTATTTTCGTACTGCAGGTATTAAAAACCACTTATTTTCATACTGCAGGTATGTCATACTGCAGTAACCAAAAAAATCTCTCATACTGCAGTCCAATTTTGAACTTGAAATTCTGGGCGGCACATACCTACCACTTTAATATGGAAGTGCCCCCTCCCCCCGGCAGTAAAAACGTCTGGACGTCAGTGGCGTACCCAGACCTATAATTATCATTATTTCATTTATTATTATTATTATTTAATTTATTATTTAATCCTTAGCCGGTAAGCCTTTCTGTATTGATGACATCACCCCTGTCGATTTGAAGAAGAAAAGAGCACATGCTCAGCATGTCCAAGAACTATACCAAAGCAGTACAAAGCTTCGTTTTTCGGGGGGGTTGCTGGCGGCGAGGCAATGGGAAGCCTTTCACTTTCGAGTAATACTATTTGCACGGCTATTGACAGATTTTGAATTTTCTGTAACTTATGTTTTATCATTTAACACACGGATATACACCTATACCCAACCATGATAATAAACCAATTGATTTAATTTAATTCATTTATGAAGCAACTCAACATAACCCGGCAGAAAGCACCCTGTTATCTTCACATCATCGTGCTGTAAAGCAGTTATCTTTAATTTGTCTGCGTTTTAAGCAGCCTTATTATACAGTTTTTACCACGAGAGCTATCTTGACGCTGACAGTCTAAACAATCTCATCTTGTTTTCTTTACTTGTATCTCTATCAGGCTGAGCAATCTTAAACAACCATTAGTTCATTTACCCATTCAACAAGCAGACAAGGAATTCAACTTTTCAACCGCGCAGAAAACTGGAAAAAAACTCATTCCTAAACATTTCCTGTAACAGGCTTACATTTCACCATCACATGTGCTCAGGTTCACTAAGCTGTTGAAGGAATGACCTCAACATGCTCGTGAATACCTGCCGGATACATCAGGTTACTTTTGGTTTTTACATTCAGCCATTTATATGCTCACACATCTGTTCTTTTCTGTGCTTGTTATAATAGCCGAGAGAAACTGGATGTTTTTGACTTATTAATCAATTAGCCCCTCTGTTATGCTTTCACGACAGACTTGTTTCTTTATCATCCACCAAAGTTTAAGTGGATGTTTTCAAGAGGACACCTTACATTTAGATGTCCCTCTTGTTTGAGTTTGTTATTTTTTCGCAATTCTTTAATTATATTTTCCTTCCTCCATAACTTGTTGAATTGCAATCGTTCTAGATGTCAGCAGTGTATTTGTATATGCTTCCGTTTGATATTTTCTAGCATTATGAATTATCTTATTCTTCAAAATAAGTTTCGTTTTACCTTGTGTGACGTACATAAAAAAAAAAAAAATAAGCTATGGTCAGCCGAAACTTTTGTTCTTATAACGCAAGGGTATCAGAGATCATAAGAAAATTAGAAAATAAATTATTTCCATAGACACAAAACATGATTGTATTTTTCTGCAAGAGACCCATTGCATCCCTTCCGATACTACCTACTGGACAAATGAGTGGGGTGTTAAGCATTTTTTTCTCCCATCTGCCCATGGAACCAGCTTAAGCAAAGGTGTTGGAATTCTTATCATTCATAATGTCACTTGTATATTTAGTAATGTTATATATGCTAATGGCCGTTTTATCAATCTATTTATCACTATTTTAAATATAATCTTTGCCCTCGTTAATGTTTATCGTCCAAACATTGATAGCGTATGTTAGCGTATTAACTTATTCTGTAATTAATGAACATTTATGTAATATTAATTGGAACTCTATAATCTGGGGAGGGGACTTTGATTTTCTTATTAATGTAGATAAGGATAAAGTAGGTGGTGGTCCCTGAACCAATCTTCATGCTCGTGCCACTGCTCTCAGGACCATGCAAAGCTTAGATATAAATGATACTTGGCGCGATCGCAACCCGCTTACTATTTTTTGTTCACTTGGCACTCTAATATAAACCACACTATACATTGTAGACTCGAGTTTTTCTTGTTTCAAGCCATCTAAGGGCCACTGTTAAATAATCTCCCTCTTAGGCTCAGACCACTCAAGCGTTACTTTATCATTGTCACTTGGTATTAAGAAGGGCCCTAGTATATGGCTCAGACCACTCAAGCGTTACTTTATTATTGTCACTCGGTAGTAAGGAGGGCCGTGGTATATGGTTCAGACCACTTAAGCGTTACATTATCATTGTCACTTGGTATTAAGAAGGGCCCTGGTATATGGCTCAGACCACTCAAGCGTTACTTTATCATTGTCACTTGGTAGTAAGGAGGGCCGTGGTATATGGCTCAGACCACTCAAGCGTTACTTTTTATTGTCACTTGGTAGTAAGGAGGGCCGTGGTATATGGCTCAGACCACTCAAGCGCTTTATCGTTGTTTATCGTAGTATTGTCACTTGGTGTCAGTAAAATGGGCCGTGGTATATGGCTCAGACCACTCAAGCGTTACTTTTCATTGTCACTTGGTAGTAAGATGGGCCGTGGTATATGGCTCAGACCACTCAAGCGCTAATTTTTCATTGTCACTTGGTAGTAAAAGGGCCGTGGTATATGGCTCAGACCACTCAAGCGTTACTTTATCATTGTCACTTGGTAGTAAGAGGGCCGTGGTATATGGCTCAGACCACTCAAGCGTTACTTTATCATTGTCACTTGGTAGTAAGAAGGGCCGTGGTATATGGCTCAGACCACTCAAGCGTTACTTTATCATTGTCACTTGGTAGTAAGGAGGGCCGTGGTAAGGCTCAGACCACTCAAGGTTACTTTTTCATTGTCACTTGGTAGTAAAAGGGCCGTGGTATATGGCTCAGACCACTCAAGCGTTACTTTATTATTGTCACTTGGTTTATGAGGGCCGTGGTATATGGCTCAGACCCTCAAGCGTTACTTTATCATTGTCACTCGGTAGTAAGGAGGGCCGTGGTATATGGTTCAGACCACTTAAGCGTTACATTATCATTGTCACTTGGTATTAAGAAGGGCCCTGGTATATGGCTCAGACCACTCAAGCGTTACTTTATCATTGTCACTTGGTAGTAAGGAGGGCCGTGGTATATGGCTCAGACCACTCAAGCGTTACTTTATCATTGTCACTTGGTAGTAAGAAGGGCCGTGGTATATGGCTCAGACCACTCAAGCGTTACTTTATCATTGTCACTTGGTAGTAAGAAGGGCCGTGGTATATGGCTCAGACCACTCAAGCGTTACTTTATCATTGTCACTTGGTAGTAAGGGCCGTGGTATATGGCTCAGACCACTCAAGCGTTACTTTATCATTGTCACTTGGTAGTAAGAAGGGCCGTGGTATATGGCTTAGACCACTCAAGCGTTACTTTATCATTGTCACTTAGTAGTAAGATGGGCCGTGGTATAAGAAGGGCCGTGGCTCAGACCACTCAAGCGTTAATTTTATCATTGTCACTTAGGTAGTAAGAAGGGCCGTGGTATATGGCTCAGACCACTCAAGCGTTACTTTATCATTGTCACTTGGTAGTAAGAAGGGCCGTGGTATGGCTCAGACCACTCAAGCGTTACTTTATCATTGTCACTTGGTAGTAAAGAGGGCCGTGGTATATGGCTCAGACCACTCAAGCGTTACTTTTCATTATCATTGTCACTTGGGTCAAGTTAAGATGGGCCGTGGTATATGGCTCAGACCACTCAAGCGTTACTTTATCATTGTCACTTGGTAGTAAGGAGGGCCGTGGTATATGGCTCAGACCACTCAAGCGTTACTTTATCATTGTCACTTGGTAGTAAGATGGGCCGTGGTATATGGCTCAGACCACTCAAGCGCTCTTTATCATTGCGTTACTTCATCATTGTCACTTGGTAGTAAGGAGGGCCGTGGTATATGGCTCAGACCACTCAAGCGTTACTTTATCATTGTCACTTGGTAGTAAGATGGGCCGTGGTATATGGCTCAGACCACTCAAGCGTTACTTCATCATTGTCACTTGGTAGTAAGATGGGCCGTGGTATATGGCTCAGACCACTCAAGCGTTACTTTATCATTGTCACTTGGTAGTAAGAAGGGCCGTGGTATATGGCTCAGACCACTCAAGCGTTACTTTATCATTGTCACTTGGTAGTAAGAAGGGCCGTGGTATATGGCTCAGACCACTCAAGCGTTACTTTATCATTGTCACTTGGTAGTAAGATGGGCCGTGGTATATGGCTCAGACCACTCAAGCGTTACTTTATCATTGTCACTTGGTAGTAAGGAGGGCCGTGGTGTATGGCTCAGACCACTCAAGCGTTACTTCATCATTGTCACTTGGTAGTAAGAAGGGCCGTGGTATATGGCTCAGACCACTCAAGCGTTACTTTATCATTGTCACTTGGTAGTAAGATGGGCCGTGGTATATGGCTCAGACCACTCAAGCGTTACTTCATCATTGTCACTTGGTAGTAAGAAGGGCCGTGGTATATGGCTCAGACCACTCAAGCGTTACTTTATCATTGTCACGTTCAGACCACTCAAGCGTTACTTCATCATTGTCACTTGGTAAGTAAGAAGGGCCGTATATGGTATATGGCTCAGACCACTCAAGCGTTACTTCATCATTGTCACTTGGTAGTAAGAGGGCCGTGGTATATGGCTACTTCAGACCACTCAAGCGTTACTTCATCATTGTCACTTGGTAGTAAGAAGGGCCGTGGTATATGGCTCAGACCACTCAAGCGTTACTTCATCATTGTCACTTGGTAGTAAGGAGGGCCGTGGTATATGGCTCAGACCACTCAAGCGTTACTTCATCATTGTCACTTGGTAGTAAGAAGGGCCGTGGTATATGGCTCAGACCACCACTTTATCATTGTCACTTAGTAGTAAGAAGGGCCATTCAACGTTTTCATCATTGCCATGGCTCAGGTAGCGTTACTTCATCATTGTCACTTGGTAAGTAAGAAGGGCCGCGGTATATGGCTCAGACCACTCAAGCGTTACTTCATCATTGTCACTTAGTAGTAAGGAGGGCCGTGGTATATGGCTCAGACCACTCAAGCGTTACTTTATCATTGTCACTTGGTAGTAAGGAGGGCCGTGGTATATGGCTCAGACCACTCAAGCATTACTTCATCATTGCCACTAGGTAGTAAGGAGGGCCGTGGTATATGGCTCAGACCACTCAAGCATTACTTCATCATTGTCACTTAGTAGTAAGAAGGGCCGTGGTATATGGCTCAGACCACTCAAGCGTTACTTTATCATTGCCACTAGGTAAGAAGGGCCGTGGTATATGGCTCAGGAGGGCTTGGTAGCAAGGTGGTATGGCTCAGACCACTCAAGCATTACTTCATCATTGTCACTTGGTAAGTAAGAAGGGCCGTGGTATATGGCTCAGACCACTCAAGCATTACTTCATCATTGCCACTAGGTAGTAAGGAGGGCCGTGGTATATGGCTCAGACCACTCAAGCATTACTTCATGATTGTCACTTAGTAGTAAGGAGGGCCGTGGTATATGGCTCAGACCACTCAAGCGTTACTTTATCATTGCCACTAGGTAGTAAGGAGGGCCGTGGTGTATGGCTCAGACCACTCAAGCATTACTTCATCATTGCCACTAGGTAGTAAGGAGGGCCGTGGTATATGGCTCAGACCACTCAAGCATTACTTCATCATTGTCACTTAGTAGTAAGGAGGGCCGTGGTATATGGCTCAGACCACTCAAGCGTTACTTTATCATTGCCACTAGGTAGTAAGGAGGGCCGTGGTATATGGCTCAGACCACTCAAGCATTACTTCATCATTGCCACTAGGTAGTAAGGAGGGCCGTGGTATATGGCTCAGACCACTCAAGCATTACTTCATCATTGTCACTTGGTAGTAAGGAGGGCCGTGGTATATGGCTCAGACCACTCAAGCGTTACTTTATCATTGCCACTAGGTAGTAAGGAGGGCCGTGGTATATGGCTCAGACCACTCAAGCATTACTTCATCATTGTCACTTGGTAGCAAGAAGGGCCGCGGTATCTGGAAACTCAACACCTCACTTCTCGAGGATGACAGTTACATTGTTTCAATTAAGAATACTATTCAGGAGATTATTGTTCATAACTTAAATCTTAATCCTGCTCTCATTTGGGAAGTTTGCAAACTCAACATCCGATCTAAGTCTATTACTTACTCAAAGATAAAAGCAAGGCAGCGCAGCTTACAGGAATTTACTCTTCTTGAAAATATATCTTACCTTCAGCACTCTTTTTGAAAAATTGTAAATAGTGAAACAATGAAAAGTTAGATGATGCCAAATCAAAATGAAGTGAGCTTTACGATTACAAACTTAAGGGTATATCATCCGTTCGAGGACTCAGTGGGCTGAAGAGGGAGAGAGGAATACTCAGTATTTTTTGAACCTAGAAAAGAGAAACAATCTGATAACTACCATTAACGAAATAGTCACTGACGATAATGTTACTTTAACTAATTCTAAGGGTATTCTTACAGAGGCTGAAAGTTTTTTTAAGTCTTTACACTAAAGATGTGAATTCTTCTTCAGAATTTGTTTCTAATGATTTAAATTTTGACCACCGTAAGCTTAATGATATTCAAATGTAAAATTGTAAAGGTCTTTTGAGATTACAGGAGTGTACTGATTCATTACTTTCTATGCCTCTTAATAAGTCGGGCTACCAGCTGATTTTTATAAGATATTTTGGGACGAAGTTGGTGAACTAGTTGTCAATTTTCTTACCTATGCTTTCTGTAATAGTCCTGTTTCCGATGAGCAGGGAAAAGCGAGTATTACTTTAATCCTTAAACATGGCAAAGACCAGCGTTTTCTTAATAACTGGCGCTCGATTGCATTATTAAATACGGACTATAAGATCAGAAGATTGTAGCCAAGTGTATTGCCAACCGTATGAAAAATGTTTTGCCACATCTTACTGTCTTATAAGTTTCGATCAGACAGGTTTTTTTAAAGGGGCGGTACATTGGAGAAAACATTAGACTTATTTTTGACCTTATATCTCACTGTAATAATAATTATATTCCAGCTACTCTCATCTTCCTTGATTTTGTAAAAGCTTGTGATCGACTTGACTGGAATTTTATTAATAACACTTTATCGTATTTCAATTTTGGCCCCTCTTTCCGCAAGTGGATTAAAACTTTTTATAGTAATGTTACTTCTTGTGTTACAAATAATGGTTTTATTTCTAATTATTTTAAAGTTTCTAGAGGGGTACGTCAAGGTTGCCCTCTTAGCCTATATCTTTTTATTACATGTGCTGAGATTTTGAATGCTTTAATTACTTTAAATGAGTATATTCATGGTATTACTGTCTCCAATGTAACATTTAAGGATTTCTCAGTATGCTGACGATACAGTCATTATAATTGATGGCTCTGAAGATTCCCTTTTTACAACTCATGCTACTCTTAAAAATTTCTCTCATGTGTCTGGTCTTATAGATTAACCTTGATAAATCTTTTATTTCCCCCTAGGACGGTGTATTTCTAATAAGCCACGTCACTTCATTAATTCCCATTTCGGTATCTGTAGTAGCTGTGTTACTTACTTGGGCATTTCCTTCTCCTATCATCTTGAAGATTTTTTCATTGTAAACTACTTCCCGAAACTCTCTTGTATCAAAAATTGGTTAAAAATGTGTTCATTCCGTGACTTGACCTTTATTGGTAGAATCATATTGTGACATTTTTTGCCATATCATAAATCGTTTACCCTCTCCTTGTTCTGTCAAATCCTGTGCCTGTTTTTTCCGTGATTTGAATTCCATTCTGTTTAAATTTATTTGGAGTAATAAACCAGAAAAGACTAAAAAAACGTTTGTTTTAATATGATTGATATTGTGCCTTTTGCTAAGGGGCTGAAATCATAGGCGTAGTTTCATTTTTTTTTTTGGAAGGGGAGGGGGTGGCAGAACAATTTTCCCGAATCCTCCAATCTTGCCCTAATTTAACACAGTTCATGAATATACTCATTAAATCCACATTTCATGTTGCCACAATGCCAAATCATCTGCTTTTAAACAACAAACAACTGAACAAAGCTTTTAAAGATCATATTTATATCTAAAATTGTTTTTCTTTAAATCAGAAAATATTTAAGTCATTTTTTTTAAAACACATTTTTGCCCGAATTTTGATACCCATTTTCCCCAAATTCTTGGGTGTCCATATTTTGGGGGCAGACTGTCCCCCCTGCCCCCTGCCCCGTACACCTATGTATACGCTGTACCAGTACACATGTTGATAACAGGATTAAAAACTACAACATCCAGGAAATCAGCTGATCCATCAGCTGTTTAAGTAGACAAGCACGGTAAAGATTCGACTTGGAAATTTGGTATATTTCCTATTATTAGGTAAGAAAAACACAATCAATAATTAATTTTTGTCAAACAATTACTGCATTTTTCAATACACCAGAATCAAAAGGTTTTGTGGTTCCGATGCTTTTTTCATCAGCTCATTGCTTTGCAAGTTTTGAATTAATTGTCATGTAATTGCATTTCATGAAATATATGTTCCATTATATTTATTCATACGTTTTATTTTACATTTATTCCCACCATGCAGATCAATACAATAAAACTTGTTGACAACATTAGCCTAAGCATGTGCACAATAATTAATTACAGTAGCATTAGCAGTTCCGGATTGCATTCTTGTAAAAGCCACTCCTACTCTGAAATGTACATGTATACGCTATCAAATAAATTTGCGATCAAAACTTGTACAATTTTCATTCTGAAAAAGGGCACTTTTCCCTCAGAAAAAGGCACTTTTCCTCTCTGAAAAGGGGCACTTTTGAAACTTTTAAGAAACGTGGGGGGGAGCACATTCCCCCTGGCCACCCGTTCCGCCACCTATGGTTTCCTCTACATGTCAACCTGTGAAGAAGGACATTGCATCATGCTGAGTTGAATAATACTAATGTAGCATCATAAACTACCTCTAATGCTCAATTCTGCTGTCCTTTCTGACTACCTCTAGCACTCAATTCTGCTGTCCTTTTTGACTACCTGAAAGGTTCAATTCTGCTGTCCTTTCTGACTACCTCTAGCACTCAATTCTGCTGTACTTTTTGACTACCTAAAAGGTTCAATTCTGCTGTCCTTTCTGACTACCTCTAACACTCAATTCTGCTGTCCTTTCTGACTACCTCTAATGCTCAATTCTGCTGTCCTTTCTGACTACCTCTAATGCTCAATTCTGCTGTCCTTTCTGACTACCTCTAACACTCAATTCTGCTGTCCTTTCTGACTTTTTCTGAAATGGCCTGGCGCAAAGAATCTTTCCTTCTGCTTCCTTACCATTGAGTTAATCTGCACACTGTGAAAGAAATTTACAAAATGAATAAAACATCACATATATTACACCATATGAATGCACATGGTAAAAGGGGTAATGAGGAGGGGGCAAGGGGTGCAAGAAGTCCCTTAGTGGAAGGATTTTTTTAATGTGTTGTTACGCGCCTGACTTTAAACATGCATTTTGTGATACTCAAATAATCAATGTTTTCCTTACAAAAATCGTCTTTGCAAGCTTCATTTCCATGCACATGCGAATGCAATTGTTTCTTACCATGTCTGTTAAAGTTGAGAATTACCTTGCCGTTTTCACATGCAAGAGTCCTGATTCAGTGGTCAAGCAAATTCATCTGATAAAGAAAGAACTAGGATTTCAACAGAAATAAAATGGGAAGAAAGCATTCCAAAATCTTATCCGTTAAGGGGATATTTAAAATTAAAGTTTGCACAGAAATGACTGAAATCAGACTAATTGTAAAGTCATAGCCTCAGATTCCTCAGTCTTTATATATTGTAACATATTTTGTCCTGCGATTATTTCTTTTGAGTTCTTGTTGAAAATCAAGTATGTAAATGAAATTAAAAGTTAAACATCTGGTATGAGCTTTGCAGACACTACTTGTGCAAACTTTATTGGTCATAGTTGATCATGTGGGACTAGGGTGTGGTTGATCAGGAATTAGTTAGTTTTAGTTGAGAAGCAAGCAAAACAGTGAGGACTTGGATTTCAGAGCTTGAGGAATTCAGATTGGCAGCTCTATTGACCATAACAGAAGCCTAGCTAGTGTAATATCTCAGCTGCCAGCCTGCACAACCTCACAGTAAGAGTCACAGCAGACTCACTGTTTTGTTTTCAGTGTTTGGGGAGTGTGTGCTGACAGCTGCAGTGACCAGCCAGAAGCCTAGCCAGCCTAAATCTATTAAATTAGGTTTGGCTAAAGCGATGGGATCTCAGCTGCCAGCTTGCACACCCCAACATCAAATTAGCCAGTTCTTATCAGTTCAGTTTTCAGTCTCAATGCTAGCAGAAAATCGAGAAGTCTGATAGAGCTCGGTTATGCTGACAGGGTAAACAATAACAGAATTACTCTCACATAGCTGTGGAAGAAAGCATGCGAAAGTAGGATTGTATGCACTGTTAGAGATCCGTAGATCTATTTTGTTAATAAACGTCAGAGACCTGAAACTTAAATTGGTGTTCTGTGTGTTTTTGTAAGTCTAAGCCGGCCCGGTTTGTTTTAATACGATATCAATGCCATCAGTAACAATTTTCCAACAATAACATCTGCATGCATTTTGCCTCTTAAACCTTTAAGACCCAGGGGTTCAAAACGTGACAAAAAATCATTAGATTTTCTAGCACTACAAGTTTAGTTTATATAAATGTTAAGACAATAAACTTTTTACTAAAAAAGACAAAATCAAAAAAATATCGACAAAAATATGCAAATTTTAACATTTTATGCCAAATTAGGCCAATTTTGTGAAAGTTGTATTGTTTCTTGTAAATAATGAAAAATGAGGATTTTATTTACATATTTAGTTTGTGAGATTTCCTTTCCACTGATACCAGTCTAATTTTTTTTGTCAAAGCAAAACATGCAAAAACAATGAAAATAAACAAAAAACAATCACCGTTGTAATTACTAGCAGAAAAAACAAAAGCCGCGTGTCTGGTGCGGGGATCGAACGCGGGTCATCTGCGTGCTGTCCACAGAGACTTACCACTAGACAAAAGAGGAAGCTTTATTATTACTTAACCCTTACTCTGCCAGCACTTTTTTGAAAATGCGCGGGAGGCGGAGCCAAAGATGGGGCACCCAAAACGGGGATAATATCGCCGCGTGGTAGAGTAAGGTTTAATCAAGGTGTGATTATTGTCTTCCAGGCAGCAGAGTCGGACCCGTTCCTCTTCCGGGGCCCGCTGGGCCGCCCACCGGGACCGTGCTGCCTATATTTTCGAGTTGGCGCATTTGATTAACCCTTACTCTACCAGCACTTTTTTGAAAATGAGCTCGGGAGGCGGGGCCAAAGATGGGGCACCCAAAACGGCGATAATATTGCCGCATGGTAGAGTACGGCTTAAATCTAGATGTAATTAGAGATAGTCTGGTTGCAAATGGCCAAAAAATGACAAGTGCTAAACATTTTGGGTACAAGTCGGGAAATGATTTCAATTAATAGTTTCGGTGTATAAGAGTCTAAAAAAACCTGTTTCCACAAAAAAAAATCCTTGAGGTGGCCGCCATTTTGAATTTCAAAATAGAGCATATTTCATAAAAATATAAGTATTTTGGCATGTTTTAGGTAAGGTTAACATTGAATAACTGGTAAAAATGTTGATCTTATATGGAATAAAAAGTCTTAACAAGAATCTATGTTCAGCAGTTTGCAGTCATCTTTAAATTCAAAATGGCCGCCATTTTGCAGATAATTTAAACAGAACATATTTTCACAGTAACTTTTAAGTTTAAAGATGATGATGTATTACAATAGTTCATTCATAGTTGTTACGAAATGAAATATAGAGCGTGTATTATTCAGCATTTTTTTGGAAACCTTGTCATCTTTGTTTTCAAAATGGCCCCCAAAGGTTTGTTTTTACTTCGAACTTTAGACAAAACATCAAAAAGTTGTTCCATTCAGTATATCTTAAACTTCTCAGTATATTGAAAGAAAATTAAGGGGGTGTAGGCAAATTTGATTCAAAGTAAAATAAAACCTGGTGATTAGATTATTCGGATAAATTTGATGTTGGTGGCCATTTTAGTTCCAAAATGGCGGAATGGCGGCCATTTTTTATTTTGAAATGGATAGCTTTCATAAATTATTTCCCAAACACCATTGCTGGAAGCTGACTTCAACTGTTCAAAGAGATTATCAAAAGGAAAACATAGCTTGCTACGATATGAAAACAAAATTTCATACAAGGTATATTTGAGAAATGACTGCATCATAGTATATTCAAAGGTGAAGATTGTGGATTTTGGCAGTACTCTGTGCATAAACATCCTCGTGTGCAGGGAACTTTCATGGAAGTACACTTGCATCTGCGTGTTGTACACCGCAAACCCTGGAGAGGACAACTGCATGATATAAGTTCTGGCCACGTTTCTAGCATTGGGTCCACTGTGAGAAGGCGCGGTTTCAGGATTCCATCTGTTGTAAGAAACCAGCCGCCCTCCTCTGGAGATGGTAGTGATGGATTTTGTTCAAGAGCCATTTTCCATACATATGTCTGGTAATGGGCTCTTCTAATGTGCAGATGTAAAGCATCTGCA
Source organism: Chiridota heheva (assembly GCA_020152595.1). Taxonomy (NCBI): domain Eukaryota; kingdom Metazoa; phylum Echinodermata; class Holothuroidea; order Apodida; family Chiridotidae; genus Chiridota; species Chiridota heheva. Next base: position 77,012 of record JAIGNY010000133.1, read on the forward strand.
GTAGGTGGTAGTGACTCAACACTTTTTTTCACCTTGTGAAAAAATGCACTTCTGATTTCTTGTATTTTACTTGATTTAGGAGATGGATCATACAATTTGCAAACAAATGCTTCCGCATCAGACATAGCCTTTTTTATCAAGAACTTGAGCTTCACCTAACCGCTCAAGCAGTTGTGGGTGCTTTACAAATTCCTTCCACGCCGATTTTTTTGCCTATTTCAGCAAATTGGCTCGTTGTGTCACTGCCTGTAAGGGCATGAAATGCAAGCAATGATGCTCTTGCCTTGTTATCAATTTGGATTTGATGAACAGGAATGAAAGATTGCTTTTTTGCTGTCCCCCCTTGCATCCACACTTGTTGACATAGGTTGGGCATATGATATACAAGAAGCACCAACACATCAGTATCACGGCATACAATATTAAGTAGTTGAAATCCCGAGTTCTTTGCATCTTGAGCATGAAGTAGGATACGCGTGTCAGCCTCCTCGTGATTTGATTGCAGATTTGACACATCTCTGCCAGACGAAGACCATGCCTCATCTGAGTTTGAGAAACCACCGCCAAGAACCAGCTCCTTGTTGGGATCTTCACAGGGATGATTTATCATTTGTGTGCAGAGAAAGTTTGCTAGACTTTCTTTGATTTTCCCAAGTGTAATGAATCTTTCCCAGTTGCCAATTTTCTGATTTCTGCTGGTTACTCTGGTTTCTATCTCCTTGTTTTTTCCACTTGCACGCTTGTTTCGTGTACCACCTTTAATGGAGTTGTCCAGATATCGATCAAAAACAATGTCCACTCTGTTGCATGTCTCAGAAAAACGTTTGTAAATTGACTTTCGAAAGTTGTCACACCATTCACCAAAGTTTTTTGCTCCTATATGATTGCCAAGAGACTAAATTACCGCCATAGCATCCACAATAGTACATGTAGGACTGTTGCTGACTTGTGATAGATTCTGAGCTTTACCTTGATCTATGATTTTGCCTAGATCTGATTTACTTGATGGATATCTCAGCTTTTCATCAACAGTTGCTATTGATAAAGGCACAGGTGAGAGTTCACGTTACAGCAACCCATCTACATCAACTTCACGTCCAGCATCTAATGCAACAATCACTTGACGTAAAAGATTGATGCGTGCCTTGGTAGTGTTTTTTTTTTACTTTATCCACATTTACAGTATGACTGTACATTGGACCAAACGTGTTAAGTTTCTGTCTTTTGATTTTATCATGGAACTTTGTTGTCTTTTTGATGAGTCTGTCATTCACAAAGTCGTGTATTAACTTTTTTCTTGTTTTCTCTGCTTTCACAAAGTCATTCTTCACATCAGTACTGGCAACATCTCCTGTGGTGATTGATATCAGGTCTGGCGATTAATTGAAAAATACATCAAAGCCTTCAAATTCTTGAACAAGTTGTGTGATATCTTTTTAATCTCTTTCCATTCGCTTAGGTCCCAGATCTTTATGTTGCAAATCTGTCTCACTCGTCACATGATACATATTCTTTGTGTCTTTGGCGAGCTGAGCCTGTTCATTGTATATAAGACACCAACGTTCTCGTGCTGAATTTGTGCGGTGATGCCAACTAAACCACCGGCAACTTTGCCCCGTTTGTTGATATGCTCAAGTGCTTGGTCATCAGGGATTTGATTGAATCTTTGTGAAGTTTCTTTAGTACCGAATTCACCATCTGCAAAGCCTTGGTAAACCTCTGGTGCTGTCTCCTGTAGCATCTTCATATCTGCTAGAAAAATCATCCCCCACCTGGTGTAATTAACATGGTCAAAGAGAGCAAACCAGGGTAATATTTCAGCTAGCGATGAAAGGTACAGCGCCCAATCTCCATCTCGAAGAGCATGGGTAAATCTCAGAAGAATAGTAACAAGATACATATACTTCCACCAAAATTGGAATGTTGTTAGGTCCTTGTGGTCAGCATCAAATTCATCAAGAAGTGTTGATATGGGTACAATATCTTCAATGAATAATGCCAGTGTCGATTCTATCTGCTCATCATTATCTTTGGAAAACCCTTCAATAATCTTCCCTGCTGTTTCTCTCAACTTGCTTCCTAACTCCTTCTCATTCTCTTATGCCCAATTAATAAACTTTGGCCAAAGAATTGTCCAAAGTGCTTCAAGTGCAACTTTATGTGCACGTATAGCTTTGTTCCACACCTTTCCTTTGAGAATATTCCCTGCTGTGTTTTCTCCAAATACTCCACTCTCTACCTATATATCATTGAGACCAGCTCCTTGCATGAACTGACCAATCACTTTTGAAAAATTCATCTGTGTGTGGAAGCCTCCTAACACGATAACAAAATCTTTGCAATCTTCCAACTTCTCCCATTGAAGCATTTTAGCTTTGTTGTAGAGTGCCTCATCAAAGGTAATTATTGTGTATGTTGCATTTAGTTTCTTTGTCATTGCTTGACATTTTATCATCACTGTCCAAATCGTGTCATATTCATGAGCAGGAGCATTGATCATTGGAAAAGGCCCAACTTCAGTTTGTGGCAACTCATTCTTTAACACTTTCTGGTTGAATCCACTCCAGGCAGGTACTTGTTGGTTTTCCTGATTTTCTTGTCGCAAAAGAATCCATGTCATGTCCATGCAGAATGCTTTGTCTATCGTTTCCTTGTCTGGGTCGTACCAAGTGAGCTGTACATCTTTCGGCACCACTGGTCCTAGTTTGGCTGCAAGCATGTTTGAGTTTTGAAGCTCACTCATTTCTGATGGAAGACTTGTTTTGAATCTGTTGGATCTTAGCTCAACATTTATTTCTCTTTTTGGCTCATTTGGTGCTTTTTTGCGAAGAGCCACATATTGTGTTGCATAAAAAGTGTCCATACCACTGAGTGTTTCTTCATTGATATCGATATTGTCGTCTGCATAACGGACATATCCACAATTTTCCCAAGTGGTAAAATTACGTGGTATCATCACTTTTCTATGGCCATTGTAACGCTGAAGAGCATCATCGGCAATGGCTTTGTCAATCTGAATAAGATGCTCATAGCTTATAGAATGACCTGTTGCATGGATACATTTTATGAGCCCTTTTGACCTCGTGGCCTGGTGAATAGTAACGCCAAGGCCGATATGCTTTGGTGTTAGTTTCTGCCCTCCAGAAGCAAGAAAAATGATGTCTTGACAAAAACTGAGAATTTTCGTTCTAAGAGCATTCTTCTTTTGACTCTCATTTTCAAGATCAAACACATCTTCATTGCAGAGAAGACGAATAAGAAAGTAAAGATTATCTGGCACCACCATCTGCGCATGCTCCTCATCAATTCCTCCAACGAAGTCATGACTAGCTGTAGCTTCAATGTTCCGACGTAGTTTTACAGCCACTTTAAAAATCCTGCTTAAAATATCAGTGTCGTCATTTTCTGCTTGGTTACTCATAGAAGCCTCACAAACATCTATTCCTTGCACCTCTATTATATCTTCTACAAATCTTTCCATAGCCATATCTTAAGCCACAGAAGGACATACTAGCTGCGGATCTGTAGCACACAAGGTTTGAACAAAAATCACATTATCCCCAAGATACCTCTGAATTTTCTCCTTGAACCTATTACTTCTGTAAACTTCTAAAACCATTGCAAAATCTGTGAGAAGCATATAAGAATATTGTTCCCAAATGCTTGCTAATGTATAAATGTGTCCTTGAGCAACACTTTTTTTAAGATCAGCCATTACATTTTCAAAGCAAATTGTTTCGAGAATGTTATTTTGGTTTTCTTTAAGCTTACTGTGCTTCTTCAAAAAACATGTATAACAATTCAAATGATACTTGGCCTCTGCAACTATAAGATCATGTACTCCAGCTAATCTGTGTCTCATTACGTTATCAAACTGAGCGAGGGTCAGGACTTTTTCTGATGTTGGGAAAGTCTGAACTTGACGTAAATGAAAGTAAGGTATATCGTCCTGGCAGTACATGCACTTGTTCCAGTCTACAGAAGGCAGCGATAATCTTCTCGATCTTGACTCTCCAGATAAAATGGTAACATTTCGCTGACCTTTGCTCTTGAGACGATTTATGTGAACTTGGTTTGTAAATACGTTATAGCAGGGTCTATGCCAAAGAACATTTTTGTCAGTTTCCCGTAGGTTGACTATTTTCAAACGGTCTAGTGCGTCTATAAACATAGTGTCATTGTATTTCTCTCTTTCCAGGGCACTTTCAATTACTCGGGCAATTCCTTCTGGTGTAGCCGATGACAAAGGATGTTTTTTCTTAGAGAGCCTAACCTCTTGACACAAGATGCAATTTTCCCACTCAATTTCAGACTCTGTCACTCTTTTTCTGATTAAAGCTGCAGACTCCAGCTTAATAATTCTGGAGGGAAAGTTGAAAGATGTTTTACTCCCTTTGTAAGAAACCAAACTGATGTATTTTGTCAAATGTAGGATACATATGCAATCATAAGATTTAACAAGGCACTGGTCCATGGGTTAAACCAATAAAAAAATTGAGTGGTACTAAAATGATTTTGAAAAGCTTATTAGAACAAAAATAAAAAGGAGGACAGGGATACAAATTTCAGACAAATACAAGTTGTTATTGCCCAGTCGTACCTCTATCTATAACATACACTCAGTCCCTCCCCTTCATGAATCCTTTGTTAAAGTAACATACTAACCAAATGTAAGATATTTTGAAAACATGTTCAAACAAACGGCCATGTACAATTTCTAAGGTGTATATACTCATTGCTGGCAGTTTGCTAGTAAATCTAACATTGTCAGATTGAATTAAATTGTAGTTAGGTCTCGGATTATTGTCTTAAGGTAAATCAGGCATGCATTTGATGGTAATCTCCTACTTAATGCAAATTTATATGAATACAGTTATATTCTTAAGTATTTTACATTTGTCGTGGAACTGATATATGTAGGTACAAACAGTAACACTGAACATGATGTTTTACCTTGTTAGCGGATAATTTCGATCTGAACATACATAAAACATATTTTCTATATTCATTTGACATGTTTAATAAACCTAGCCTTGCACCTATCTTTAAAAATGCAGATATCTTAACTCTATTTTGCATTAATCTTGATAGCACATGTGTGTGACATATATTACCGCAGCAGTGCTAAAATGTCTGTCACATGGTTGCCAGATGCATCTGATATATAACTATCAAAATTTTGCAAACTTAGGACTCAATTAAATTGGTTGGAAAATTCTTTAGTTAGAAGTAAAAATTAAAAATACATATATATATCATTTTTGACAATTTATTATGGCGGCCATTTTGATTTTCTTAATCGCCATTTTGTTTTTCTAACTGATCGCCATTTTTAGATAAATGAGAAACATCTAAAATGGTCTTATAAAGTCATCTACCATGGAAAAGCTAACATAATACCCACACTAGTCCTGTATCTAACGTTAAAGTTGAGAGAATCTATATATACTATGTTCAATAAGACGACCATTTTGAAATTCAAAATGGCGGCCAAAGAAAAAAAATAGAATTGGAAACAGGTATTTTTGTAATCTCCTATACCTATTTTATCTATATGGACCTGTTTCCAGCTTGTACCCAAAATGTTTAGCAAATCGATATAGAAGCATATTTTTGCTATTTGCAACCAGACTAAGAGGGGGTACTTGCTCTTTTTGATATCGGAAGTACATGGCTTGGCCTTTCTTACAATACATTTCGCGTACAGTAGCGTACATTAAAGCAAGGTCTGGAAGTATGGCAAAGAAGCTTTTGAAAAGAAGAAAAAGTTTTTTTGTTAAATTTTGTGCATTTATTTTAAATTCTCTCTTTTTCAATCCATTTTTTCGCAAAATTCTTCAACATAACCCCCATCAAAACGTTATATTTTCTGAAAGAACTATTTGAGCTTTTTCAAATGATACCAGAATCACTGCTGTGGGCCTATTTGACAAAGACAAATATTTTTTGAAAACGTATGTCCCCAATCGAGCGTGACACGCTTGGTCTGGGTATCTAAGGGTTGTTTGGATTGAATGACTCAATGGTAAACATTGTGGTCTGTATAAAGGGTTATATGCTTATCTTCCTGCTGTAAACCGGCAGCAGTATAATCTCTTAGTGTGCTACATGTGGCATACACAGTTTTTACAACATCTTCAATCATATTCACAAATATACATACTGTATTCCAAGTTGTCACAAGTGGGGTACAACAATAAGTAAGTCCGTGATAAGATAAAAGTTTGTAGCGCCAAATCATTTCAGCATAGTATACATACCTTCGTTCTGTTAAGCAAAATATTTGTTACGTAAGGGCTTTGTCGGGTTGTAGGGCGTATTCAACCAAATTATTCAGGTTAGGCAGTTGTTTAACATCTCGCAACCAAGAAGGGTGTGTTGTGAGGTAGCGCTGAGGTTTGCCAACCAATTCGTGTCATTGAGGGCACATTCATATAATGTCATTAAGGACATAAAAGTTTGCCGTTTCCTTTATTGAGGACTGATAATGAATAACTTTTGAGCATTTTGTAATTTCGTCGTTGAGGATGTATAACTCCATAAGAGTAATTTTTCGATGTTGAAAGTCAAAGTGGCACCTAAGCTTCAACATAGCATAAAAAACATCTCGTTTTCATTATTCTGTGAGTAAATTTTGTACAATCTTGATATGAGGTTTTGCATGATAAGATATAGGGGGTAAATAATGCTACAAAGGTGGTTAGAGATAATGGCTTGTAGGAGGTAAATTGTTGATTTGTCAAATATTGGAAACTTGAGAGCATAGGAATACCTAGAATGCATGACTATATTCTAGGTCACTAAATAGGGGTGAAAATAAAATTTGAGTATAACGGACAACGCCATGAATGCGTACAATGGTAAAGTAAGAAGGTTTGTATTGGTTTGTGAGCTACGCTCCTGGAATGTCAAGTTATGACGTCATAAATTAGTATTCTAATTTTGTAATATATGCGTTGTGAATTTTAAGTATACGTTGGTGGTGTGGTTTTGAGATTGTAGGGATGAGTTTTTTTTCAGAAATTACAGAGGTTTGGGAATGAATTAGGTTTATCCCGAGAAGCAAGTAAGTTCTCGGTAGGGGAACGAATTAAGTTAACACAAGTACAAGTTCATAACCAGAATTCTATGCAATTAAAATTAGGAGTTAATTATGCGTATTTACCAATTTACCGTGATGAATGTATTAACATGGGTGTGAATGAGTTGCACGTTAAGTGCGTGGTTTTGTTTTAGGGGTGTGTCCGATTATTAAAGAAAAGGCGGAGTCTATTTATATGTCCATTTAGGATTTCTGTGTCAGCACAGAACTAGTTTGAGAGATGTTGATTTTATTGTTTTATCTTAAGCAAAAATGCTTAAAACAGTACAAACTATTATGCCGTCTTTAATATATGAAACCTGTAGTAGACATATTGTTTTACATTTTTCCACAGGGCTTTCTGCGGTACGGCACCATGTTTTAGCTAACCCGGTTCCACGAGGGATTTACGTAGCACAAGCTGACAGAAGATTGCATCTAAATTTAACCTAGCGAGGCAGTATATATACTATTATTATCCGTAGCTCTTCGAAGTCGCAAGAGAAGCTGATAAATCAATTAATTCGCGAGCGAATCCTTAAGATGCTACAAAGATCGAACCATTAGTAGTAGCGATAAGGAAATTTCAACCATCAAATCTATGACTCCACCCACTTCTGCTGTCAAACATAGCGAGAGGCGTTGACAAAAGGTCTTGGATACACTTGTGGTCCTTAAGGGACACAGGACACTTGACATAGGAGTTGGGTTAGAATATGGGTTTATCATATTCTCTTGTATATTTCATGTATGTATGTCATTCGTCTATTATGTTGATAAAGCAAGTAAGGAATTATACACTTGCAAATAATATTATCTTTTCAGAGTTGTTTTTGGTATTGTAGTCTCGTTGAGAGCTTATTTAACCCCGTCTTGCTGTCGGCCGCCAATCTCCAACCTGTAATTCACGTATTAAGCTCCTCTCCTCTAATAGGCACCCCCAATATTTTTTGACTGGTAACATAATTCATTTGATTAATTTGAAGACCTAAAATACTTACATTCTTTGCTTGTTATGCATATATGTACAGGGCAGTTCAAATAGCACACTGTACACAGCCCCCAAGTGGGGTAAGGAGTGTGAGGACTAAATGTGGTTGAGGATGGTGAGGAAGGTAGTGGTGGCCTTGTTGAAGAGGTTTTTCAGAAACTGGTAGGGGATGTTATCTGGACCCTTGGAGGTGCAGGCAGCATCGTGAATGGCTTGCTTTAATTCCGATAGGGTGAGAGAGGTGTTGTAGCTCTCAGTGTTGTCGGAGGGAAAAGTAATATATCGCTTTCGTCGCAAGCTTTTTTGGCTTGGAAAGCATTGGGGTAGTTGGCCGAGGACGAAATGTTGCTGAAAGAGGCGGTGAGGCGGTTAGCGATATCCTTTTACCCGATGAGAAAATTGCCATTCCAGGAAAGATGGGAGACTTGTCTATCCTGTTGTGAAAGCTGTTAATCACACTCCAAATCTTCTTAGTGGGGGTGAAGTGTTGGTTTTTCGTTGATAGTGCACCTGGCTTTGGCACGGCTAATGCGAAAGAGGTTGAGGTTGTGGGTAGTCATTTTTGTTTTTAGATTTCTGAGGGCTTTTTCCTGTTCTTGATGGTGGTTTTGCAGTCATCGTTGAACCAGGGGTTGATGGTGGTTAGGGGGTTTGGGAGTGGAGGTGGCAATGTTGATAAAGATGTTACTGAAGTTTGACATGGGATCCTCACCCTCGAGGAGATGTGGGAAGAGGTGAGAGTTGCAGAGGGTTTCAAAAAGTGGCCAGTTGACTTTCTTAAGGTTCCAGTTGGGGGTGTGGTCTGTAGGGGTTTGATGGTTGGAGTGAATAAGGAGAGGGTAATTGTCACTACAGAGGTCAACAGTGACCTTTCAGCTAAAATCAAGGAGGAGCTTAAGGGAACAGATATACAGGTCAATACAGGTAAGGGAACCTGTGGCAGGGTAAAGGTAGGTTGGGGAGTTAGTGTTGAGCAAGGAGAGTGTGCTGTCGAAGAGTGTTTTCGATGAGCTTGCCTCTGAGGGGGTGGTATAGAGCCCCACAGGGGGTTGTGGGAGTTGATATCACCAAGAAGGATGAAAGTGGAAGGGAGCTGAGAGATAAGGCTGTTAGGACTGGTTGGCTGAACGTTGGCATTGGGGAGATAGAAATCGGAAATAGTGAAGGTTTTGTGGAGGGAGATAAGAGATACAGACGGCCTAAAGGTCAGTGTTCACATGAATAGGGCTGTGTGGGACCGAGTCTAACGAGAATGGAGACGCCCCCACAGGCCCTGTCAGCATCCTCTTGATGTTAATGGTAGCAAGAGAACTTAATGAAGGAATAATGGTTAGTGGTTTTCAAGAAGGTTTCTTGTAGGCAGAAGACGACCAGGTTAAAGGTGGTGGCCAGAAGGTCAATTTCTTCCAAGTTGGCCTTAAAGCTTCTGATGTTCCATTGTATAATGTTGTGAGTGTTATTGTAATTGTTTCTGTTGTACGCCATAATTAAGGAGGCAGGAGGTTATCTGAAGAAAAACCGGTTTTGTCTGGGTTGGCTTGTTTTTTCTTCGGATCTGTCCCTATTTTTTTGGGAGCAGTTGTTTTTAAAATTTGGACGAGAAGTATGTTCGGTGGGTTTGGTAATCGAACAATCCATGTACTCTTCAGTGTCATACATGTGGGTTTGGATGGTGGGCTGTTTGTTGATTTGTTGGCCAGGTTGGCTTGAGTTTGACTTTTGATGGCATTTGAGGTTTAAAGGTAGGAGATGGGGTGGGGGTCTTAGAAAAGGAAGGAAGGTTGGGGAGACAGGTGGTGGTGGAGGTGGTTTGTGTAATGGGTGTAGTTGGGTTGTTGGTAAAGGCAATGGGCTTAGGACATCGTAAGAAGAGCCAGGTGAAGTCGTTTTTTTTTTTTTTTTTTTAAGGAAGGGGGATATTGGTGTTTGAGGAAACTGTGCTCAAGTAGGAAGGTTTGGTGTGGAAGAAAGTCAGGAATTGCTTCCAGGCCTCCAGGTAAGTGGTGCTGGGATTAAGGGTTTTCAGTTTTGTTATCTCTTTTTCCTGAAGCCAGGTGGAGCAGTCTTTTGAGAAAGAGGGATGGTTGGTAGAGTGAGTACTGTCACAATTGGTGCAGCAGTCCGGGGTGTTGGTGCAAGAGACGCTGTCATGGTCCGAGGCTCCACAGTTGCCACAGCGCACTTGGCTGCAGCAAGAGTTTTTTCCATGGCCATACCTCTGGCACTTATAACAATGGAGAGGGCTGGGAATGTAGGGGGTGACTAGGATTCTCAGATAGCTGAAGTGATGTGGGAGGGGAGAGTTGGTGTGGCAAAAGTCAGGAAGATGGTATTGGTGGGTGTTTCGGCACCATCTTTTTTCAGGACGAGATGACGGGCTTCAGTAACGTGTTGCCTGGCAAGTTCCTCAATGTGGTCTTCATCGGTCAAGTAGGGAAGGTGTCTGGTTCTGATGACGCCTTTGCTGGAGTTCAGGGAACGGTGAGGGGTGACTGTAACGTCGATACTAGTATTAGCTAGGATTTTGGTGGTGAGGAGGGTGGTGGCTTGAGTGTCCCTGGTGCAGTGCACCAGGAGATCGCCGGATCTGAGGGTAGAAACCTTAGGGGTACCGGCAAGGCTGTGGTGCCCCTTGTGTATGAGGAAAGGGGAACATTTTGTAACTGTCTGGTCTATTGGTGGCCTGAATGATTATAATCTTGGAAACTGGGCTGAAGAATGGTCAAGGGAGGTAGCAGGTGGGTCACGGGAAGGGGAAGGAGGGTCAAGTTAAGGCAGAAGCATTTCATCATGATGGAAAGAAAGAAAAAGGCAACTAGAATTTTTTTTTACGGAACTACTATATGGGAGAACCACTGTACAGGTATCGATAAGGGTGTGAAAGTCTGGTCACAACGGGAGAGGAAAACCCCAAAAAGAACGGTCTCACTGAAAGCAGACACCCATCCACAGAGACAGAATCCCGGAAAATGAAGATACAAAACAAAATTTAGGTGGAAAAGTGGAAGGTAAAGTGTATCGGAATGAAAAGTTTGAGAGAATAGAATATAAGTCACGTTGCTCTCAACACGTTACACGTCGCCCCTTTTAAAAAAAATATCCTGCTTTTGCTCTTAAATTGATAGTTTGACAAGAATTTTTAAGGAAGCCTCCAAATTTTGTGACAAAACTTTGGAAAAAACTGATCAAGGATTTAAAAAAAAAAGTTTTGTGGATGGTGGGACACAACCAGACAGACAGACAGATGAAATTGCAATTACAGTGGCTTAATTGTTGCTACGCCTGCTTGACAAAAATCCCTTACACGTTAGGTGTCATCAATGTTCAATTATTCTTTCTTATAGATATCTTACCTTTTCCTTTCCTTCCATGAATCGGCAGAGTCCTCTTAACCACCACACATACACAGCCTCTGAACACTGACTGTTTTCACATCCTTTCCTTTTTATCTGCAGTTCTAGACTTTGGGTGAGTTTGAGGATGGCATCATAAATCCACCTACAGCAAATTCAAAATAAGAGTAAAGATTGTAAAATTTAGGACTCAAGACTGTAACAATCCTACATTGGGCAAATGAACTAAGATATATTGTGGTATCAAATTTTAAATTAATTCTTTAAGATATATAGAAAGGAAACAACAACTTCAGCCTAATAAACCATAAAAATAACACAAAGTTTCATCAAAATTGGTTGCCAACTGACCATTTTGAGTCTTAAGGCATTATAGTGATAAATTATTCAAATTCTATTGAAATTTTGTGACATAACATCAAGAAAGAATCTTCCGACATTGATTCGGTCATATATCTGAAACTACAGGTGCAGTCAAAATAAGTTGAATACTATTCTGATCAGATTTTAAAGCTCTTTCTAATGAATATAAAATCTTTATGTGGCCAAATATCTTTCACTTATGATTATACATAGGTGGTGGAACTGGGGGGGGGGGCATGGAGGAAAAGTTTTCTTTAAAAGAGGGAAAAGTGCCCATTTTCAGATTGGGAAAAGTGCCCTTTCAAAGAGAACAAGTGCATATTTTAGAACAAGAACATACCTTTTTAAACAATGAAAAAAAAATTCTTGAAAGACTATATATTTGATCTTTTTATTAAAGTAACACAATTTTGCCCTACAAGACTAAAATTGTGATATTTCATGCACTTGAAATGCACTATTCTAAATTTCCCCTAAAAACAAAGTTTGAGGACCAACATCCCTACACATTGGACTATTTTATACTAAACCAGACATTGCAAATGATACAAATCCCCTCATCGTTAATAACATGCTTTCGACACTCTGCCACACCTGCCATCTCACCCTCTGTTCCACATGCCATCTCATCATACATCCCTCCCTTCAGGAAATCATCAATGAAATCCAGATGTCATTCCACCACATAATCCATATGCCATCACACCAGGATTCGAAATTAGCACACTTTAACCACTAGCCCGTCGGGCTAGCTTGACTCCTTTTCTACTAGCCCGAATGAACTGCTGACTTGCCCAAGAAAATGTACGTCTAAAAGCTTCGAAGAAAGAGCCATTGCCGCAGTTAGTTTGTTCCAACTTTTTTCTAGCCTTGTGCAGTTGTTTTTCAATTACGGTACGAGTTGAATGCACTGATTGACTGTGTGTGCGTGTATTGTGTGCGGTAGTAGTAGTGACAACGTAACGGTAAATAAGTATAATCTTTCGTAAAGTTTTTCGTTAATCATGGCTTTTCAACCTTATCGAAGTGGACAATTATGCATTTTGGCTTGTGTAAGTGATGTGTAATAATGTATTTTTAAAAAGTCTAAGGTATATATTTTTTTCTGGTTACTTGCCTGGGGGGCTCGGAAAGATCAGTTTCAGCTAGCCCGGACGTAAGTTCTACTTGCCCCGGGCTAGCGGGCCTACGTTAATTTCGAGCGCTGCATCAAACCTGCAATCAAGATGACATTTCACCATATGGCGTGCCTGTCCCTCATGCAATGAGACACCCTGTTCCACATGTCATCCCTCATTGTCCCCAATGCCATCCCACTTTCTACAACTAAACATTTATCAGTTTACATTAAAAAATGCAGATAAAATTCTCAGTGCAACCTGATCTTCTTTCTGTGCATGGTTCAATGCCAGCCGGACAAGCTGCTTCCAACTCGACTTGTCAAACAATGTATGTGAATATGAACAACTCGTACACTAATATAAGCAAAAACAGAACATTTCAAACTTATATCAAATTTACTTGAATGAGATATCAATGTGACTTGAAGTATGCCAAAAAGTGACCCTGTCAAAAAGTGACCCCATTTTATATTTCCTGAACCACTTCCAATATTATTTATACAAATTATCAGAAAATATATTCAAGCCCTTTCAAGTAATTCAGACTTTCAGGTCCGTTCAAATTGTCATTATTTGGAGTTTAAAATGGTCTGGTGTGTTATTACTTACAGATTTCTCCCACCAGAATGAGTGCCCAATTCCTTGTTTTCTTCCAATTTAATCATATGCAATGGCGGCGCTATGGGGGGAATTCCCCCCTCCCCACGAGATCACTTTGCTCCCCCCCATGACCAAAATCCTGCCGCTGCCACCGAACATACGGTTTGCGCCCAATTTCTCACCCCACAAATTTGAGGATTCATGTGACAGTGACACTGATTACGTTGTCAATTTACTCAAAAAACTTAGATAATCAATTAATTTATACCTTATATTTCCTAAAAAGGATATTGATGGTATGTTTCAAATTCGGGCTTAAAATTCATGCGTTTTTTGAAATATTAGAGTATGTAACACTGCCTTGTGATACCAGACATATTGGTCAAAATTCAGCGTTTTAAACGTGCATAAATCAGAAAAATACACACATTGCTGTAAAATATTGACAGGCACAACAAAGACCTTGAAATTCTGAATAATCTTTAAATAATATCAACAGAACATGTAGTTTCTGAGTTATGGTTAAAATTAATGTTGAAGCAGAGCTTTTATTTGCATATTTAATGCACAGGGCAAAGAACTTGGACACAAGCGGAATGGCCAAACTTTAAAGGAATGTTCCCAAGGTTTTTTTGTAAACTTTTATCTGAAAGAGCAAACTTTTAGCGCCAAGTTAGTACAAAAATCAGGATGATATCATATTCCGTTCAGGAGATATGGATTTTTAAAGATTTCCCAATTGCATTTTAAAATTTTTGTACAGTATGATGAATTGATGTTTGATGATGTCATAGAGGCAATTCCATTGCAAATGTTTATGTATTTCTTTGAACATTAATTGGTTGTTTCTGTATGATTAGAAACAATTTTCCAAAAGTTATTGAAGTTGGGTATATTTGGCAATGTATATAAAAACCTAACTTTCATCAATTTATTTTTCTAGCAGGTTTTACTAATAAAAAAGGATGATAGATTTGAATGAAATACATAAACTTTGTGGGAGAATGAGTTGCTGTGATGTCATACTGAGCCTGAATGTGTTGCTGTGATGTCATACTGAGCCTGAATGTGTTGCTGTGATGTCATACTGAGCCTGAATGTGTTGCTGTGATGTCATACTGAGACTGAATGTGTTGCTGTGATGTCATACTGAGCCTGAATGTGTTGCTGTGATGTCATGAACTGATGTCCTGAGCCTGAATGTGTTTGCTGTGATGTCATATGTGTTGCTGATGTCATACTGAGAGAATGTGTTGCTGTGATGTCATACTGAGTGAATTGTTGCTGTGATGTCATACTGAGATGAATGTGTTGCTGTGATGTCATGTACTGAGACTGAATGTGTTGCTGTGATGTCATACTGAGCCTGAATGTGTTGCTGTGATGTCATACTGAGACTGAATGTGTTGCTGTGATGTCATACTGAGTGATGTCATACTGAGACTGTGATGAATGTGTTGCTGTGATGTCATACTGAGACTGAATGTGTTGCTGTGATGTCTGAGCCTGAACTGAGCCTGAATGTGTTGCTGTGATGTCATACTGAGACTGAATGTGTTGCTGTGATGTCATACTGAGCCTGAATGTGTTGCTGTGATGTCATACTGAGCCTGAATGTGTTGCTGTGATGTCATACTGAGACTGAATGTTGCTGTGATGTCATACTGAGACTGAATGTGTTGCTGTGATGTCATACTGAGACTGAATGTGTTGCTGTGATGTCATACTGAGCCTGAACTGAATGTTGCTGTGATGTCATACTGAGACTGAATGTGTTGCAGTGATGTCATACTGAGCCTGAATGTGTTGCAGTGATTCGTTTCCTATTTTATTAGCATTTTTTGTAAACCTTAACATTTGAATATCTCCTGATAGGAATAACATATCAATATGATTTTGGTATTAAATTGTTTCTAAAATGTTTCTCTTTCTTATGAAAGATTACAAAAAAACATGGGAATATTCCATTAATCCTTATTCTACCACGCGGCGATAGTATTGCCGTTTTTAAACCACCTTTTTCTAAAAATAAAATCAGAACTTTACCAAAGTCCTGTAGCAGTTCTTGGTATCATTTGAAAGTACTCGGATATTTCTTTTACAAAATGTAACTTTTCTAAAGGGGTCATATTACAGAATTTTAAGAAAAAGTATGTGAAAAAAAGTAAAACTCAAAAATTGCTACAAAATTTACAAAAAATGTTTTTTTGTCTTTCAAATCTTACAATAACTTCAAGATCACATTTTTGCTTCAAAATTAAACATGCAAGTCCTAAGACATGATAGTATTGGTTTCTGATCTAATTTTGTATATTCCCTACCTACAATCTTTTGTTCTAGAGAAATTTATTCAAAATTTCATGAATTTCTGCCATTTTTTTCTCTCAAAAAAATTGTGTACCCAAACCATACATCGCATATGCTTTGTTGAACCGCCGCTCCAACGTGCTTGCAATTTCCTTTCATTTGATATATAAATAATGGCATACCTCCCTCTCACCTTTCCTATAATAATTATATTCACCTCTTCAATTTGAACGACTGCGTGCTGGAGAGGCAGTGAACGCGGTTAGCATGCGAGCGCTCCAGGATCGAGTCTCACCGTGACCACTGCGCAATTATTTTTCAGCTGCAGCTTTCAGGGGTGTTTTGACAATAATCATTTTTGGTGTTTTTTCATATTTCCTCTCTTTCTAAAAATAATAGATTAGCATCATTGGAAAGGAAATTCCATAAAGAATCTAAATATGTAACACAAATTTCAGTTTTCAATATTGACAAGAAGTTATACTTCTGCAAAGATTGACCATTTGTTGACCAAATTTAGCCAAAAATTGCTTAATTTGCATATTTTTGTCCAATGTTTCCTAATTTGGCTTTCATTACTTAAAAGATAAATATCTTAGCCTCTATTCCAACCATACTTGTAATGAAAGAAAATAAAAGTTGTCAAAAATGCATATGGAAAAAATTATGAAAATTGGGCTTGCTTTTTTCAAAGCCCTGGTAGAGTAAGGGCTAAGAGGGTCAATCGCGAGTGCAAAGTCCTTTGAACTGTGCCTTAAATATGCATAGAAACACATTGCCAAAACTATATTAATCTTTTTAAACAATTTTTGTGTTAGATTGTTTAAAATGCATAAAAAAGAATGAAAAACCAGATAAGTTTTCATATATTTTATTGCTTTATTAAAAAAAATACCTGTTTTGAAAATGGAATAAACCAAATAATCATGGTCGTGCATTAACGGGATTTAATGCACGGGTCATGACAATACAAATACTTCATAGAAATTGTGTAAGAATTTTTAATGTATACAAAAGTTGTGATGCATGGAAGAGAAGACATTTGAAACTGTAATGTTATCTTATTCATTTCAGTCCAACATCAGTCACTATAATAAAACCTTAACTAGAATGGTAAATACCGTCATGGTTCGCATGCTCATGCAAATTGACACCCATATTATATAACCCGGCCATTTATAAAAATGGCATCTCACACTAAGTCCCACATGGCATCCCATGTACCACATGGAATCTCACCCCATGTCCCACATGGCATCCCACATGGCATTCCACATGGCATCCCATCTTCCACATGGCATTCCACCATAGCATCCCACCCCATGTCCCACATGACATCCCATGTCCCACGTGGCATTCCATCATATGTCCCACAAGGCATCCCATCCTATGACCCACATGGCATTCCACCCTATGTCCCACATCCCACGTACCAAATGACATCCCACCTCATGTCCCACATTACATCCCATGCCTTGTCCCACATGGCATTCCACCATATCTCCCATATGGCAAACCACCATAGTGTCTCACATGGCATTCCACCATATGTCCCACATGGCATTCCACCATATGCCCCACATGGCATCCCACGCTATGACCCACATGGATCCCATCCTACATGTATGTCCCACATTAATCCAACCATATGTACCACATGATATCCCTCCCTATGTCCCACATGGCATCCCTCCCTGTGTCCCGCATCAGTGGCTTCCCACCTGATGTTCCACATACAGACCTGCCAACCTTGAGGATCACCAAACTGTATTCTGGAACTACAAAAGTTGTATTTTTGATAAAAAAAACTGTACTCTTCAAACAAAATGTACAAAACAAAGGATTACTGTGGCTGAAAAAAATTACCACTGTACTTTCAGTTTCTCTTATTGTACGAATCTGAATCTGAATCGGTAAAAGTTGGCAAAATTAATCCTTTAAGAGGACATAAACGCTAACCGAGCGTAAAAAGTAGGAGTAAAAAAAAAAAAAAATATAAAGAAATAAATCGTATTCTGGTGCCAAAAAACGTACAATCATATTCTCAACATTTTCCCATATTAAATACGGCAAAATCGTACTAGTTGGCAGGTCAGCACATAGCATCCCGCCATATGTTCCACACGGTATCCCTCCTAATGTACCAATGGCATCCTACCTTATGTCCCACATGGCATCACATCCCATGTCTCACATCCCATGTCCCCATGGCCTCCTACTTTATGTCCCACATAACCTCCTACCCTATGTCATACATGGCATCCTACCTCATATCACACATGGCATCCCAACCTATGTCACACAGTGTTACTCGTGGCATCCCACCATGTCCCACATGGCATTCTACCCTGTTCCACATTGCATCCCACCCCATGTCCCATATGGCATCCAATTCCATGTCCCACATGGCATCCCACCCCATGTCCCACATGACATCCCATAGGCTCCATAAGAAGTCTCATCCTAGGTATAACAGTCCCTGATTGAGCATACTATGTATGAAAGTGTCAGTTCATATAATAACTTATATGCAAATGACTTGTTGAAATGGGGTGGGACGCCATGTCCCACATGACATTCCATCCCATGGCAATCCACCCTATGTCCTGCATGGCATTCCACCACATATCCTATGTGGCATTCCACCCTGTTCCACATGGCATCCCACCCCATGTCCCACATGGCATCCCACCCCATGTCCCACATGGCATCCCACCCCATGTCCTACATGGCATCCCACATGGCATCCCACCCTATGTCTGACATGACATCCCATAAGCTCCATAAGAAGTCTCATCTTAGCTATCACAGTCCCTGATTGAGCATACTATGTATTAAAGTGTCAGTTCATTAAATAACTTATATGCAAATGAGTTGTTGAATAAGAAAAAAAAAAGTGGAGTCAAATAATTATTCCTGATATAGCCCTTGGTGTATACAACATGGTAAATATTAAATCATATGTCCTTCATGGCCCCCATCCATGTCCCACATGGCATCCCTCCCTATGTTTATATGCAATCACATCCTGTCACACTCCCTGACTAAGCATTTTAAATAAAAAAGTCTGGTCAGGTCATAATACTATAGCAACTTTATGCAAATGAGCATAATTATAAAGGTGGAGTTTAAAAAATCAAGCGTGATACAACTGTTGGTGCCCAAATATTTTGAAGAATTTTAAGAATTTTAAATCTCAAGTGCTACAAGAGAGACCTGAAGATCTTTGAAGAAAATTGGAAAATTACATCATTTTACAGTTACCTTCTAAGAAAATATCAAATGTATTGTAGACTTTTAAGGAAACTAGTCATCAATCCTATCTTAAGTATCTCTGAAAAACTTTAACATTTTATAAGGAAATGCTAACCTTTCTTAAAGAATATCTGAAGAAACTTACACTTTTTCTGAGAAAGTCTGAAGAAACTTTAACATTTTCTGAGGAATTCTTAAAAAACTAAACATTTCTGAGGAAATCTCAGGATAAATCTGTAGCCGGCCGGCCGGACATAATCGCCATTACATAGGTTCGCATAATGCTATGCATTCGAACCAAAAATCAAAATGCTCTAAAATATTCACTTTTTAACTGATTTTACTTAACTGACTTCAGCTCAAGTTGTTGCTGCCTCTTTAAAGATCTTAAAGTCAACATTGATAAGTTCTTTACTAACTCTGAACATCTTTCATTTTTGATTTTTTTTGGTGGTGGTGGTGTTAGTTTGGGCTTTTTATGGGGTAACTAACCCTTCTTAGCCCGTAATCTTATTATGTTATGTTATGTTATATGTATGTAACGCTGCTTCCTGGTGTTGCTTTGTGATACCAATCATATTGGTCACAATTCTAAAAGTCTTTAAGCTATATCTCAGAAATAGAATTGAGATGTATTATTCACTTGTATATTTTGCAGGAACAAATTCAGTGGTTGTATACAGGCCGCAAAAGCTCTCTTCTTTTTCTCAATCTTTGTCCTCCAAACATTTAGAGATGATTAACAGCTACAGTAAGCATAGTGAAAGAAATACAAACCCAGCAAGTTCCAGGCCCCACCCTCAATCATTAAGGTCCAGACCAAACTTTGGGTATTCATGACTGGTTGTAGTTCCATTCTTCATAGCTGTGAGGAGTTTCAAAGATTGAGAATAGAAAACAATTCTTTCATAGTGAAACAAAGAAATCTGCATGATCAGTAATTCACAGCAATAGCAGTCATTAATATTGACCACCATTCACATGTTGATAATAGTTCGGGTCATTGCTAGTTCAGAATTTTGAGGCGACAATATTTGAGCAAATTGATCCAGGTTATGATCCGAGAAAATTTAAATTTACTTTCTGCCTTGCAAACAGGATGAAAATTGCACTGTAGTTTTTGTATAATGGATGAAAGAATATGTTCTACAAAAAACAATTTCCCAAAATATATAGGTTAGGGGTGGGGAATTTCCTCATGTCCTAGCTAGCTACAGTCCAATCATGGTTAAATTTGCACAGGTCAGCTGACTATTTTTAAGCTATCACCAAACAACTTTATCAACTGTGTGAAGTTCTCTGATCTCTAGCCAAAACTACAAACAAATTATTGTATATTGTAGCATTTGGTATTTGAGCTGTGACTAAATTAGTTATTGATTATATGAAATTGAAAAAGTACTGCTATATATTACAATGTATGTTCAGATTACTAATTTAGGAACACTGCTTACAAATACTGCATATAATTATAATCTAAGTAAAGGAGTCATACAAAAAAAAAGTTAGCTGCAAATATCCTGTCAAATTCTCATTTATTTGAATTTTTTTGTCTACATTTTTGTTTGATAAATTGTTGGCTTAATGTGTAACGGTACACCATGTTAGTCAGAAAAGTTTTGATAGCATGGAAAATAAAACAGATATCAAATTTTGATTTTATTTACAGGAGAATAGGTAGCTCAGTTGGCCGAGCGCACAGTTTAGATGCTGGAGGTCCCGGGTTCAAGCCTCAGTCAGGTCCAACTTGATTTTTTCCACAGATTTTTGTCTGCAGCTTCTACTCCTCATTCGGCTGTTGAGAAAAGTGACAATGGTTGAATGGCACACACCGTCCTTCGGAGGGAATGTAAAGCTGTCGGTCCCGACGGCAGGAGAGTCACCCCTGCCTGGTTCTCTAAACACTATTCGAGAAGAGAAACATGGAAACGTGGTGTTCATTCACTTACCCTTCCAAGTACTAAGTTCATGTGCGCCCATAAGCAGCCCAAGAACTAATCTGTTAGTTGTGGAGCGCATTTGAATAGTTCTTTAAAACAAGACAATGCGCCATATAAATCCACATATCATATCATCTATAGTGGCTCTACCAGATCTTGTAACCATGAGATTGTTTAGGTACTCCCATATGTTAGCATTAATTTTACCACTTTGAGAACAAAGGTAAAGAATAAAATGTAAACCATGTCATTGATACAGATGTGGGTTCAGATACTAACTCACCTATCTGACCAATCAGGTGTTGTCCCAGGTCTTTGAGTTCATTGTACTGATATAATCTGTCCAAATATGTGGGTTCAGATACCAACTCACCTATCTGACCAATCATGTGTTGTACTCACCTATCTGACCAATCAGGTGTTGTCCCAGGTCTTTGAGTTCATTGTACTGATGTAATCTGTCCAAATATGTGGGTTCAGATACCAACTCACCTATCTGACCAATCAGGTGTTGCCCTAGGTCTTTGAGTTCATTGTACTGATGTAATCTGTCCAAATATGTGGCTTCAGATACCAACTCACCTATCTGACCAATCAGGTGTTGTCCCAAGTCTTTGAGTTTATTGTACTGATGTAATCTGTCCAAATATGTGGGTTCAGATACCAACTCACCTATCTGACCAATCAGGTGTTGTACTCACCTATCTGACCACTCAGGTGTTGTCCCAGGTCTTTGAGTTCATTGTACTGATGTAATCTGTCCAAATATGTGGGTTCAGATACCAACTCACCTATCTGACCAATCAGGTGTTGCCCTAGGTCTTTGAGTTCATTGTTCTGATGTAATCTGTCCAAATATGTGGGTTCAGATACCAACTCACCTATCTGACCAATCAGGTGTTGCCCCAGGTCTTTGAGTTTATTGTACTGATGTAATCTGTCCAATTATGTGGGTTCGGATACCAACTCACCTATCTGACCAATCAGGTGTTGCCCTAGGTCTTTGAGTTCATTGTACTGATGTAATCTGTCCAAATATGTGGGTTCAGATACCAACTCACCTATCTGACCAATCAGGTGTTGTACTCACCTATCTGACCAATCAGGTGTTGCCCCAGGTCTTTGAGTTCATTGTACTGATATAATCTGTCCAAATATGTGGGTTCAGATACCAACTCACCTATCTGACCAATCAGGTGTTGTACTCACCTATCTGACCAATCAGGTGTTGTCCTAGGTCTTTGAGTTCATTGTACTGATGTAATCTGTCCAATTAGGTGGGTTCAGATACCAACTCACCTATCTGACCAATCAGGTGTTGCCCTAGGTCTTTGAGCTCATTGTACTGATGTAATCTGTCCAAATATGTGGGTTCAGATACCAACTCACCTATCTGACCAATCAGGTGTTGTCCCAGGTCTTTGAGTTCATTGTACTGATATAATCTGTCCAAATATGTGGGTTCAGATACCAACTCACCTATCTGACCAATCAGGTGTTGTACTCACCTATCTGACAAATCAGGTGTTGTCCCAGGTCTTTGAGTTCATTGTACTGATGTAATCTGTCCAAATGTTGCTTCGTCTCATCCAAAGTGTACCCACTGAAACAGGTAACAAATGTTTAGTGAATATTCAAAATTTACATAGTATGAACAGACAGACAATTGAAACTTTAAAAGGAGACATGAAGTCTTGATACAATTATTATGTTATTTTGATAGAGAATACAAATCTTAAGCAACTTCCCAAAACAGCAATTCAAAATCTTATTCCTATCTCAAGTTATTTATGTTTGAAGTCGACACATGGAAGCTGCCATTTTGTTAAAATTTGTATTGAAATCTTATGCACGATGACATAATTTCTCCAACAGGGACATAAGGATTATAATGTATTTCTTTATAAATAATGCAAAATTCTAAAAGTATGTTTTGATAATTTCATGTGTACACAAAAATGTCCTACACAGCTTACAAAAGAAAAGCTATTTTCACAACTAGCTAACAAATTTGAGGTAGATTATAAAGAAATGCAAAGCATTCCAACATCCTGCTGGGCTGATGACATCATAATCTGCATGTTTTGAAATTAAAATGGCAGCTCCCATGGCATTCAGTAGTAGCATTAAAAGTAGTAGCATTAAAATTGTTAATAATTACAATAAATGTGTTATATTGCTTTAGGAGGTATGAAATTTGGTCAGAAGATTGATTTTTAATCTAATTATATGAAATTAGAATAATGTCACACTTTATGTTTCTTTTCATTTCTTTCCATAAATGAAATCCTTAAACACTGAGTTCTTTTCCAGTTTTGATTGAGAATATATATGACTACAGGGACCGCAGAGCAATTTTTGAAGTGAGGTAATGGGTGAAAATTAAATCCGACATCACATTCATACTAAATCCTGTAGACCAACTCCCCATCCTGGTGTTAGGCAGGGGCGTAGGAGGGGTAACCTTTCAAGAAAGTGGGGGGAGGGGGAAGAACACACCAGCTATCATTATGATTGTACCAAATATGAAATAAAACAGACATGCGGTTGTTAAAATATGAGCATTTCAAGATTTTTACATTAAGCCCTGCTTACTCCTCAATATGCATGACATCACCATCAAAAACAATTGGGCACATCTACAGACCATGGGCTATCTGTGTATCGCACATGACGTGAATCCAGTTTGTCTTTTTTGAGATACTACGCTTACAAGGTTTTATTAGCAAAACCATATTAAGCCCCACCATATGATTTTTCTGGAAGAACTCAGCAATTGAGTTGTGGGGAGCGAGGGAAGCTCTGGGAATGTTGTACAAGGGGCAAGCAAGGAAAACGTGATGGATTGTGAGGGTGCAATGGCAATTGTTGCAGAGGGGTTGGGGGAGCCAATAAGGAGGTGGGAGTGAGTGAGGTGGGTGTGACCAATTCTAAGCCGGGTAATATGAATGTTGTCGATACGAGAGAGGTTGTTAATAGTGGGTTTGATCGGAATTGTGGGCTGGATGACATGCAGTTTGTTATCAATTTGGGAGTTCCATGAGGTTTGCCAGCGGTCACGAACAAGGGAAGCGATAAGCGGTTTGATGTCAGAGAGGGTTTTGGCAAAAGGGGCAGGGAGGAGGTTGAGGGCAAGCTTAGCGGCTGCATCGGCCCTGTCATTACCTGGGATGCCAACATGGCTGGGTATCCAGAAGGAAAGAATACTTTTCCTGCAGAGGGTGCAGGAGAAAGGAGTTTCCGGAGGAGGAGGTGGCATGTAAGGTCATCCCATTTAAGATTAAGTAAACAAGTAAGAACAGCCTTTGAGTCGGAGAAAATGGCAAAGTGGCTGAGCGGAGAGTACTCCATAAAGTTGAGGACGAGGAGAATGGCCTTAGCCTCGGCTGAAAAGTAGTCGGGAAGTCTGCTATTAAGGGTGATGTCTTGGATAGTGGCAGCAGCAGCTGTCTTGTTGCCTTCCTTCGAGCCATCAGTATAGATGGAGGTGTAATTTGAGAGTTGGTATGAATAACATATATTGGTGATCAAGCAATGCATGGTCTTGAGATGAGATTCCTCTTTCATCATTGAGGCAGGTACATGTAGAACGTGCACTTTTCAAGAAGATGCTTTGTCCATCTGCTCATGAGGTTCTGGTTTGATATCTGGATCTGCAATTATGACATCACACTGCATACTACACTAATCACTTTTCAGTAAACTAGTGAAATCTACCTTCTAAACTCAAAATATTTGTTTGCTACTTTGTGTCTGTAAAGGATTAGCTTAGCGGCCGAGCATGTCCATCTTACTGTATACGAAAGAGGACTTCAAAAGAAACAATTTCCCTACTTTTTTGACATGTCCCATGGTCTTTAAGCCACAAACTCGCAGGAAAAATATGATAAAATACATCAAGACTTTGAGGAATCTAAGGATATGACATCACAACTAGTCTGATTTCAGTCGTTTCTATGCAAATGACACCAACTTTAAACTTAGATACCTCCTTAACAGCATAAGATTTATGAATGCTTTCATCACTATATTGTTTCTTTTAAAGTCCCCCTTCATATAAGGCTTGACCTCTGAACTATTCCTTTAATAGTAATAATTGTCTATCATATGAATGGAAATTCACTGAGAATATTCCTTTAATTAATTTTGATGGCTATTTTTGCCACATCTGGGATTTGTAATAGACATGTAAGCTATTCAGCATTTGTTTGCACAAATTGTCCATAAATTTATCAAGGAAATAATTACAGCAGGAACAGCGTTTGACAAATCAGTTGTCTGGTTGCCCTGGACAACCAAAACCTTTGTCAGATCAACCATAATGTGTGCAAGCTCTGCAGTGTGGACAACTTTTCTTTTCAGAAAATGTATTAAGCTTATATACAGGGCAAACTTATTTTCTTTCAGGACAACAATACACGTAGGTAAGTTAGGTTAACTATTCCTGGTGATCAAGTTAACGTACTGTTGATCCCTGGAAGAAATAGTCTGAAATAACTGAAATAGAATCAAACTAACCTTTTTCAAGGGTCTGAATCTCTTCATTGACTTCATCCAGCTTCGTTTTAATCCTCACAATTTCATTGCCTACTTGGTGACACGATTCCTGCTGAGAAACTGAATCTTTGTTGGATCTCATCTGTAAATCAAAACATTGTTCTTCATGTCAGAAATTCATAAAATACACAATATTACCCCAAAAACCTTGCATATCAGAGGATATCAGAAAGTAACTGTACAACTGAACGTGTACAGTAAGTGAAACCAACATAAAATCAATGTTAGTTACCAATTTTATTTTCCCAGATAAAAAAACAATTATTCTATAAAAGCTTTTTATTCTACTTCGATATTCAAAACTTACCTGCATATATAATAAGTGTAGTTCACTTAATGACATTATTCAAGTACTGCTTTTACTTTTCGAAAGTAGTTATAAAATTTATAATGGTGAGCACTTTTACCTGACAGTCGGTCAACACCACAAACTAACAGATATTTGAACTTTGACCTGATGCACCATTGAACGAAACCCCTCCTTATGGCATCTTGCAAACTGTCCACAATACCTTATTATTGTGACAACAGCAATTAAACTATTAAATGGCCAAAAAACAAGAAATTTTCATGAAAAATAAGTATACAGCCTAAAAGATGTTTACATATTTCTACAACAATCTTTGCCAGAGATTAGAATATGTTGGAGGTGAAATGAGGTAAGCAGGGTGACGTTGTCAGATGTGAAAAGAGGTAAGCAGGGTGACGTTGTCAGATGAGAAGAGGTAAGCAGGGTGACGTTGTCAGATGAGAAAAGAGGTAAGCAGGGTGACGTGAAGAGGCAACATCAGTTATATTTCCTTTATAATACATTATCCTAACAACCAGGAAATAACCAAATATTTTGCTTAATTCATATAAAAAGTGACAATATTATCATTTTAATCCTCCCCCACATCAAAATCTTGCATGAATAGCTATAACAATAATTTGTAGTGACTCAAATTGAGCAAAATTATCTTAAGAATTGCATTTAGCTTTTGAGGTGTCTTCACAATCATACATTGCAAATTTTCTATATACTGAAAAATCCACAAGCTTTTGTCTGCCTCAACAATTGTCTGCCTCAACTCAGAAATGCTACTTTCAAAATTTAGAGACTGTTCAGTGAAAGACTTTAAGCCCTTGTATATTAAACTTTATTCTGTACATACTGTACATGTAGACCCACAAGGGTAATTCCCCATTGCTCCCCCTTGCAAAAATAAATAAATTGCTAGGCAAAATCATTTTTCTAAATACAAAACAAATATGCTTGAAAGATATTGAAAAGCAAGTATTCCTTCGTTTCCAAATTTCTTTTCATGTTATGAATAATTTTCAGTGTTTTGATTTGAACATTTTACTTGCATACTGTATTAATCTTCTTCCCCAAGCCCGAAATAAAATCTCTTCAGCTGCCCATAGCACTTCACGAACTTGAACTCACTGGAGATTTAAAGTCTGTCTTGAACTTCTTCCTGGCTGTGGTTGTTGCTGATGGCACAGGACTTTGCAAACGTTTTCTGCTGGAACTTTTCAGCTGACAAGTTTGTCTAAAAGTAAAGAAAATAAAGTTGCTGAGGCAATATTTGAGAGATACTGTCAAAGTCACACAATAAACTTCCATTGATTTATAAATGCCAAATTCTGTCAGGAAGTTCAACAAAAGAAATCAAAAAGTGCTTCTGCTTGAGAGAAGAGAATATCTGTTTTCTCCATCAGACAGGTAAGCCAGTTTGATCTAGAAAGGGACAGGGTGTCAGTGTCACTGACCAAAGCAGGCATTTATAAGGCATCAAGGGCACTTTAAGGGAATACTGTAATCAATACAACAAGTGATGTTGGTCTAGTGTCCCTGCATCTTTCTGAGGGGCATGGTGGAACACCCATCTAAAAAAACAAGGGGCCTGAAAGGCACATGTACCAAATATCCAATGGGTACTTTACTTTCGTCGATACTGTGGTTGTTAATTTTGTTCTTCTTTATATCAAAACATTACAAAAAGTCTGGTAGAGACTGCACTTGATTTATCAATACTACTGTAAGTTAGCTCCTGCAATTGATATTGATATATGACATGACCTTTGACTGGAAGCAAACCAGTTTAACAAAAGTGACTTGCACTGACTACATAGCATGTTATAGACCACAATCAAAGTTGCCACAACCCAGGAACTGAAAGCATACAGTAATCGCGCTCAATCACATCAATCTCTTACCCAATCGAGAGAAATCAGGACACCAAGGAAAAGAATAGCGAACTATAATATTATTTGAACAGTGAGTAGCAATGGCCAGATGTACTGTAGGGCTAAGTGCTCATATAGGTTTAATGTATAACTGTGTATGTTTGTAAATGTCTTGTTCTATATTATATTATTTGTATGTTTATGTGTTTTGAAGCTTTGTTGAGTTAATCGCGAGGCTTGAAGCCATAAAAGTCTGTCTTGTTTACCTTCAGAGTGCTCCTCCATTTGCCATCATACCTAATCTTGACCAACTTTTCACACCATGCCACCCTGTCCCACATGCCTTCCCACCCTGTTCCACATGCCTTCCCACCCTGTCCCACATTCCATTCCATCCTATTTCTTATGCCATACCACCCTCATCCCAATTCCTACATCTACCAATCATTATGCCATTTCCACCAAACATTCTTTCTTCTAATTCCCATTCCTTTACCTCTATCAACCTAACATGCACCATTCACCTACCATATACATTTACCTACCATCCCCCATTCATCTACCATCCTCCAATAACCTACTGTACCATCCTCCATTCACATACCATCAAAACCCATCCCTACCCACCTTTTGCCACCCACTTATCTACCAATGTACCAAATATACTCTTTAACCAATTCATCATTCCAACCTTCATTATGACCATTACTATCTCCATTGCACCACAGCTCCCTCTCCTTTACCTCCTGATAATTTACATAAACATACCAACAAAATAAAAATAACCCTCAACTCTAAAATTTCCAATAAAACATGCTCAACTTGATATTTTGCCTTATAAACCACATAGGGCTGATCTATCTACCAAATCAAAATGAAAATTCCTTGAAATCAAAATGAAAATTTGGAGATTATCATAAGTCTATCAATTAATAATAATGTTTCCACTCTATTTACCTGAGCACTTATTGTTTATAATACTATTCATCCCAAGACACTTAATTACAATTTTTAAGCCAAACCAAATATTTTAATTCCTATTCATGTCAGAAATGCATTTGTTCTTTCAAGCCAAGAGCCTACTTTATATAAATTACTTTCAACAAAAATAGTTGGAATTCCTCTTCAAGGGCAGAAGTCTTTTGTTCCCAGTAGCTAAACAATGCAAGAAGACATACCGCCGGATGAATGGCTGGACGTACTGTGCACGAGACACTGAATTTCTTCCAGAGAATTGACCAGTTGTACCCTTTTTTACAGATTATTCAAATATTTACCAAAACTTCATTTGAAATTACTTGTTCAACTTTGTTTGTTTGGTTACATTAGGCAAAAGTTGAGGGCGTCAGTGTAAATTTTCATGCTCTTTTGTTACCAATGTACTGTACGAGAGGTTTGTATTAGCAATCGTGTCTACTAGGGTGAGTCATACAACTGACAAGCGCATAACTTGATTTGCTAGTAAAGAACAACAAAACCACTGAAATTTCATTTTTAAGGCACATGAAAGTCCTTAAAAAAGGGTCACAATTTAAAAACACAATCAAATCAAGAAAACCTGAGGCCACAAATACAGCAAGAATACCTAGGGGTAAAGTGTAATAGGGCCTAGTGTAATCTTAGCTATTAGTCATATCCCACAATACACTTTTTGACATACTGGTGGCATGTAGAGTGGGTTAATACACTTTAAATTCTATACATAAAGGTGAAGGCGTGTTGAACGTTAGGCTACTAAACTTGGGCCCATGGTCGATGGGGCAACTAGCTATTGTACCATATTATGTACCTTTCTTGCTTTAATTTCTTATACGTAGTTCTTTGAAGTTGTTTTAGTACTCAAAAAGACAAAATTAGAAAACCCTTTATGCTTGTATTTTTCCAGTCTGACCTTCAAAGATTCTGTCACTCGAATTGTTTATGTTGACGTCATATTACTTCTGTGGTTGTTGTACAGTTGATTGGCTAACAACTCAGGTACATTTAAATAGATTCAAGTGACAAGTAAACAATTGTTATCAAACCTTGACCCCATGAATAGTCAACAAAATATAGTTCTACTCTAAAAGTAATGGCTGAATAGCTGTTCGCATCATGAACAGAAGACTCACAGAAAAAATATCAGTTATACCATTTCCAAGTAAGTTTTAAATGGCAGGATTTTGTGGATAAACAGTACATCTGTTGTGAACCTAATGTTAGTGATAAAAGATTTTTTTATATTTGAGTGAAGAATATTCAGGGAAGCTGTGTAATTTAAAGTTGAATAAGTTACGACTAATGGAGTGCATAGGAAAAACCAGAATCTTTGCGAGGCCGCAGATCAGTAAACAGCAATCACATGTTAGCATACAGAAATGAATTAAAGTGAAAGAATTTATGGCCAAGCGATGGTAAATGGTTTCATAGCTAATGTTAATGTAGGCCTAGCCTGTAAGTAAGTGTTAGTGTAGGCTGTATGAAAAACCTGGAATTTGGTTGATTTTAGCTTCTTTCTTGAATTTAACTGCGCAAACACTCTAGGCCTAACATTAGTGATACAATTCGAAAAATATTGCATGAAAAATATAGCCTATTCTCACCAAATCAAGTTCAAAAACGTTTTTTCAGATTAGTAAAAAAGGGAAAAATTAATTTTAAAGTACAGTAAGATCTTTGAAAGCCATGTTAGACGCAAGTTTAATTATACCTTGACATTAATTTTTCTGCAACTGAATCTTTAACGGGTGTGTCAGGGACACTGCTCTTATTGCTACCAATACAGCTTGGATGACTCACAACGGCAGTGAGACCCGGTGACTCCGCTTTCGTAAGCACACATGAACTTGAAGCAGTTCCACGATTTAATAACTTCGCAACTGGAGAGTTGAACGATTGTAATCCTTTCCTATTTCGACTTAAACCGAGACTTCTTCGTCTGTAAGAAAATAATTTTTCCTGTTTTGACGACATAACAGATCATGTTTTGATTAAGAACAAAATTGACCAAAGCACGTTTCAACACTTTAAACCAACTTCCACACAACAAAGTACTAGTAGTAGCCCTGCAGTTTTAACTTTCGCGGCGCCAGATGTTTACTTCCGGTACGTTATGACATGCGCGTTAAGGTCTGTCAGAAGGGGATTCCCAATATTCTTTCGCACAACCCAGAGATACGGTATCGGTATGGCTGTGCTGTACTTTGTCTTGAATCTGAATGTGTTAAGTCGGCAAAAAAACTTCTAGAGAGGACATGAACGCCAACCAGATCACGGTAGGTCACTTTGTCATTGCTCTGGTATCACGCCCTGCTAAGAACATCAGAACGTGTGATTTTAAAGTTTGTGTCTCTTTTTACTAAGGAGAGTTCCAAACGTGATTATCGTAGTGATATACATAAAACACTGGGTCCAGATCACAGGTGTTCCTAGCGTTATGGCAACCTAGGCCTATATGCTTACTAGTAGTATAGTATATGGGGGCCTATATATAAAGATATTACCAGTAAGCACATAGGTTGCCATATATAACGCTAGGAACACCTGTGGTCCAGATAGTATGCATCCTGCTCCTGCTGTCTTACATGAGTGTATGAGCTTTCTGTTTCCCTAAGTATTATCTTTTCAAAGTGCTTTGATGTTAGTGCTGCATTCCTAATGATTGGAGAATTGATAATGCCACTCCTATTTAGTAAAAGGGTGACCACAGTTTGCCCTGTATATAGGCCAGTGAGCCCTGTATATAGGCCAGGAATTGAATTGAAACGACACGATATTTAGCACAGGCGTTCCTAGCGTTATGGCAACCTATTATTATCGCGACGACGAGTGAACACACAATTGCAATGACGGGGTGTCGCCTGCATAATCGGTTATGATAGTAACAATGCTATCACGAAACGCTTAATACTACCCTGACAAGAACACAGGTACGACGTATGGACAAACATAACATCGACAACCAAGTCAATGTCCACGGCCTTTGAAAACCAGTTGTGGTACACTGGCATGTCTACCCAACCCAGGCTTGAACCCAGAGCCTCGTGGTCTGTAGACAGGTATAATAACCGCTACACCACAGTAGGTAGATTGCCTATTATTTTAATATTATATGTATATGTATATATATATATATATATATATATATATATATATATATATATATATATATATATATATATATATATATATATATATATATATATATATATATATATATATATATATATATATATATATATATATATATATATATATATATATATATATATATATATATATATATATATATATATATATATATATATATATATATATATATATATATATATATATATATATATATATATATATATATATATATATATATATATATATATATATATATATATATATATATATATATATATATATATATATATATATATATATATATATATATATATATATATATATATATATATATATATATATATATATATATATATATATATATATATATATATATATATATATATATATATATATATATATATATATATATATATATATATATATATATATATATATATATATATATATATATATATATATATATATATATATATATATATATATATATATATATATATATATATATATATATATATATATATATATATATATATATATATATATATATATATATATATATATATATATATATATATATATATATATATATATATATATATATATATATATATATATATATATATATATATATATATATATATATATATATATATATATATATATATATATATATATATATATATATATATATATATATATATATATATATATATATATATATATATATATATATATATATATATATATATATATATATATATATATATATATATATATATATATATATATATATATATATATATATATATATATATATATATATATATATATATATATATATATATATATATATATATATATATATATATATATATATATATATATATATATATATATATATATATATATATATATATATATATATATATATATATATATATATATATATATATATATATATATATATATATATATATATATATATATATATATATATATATATATATATATATATATATATATATATATATATATATATATATATATATATATATATATATATATATATATATATATATATATATATATATATATATATATATATATATATATATATATATATATATATATATATATATATATATATATATATATATATATATATATATATATATATATATATATATATATATATATATATATATATATATATATATATATATATATATATATATATATATATATATATATATATATATATATATATATATATATATATATATATATATATATATATATATATATATATATATATATATATATATATATATATATATATATATATATATATATATATATATATATATATATATATATATATATATATATATATATATATATATATATATATATATATATATATATATATATATATATATATATATATATATATATATATATATATATATATATATATATATATATATATATATATATATATATATATATATATATATATATATATATATATATATATATATATATATATATATATATATATATATATATATATATATATATATATATATATATATATATATATACATATTTATCAACAAGCAGGATCTGAGCTGCAACCAGTGGTTTCACCTTAGCAGATCATCAGGCAAGTGAAGCCAGGTAATTATTCAGAACAGGTCAGCTCTTCTTCTTAGTACGACGACGAGTGAACACACAATTACAATGACGGGGCCGTCACTTGGGTATTCGGTTATGATAGTAACAATGCTATCACGAAACGCTTAATACGACCCGGACGAGAACCCAGGTGGACGAACGGACAGACATAACATCGACAACCAAGTCAATGTCCACGGCCTTTGATAACCAGTTGTGGTGCACTGGCGTGTCTACCCAACCCAGGCTTGAACCCAGGGCCTCGTGGTCTGTAGACAGGTATGATAACTGCTACACCACAGTTGGTAGACTTCTTAGTACGGTTGGGTATTCTCATTTTATAGTGGCGGCAAGAGGATACTATTTCTGATCTTTTTGTTGAGGAGGTTTTCTTTGGTTGCGTTGACAATGACTAGTTTCTCCTCGGTGCATAGATTGCATTGTCCAGATGAATTCATCAAGGTGTTTGATTGTTTGACGATAGACCAGGAGATCTTGAAGTTTTCGTTCTTTTCTTTTAAAGCCCAGATGAATTTATAAAGCTCTGTTTTGCTGGAATGCATTCTGTGTTTGAAGGACTTGTTGTGGTTGTAAAACCGCTGTTTAAGGCACCCACCTGTCATGCCAATGTATGTAAAGACAGCATTGTTTTTGTGTACTTAAGCTTTGTACACAATAGTTTTAGCCAAGCAATCTCCGTTCAGGGGCAGTCACTTTTTATGCGGCAGTTGCATTGTTTTTTGGGGGTGGTTGAGGTTGTTTGTGACAGGGTTTTCGAGTTGTGGCTCTGGATGATTGATTTGATGTTTTTCATGCAGCTGTAGCTCACTTTGATATTATTCTTGTTGAAGATTTGGTGGAATTTGTGGCTGTGAGGGAAATGTTTGGTGATTAGTTTCAAAAGATTTTTCCTACATTAGTTTTTACTGTTCTGCTAAAGGGTGGGTTAAACCAAATGATTTTTCTGCTCCGGGTTTTGCAATTTTTGCATTTAGCGTTTGGTGGCGGGGTGTATTAAAATTTGGGTTGATAGCCGCCTGCTATTAAGGCATTTTTGTAGCCTGTGGTGGCATTGTTGAAAACGGTTGCATCGTGTGAGAGTTCTGAAAGGCGTTTGTTGGCGGCTGCTGGGATGTTGCGGATTATATCGGCAGGGTGGTCTGACTGGGTGTTTATGAAAACCGGTTGGTCGTTGGGTTTCTGGTACGGATAGAATGGGCTGCATGTGAGGTTTAACGTGACATCTAGGTAGTTGATGATCTTTAGGTTAGTTTGAATTGTTATTTTGAGGCCGAGGCTGCTAAAAACTTTGATGAAATCCTTTCTAATGCGGTCCGCCTGTGGCTCAGGCTGGTGTTGATTTTAAGATAGCTAGTCCGTCGTCTCTGTACAGGCCGAGGTCATTCATGGGGAACTTCCTGCTGATGATGAGAAGGGTGTATAAGCCTACCAATTCACAAATCTTGGCTCCGTCTGAGCTTCCCATAGTCACATCGAATGCCTTGGGGCTCCCAGTATTCTCAGGTTTCACCCAGGGTGTATTGTTGTTGAATAATAGTGAGCTTCTTGCATGCATAATGGTTCTATAATCTAGGTCGAAAACTGTGTTGTGGTTGCGTGCCCAATTTACAGAGTTGGTGAGTAGGTGTTCTGATATATATATATATATATATATATATATATATATATATATATATATATATATATATATATATATATATATATATATATATATATATATATATATATATCATACATATACATATATATATATATATATATATATATATATATATATATATATATATATATATATATATATATATATGTATATATAAATGTATATATATATATACATTTATATAAATATATATATATATATATATATATATATATATATATATATATATATATATATATATATATATATATATATATATATATATATACATATATATATATATATATATATATATATATATATATATATATATATATATATATATATATATATATATATATATATATATATATATATATATATATATATATATATATATATATATATATATATATATATATATATATATATATATATATATATATATATATATATATATATATATATATATATATATATATATATATATATATATATATATATATATATATATATATATATATATATATATATATATATATATATATATATATATATATATATATATATATATATATATATATATATATATATATATATATATATATATATATATATATATATATATATATATATATATATATATATATATATATATATATATATATATATATATATATATATATATATATATATATATATATATATATATATATATATATATATATATATATATATATATATATATATATATATATATATATATATATATATATATATATATATATATATATATATATATATATATATATATATATATATGTGACCAACAAGGTTGGTCACATATACAAAACACAAAATGAAAGTACAAAGCGCTCGACTTGTCAGCGTGGGGTCCAGCCCCAGTAGGTGTCCAGGCACAGGTGTTCCTAGCGTTATGGCAATCTATATGCTTATATATTTTAACAAGGTAGGTCACCTCCTACAACGATTTTCGAATTGTATATACAATTTTTTTCTTTTCGACCACTCGCGAATCTTCATTACATTTTTTGACTCAACTCACATTTGCTGGAGACTCCCTTCTTCGTTTATAAGCCACAGTAATTGTTATGTTTTTCTGATGAGATGTACAAACGATGGATTTTCTACCGACATGACTGTCATGACAGTGTAAATGCCCAACAATTAGCTGTAAACCAAAAAAACATTGCGATGACGTCATGAAGAAGCAGCACTTCAATTGGTTTGCAGCAAATTGTTGGGCACTTACACTGTCATGACAGTAATGTCGGTGGAAATTCATCGTTGTACATCTCATCAGAAAAAAAATACAAATACTGGCTTAAAAAAGAAAAATGTTTTTGTAGACAATTCAAAAATCGCAGTAGAAGGTGACCTACCTTGTTATATATATGTAATAAGTATATAGGTTGCCATAACGCTAGGAAAACCTGTGGGTCCAGGGATCGAAGCCCCGGAAGCTATCGCAAAATTGTTATTTCAAGGGCAAAAACGTATGTCACAACGCATAGTAAGGTGTATCATACAAGTCAAAATTCATGTCAAAGAAAACTATAATGCACCCTATACAAAGCACAAAATCATGAAAACGCATATTGTGGAAATATGTTTTATGATTTATGTTTGTACATGGTTAGGTTTATCATCACTCTTTAAAAATATGGGTTGTCTAAAAGAAAGGTTTTCAATAATTTACTACAAACTTGTGTGAGAGAGAGAGTTGAACACACAATTACAATAACGGGGTTGTCGCCTGTGTATTCGGTTATGATAGTACAAATGCTATCACGAAACGCTCAATACGACCTGGACGAGAACACAGGTACGACGTACGGACAGACATAACATCGACAACCAAGTCAATGTCCACGGCCTTTGATTACCAGTTGTGGTGCACTGACAACAAACTTGTGTACATGTTGTCAAACTTTTAAAATGATTCAGGTTTTTAAATTCCCATCTGGTGGTGATGCTTTGACTTCCTGTTATTTCTTGCATGTTTCAGCTAATACATGTACTCGTGTGACATGTGGTAACATTTTGAAGTTGACCAAAGAGTTCTCACGGATAGATATTCGGCATTTTAACTTTTCAAAAAGAGTTGTTAATGAGTGGAATGGTTTGCCCGAGGGAAAAGTTAGCTCTAATTCAGTTCACAATTTCAAAGTCAACATTTATAAGTTCTTTACTAAATCTGGGCATCTTTAATTTGTTTCTTTGTGTGGTGGTGGTGGTGTTAGTCTGGACTTTTTATGGGGTGACTAAACCTTCTTAGCCCGTCAATCTTGTTATGTTATGTTATGATAATAATCACGTTTGGTGTTGGTCGTTGTTGACCACAGGTGTTCCTAGCATTATCGTTACCTATATGTGGATGTCCTCCAACTTTTAAAGATAAATGATGATAAAACTGAATATTGTTCTTGGTTCCAAACGTCAGCGTAACAAAATTAACTTCCCTTTTCTTCAAATTGGTAATGCTCAAGTATGTGTAGCCTCTAAAGTTCGCAATCTTGGCTCCATTTTTTGATACTGATATGTCAATGGCTGACCATACTGTATATCTGAAATTTCTAAATCTTCATCATTTCATTTACGTAGCATAGGACTAATCAGAAAATATTTAACAATGCCTGCCACTGAACAAGTAATTCATGCTTTTGTCTCTTCCCACCTTGATATGGGTAACTCTTTTTATATGGTCTCCCAGCCAATCAAATCAAACGTCTCTCCCGCTTACAAAATATTGCTGCCAGAAATGTTACCCTAAGTAAACCAAATGAACACATTACTCCCATTTGAAGGAATACAATGGCTACCAATTTATTATATAATTGTTTTTAAAATACTTGTTTTTGTGTATAAGTCTACTCATGCATTGTCTCCCACATATATTTCTGATCTTTTAATCAAGACTCTCCGCCAGTTCATGCGTTCTAATTTCAAACTTCAATTAGCTATTCCACGTACTTCTAGAACATGGGGCAAACGTTCATTTTCTTCTGCTGCCCCCATTTTATGGAACAGACTTCCAGACAACATCAAACTTAGTCCTTCCCTCAATTCTTTTAAATCATCATTAAAGACATTCCTTATGTGTACTGATTCTGTTCAATTTTAAGCTTATATTTGTTCTTGTATGTATGTATTTTGCAGTATTCTTAAGTATTTTTTTTTCCACATTATTTTGCATTAATTGTTGTATCGCTGCGCCATGAGCATCACTTTTGATGAATACTGGCGCATAACAAGTATTCATTATTATTATTATTATATACTAATTCTATATATAATGTTTCACCTTGCACCTTTATGGCTGTGATACCACACCTGCACGTTTCTTCCTAGTTTAGCTCAAGTGAAGCCCATTAGGATTACTTTATTAAGTATCAAGTATAACTTAACAACGTTGGCCTCATTTTGTGATCAATATTTCCGAATAGGCCTAAAACAATTTACTGATGGCCTACAGTTACAGCTGATTGGCTTTGTAGCCCAGTACAGTGTAGCAGTTTGGTATTTTCCCCACGATGCCACTGCATTCTTTTATGATGTTTGAAACTTTTGTTCTACACACCTATTGTGGTCCAGGCTCAGTTAGATCTTTGCTGTTTATTTCGTTTGCTGGCCACACGTTGTTGATCTCATTCATTCCTGACGGCCGCAGAGGAGAGAATGCATGAGGTCTACGGAGCTGGCCGTTCGTCAGCTAAGTTACTTTACTTTATCTAGCTTAAGTACTTTTGTCTTCTCTGAGCACCTTTGCTATTCACTTGTGGTTATCATGCCTTTATAATACCATGTACTTTCACCTTGTGATTCTATTACCTTTGCTTATATTGTTTACTGTATGTACATCAATCATATGTACCATAGGCCTACTTGCATTGCCTGCTTGGTATGCATTACGTATTGCATTCATTAGGTCTCATGCTTTGGCTATGACATTTGTGCCTACGGTAAAGCCAATGCATATTAGTATTTAATTATTCACTGGGTATCTTCTGCCCAGCACATGAGCATCACCCGCCCTACCGACCACGCGGGTAGTTTTGTCTGCTCATTTACTTATTCAATCAATCGACCAAACAGCACATTCCTAACTCACTAGGAATGTTCTTAACCAACTTGGATTGTTGCTATGTGGTCATGTTGGTATATCCTAGCAACCAGCTACCCCTGGTGCAGGCAGATCCAACTAGGTTACACTAGCTTAGGTATACCAACATGGCCCCTTGTATTTGCCATTACATTATCATTTCGTAATACCGAATGTCATTGGATCAGTGTTACATTGGGCATACACAGTAGTCATACAGCCTAACACACATGTGAGACTTATACCAGCACGCACACTCTAGACATTTCACTTCATCACACTTCTGTATATTCAAAGGGATCCTCTTGTTTTCATCTACAGGACCCCCAGGGTGACAGCAGCTTGCAGAGCCATACCACGTCATCCAAACCGGTGGACTATAAGGTAGCAGTCCCCACACTGGTACAGTGTAGATCTGATTTTGAGTTGCAGGAACTTACATGTATAAAGTATGAACTTGGGTAATTGTTTAATGTCAGTTATACACATCCCTTCGTCCGGTTGACATTGGGACTTCGTACAACCAGGCATCAGTAAACGGCAGCAGTCATTATCAGTCAGCTGCTATCAAGACAGCACATACTACAGCCCTTGGGATTACTACAAGATACTGTAGGTATTTGTTTGCATTTTACCTAATAGCAGTGCCCCCCAAAATAAAAATGACCAGCCACAGTGTACACAAATCTTTGGATTGGGAGGACCAGCTATTAAAATGTGGTGTGTGTTTCAACAACCTGCGAGATCCGCGGCTTCTACTATGCCTTCACAGATTTTGTGTAAAATGTATTCAGAAACACATGGATGAATGTGATGGTAAAATGACTTGCCCAAAATGTGAATTACAAGTGGAAATACCAGAAGATGGAGCAGTTGGATTTAGGAGTGATTTTGTTACTCTTTCTATGCAGAAGGATGTCAAGAAAAGGCAAATGAAAACTGTTATGACTTGTGGCTTTTGTGAAAATAATATGCAGGTTGTTGCTTTTTGTGCAACTTGTGATTCACTAATTTGTAGTACCTGCAGAACATTACATACGAAACCGATTCAGTTCTTCAAAAATCACAAAATTGTCATTGATTTGGATGTTGGTGAGTGTGAAGAAGCAGAGAGTGCTGGGTTAAATGAAGGAGCCCCATATTGTAGTGTGCATCCCAAACAGCGCACAGGTATTATCTGTGCAACATGCAATTGTAAACTGCTGTGTTATCAATGCCTTTCCCTTCATTCTAATCACAAACTTGAAGACATCTTTGAGAATAGTAGAAAAATAAAGGAACAAGTGAACGAACAACTCTCTCAAGTAAAACAATTAAAAAAGCTCTGGGATGTCTATGGAATGCAAGTGAAGGATGGGAAGCAAAATACGCAGAATGAAGCAACAGTAATCAGAGATGTTATAGAAAACACAGCAAAGGACAAGATTACCAAGATTGATAACCAATGTGAAGAAAGGATTCACCAAGTAACAGAACAAAGAGATGCTAATATTGACAAGTTGAAAGAACAGATCGCAAGAGAAATCCAACTCAAGAAAGAGGAAATAAAGAGAGCAAAAGAAATTGCCTTAAAACAGAAAGAAGATATCATACTTGCCATAGAAACTCTAACAAAATCCTTGCAAGGTGATTCAGAGAAGTTGACCAAAAAATACATGATCATGAAATCAAGAATAGACAGAATGATTGACAGGTACGTAAATTGCCAAATAACAACCTCGTTTTTCTTGAATGGAAGTAACTCTGACATTGTCCAGTGGACACCATTTATCCAGCAATCCCTGAAGCAACTCAACAAGGACTTGGGGGAGGAATTCACTGAAATAGAGGAGGCCAGACAGGGGAGTATTGTGTTTACTGAGTCAGATGGGGATGATGAAGTTGGCTTTTTATTTGGTAAGTTACAAATGACATTTCTTGCAGACATAGTAGTAGGAACATGTTCTTATGTTATTCATTAAAGGGGGTGGGGTTTCGGGGGGGTACAAAGATATGTTTGACATTACTTCAATGATACAAAATTGACTTAGTTAGGGGGGGGCACTACAACACTAGTTCAATGGGTCATTGCACAATTGGGAGGCACATGGGAGCACCCCTATGCCCTCCTGTTCCTACCCCTATTCCTGCAAATTATATACAAGATAGTGACATGGTCAGAAAAACCACCCTAAACTCTCAAATAATGTGAGTTTGTGATTTCATTTCCCTTTAGTCTAATTTCTGATTTGAATACAATTTTTGATTTGTTTGGTCCACGAACCTTCCACAAGTCAGAAATCAGCATTTAGGTTTTGCTCAAATCATTTT
Organism: Chiridota heheva; assembly: GCA_020152595.1. Classification (NCBI taxonomy): domain Eukaryota; kingdom Metazoa; phylum Echinodermata; class Holothuroidea; order Apodida; family Chiridotidae; genus Chiridota; species Chiridota heheva. Next base: position 118,635 of record JAIGNY010000133.1, read on the forward strand.
ATTTGACAAAAGCTTTGAAGATGAAAATCTTTGTGTTTAAATAAATCTCAGGGTCCTATTATCCAGTTAGATGTCACCAAAAAAGTTATCCTTAAAACATTTTTTTGGATTGCCTTTTGCAGAAAATTCCCTTATCTTCTAGCATTAATGGGTTTGGGAAGGTATAGTACAACATTACCAAGGAGGGGGAAAGGGGTTATTTGGTAAGGTCACATATTTTGCTTGATCTATAGGCCTTTCCCCTCAGCATCAAAATCCTAGTGCAGCCACCAAAGATAGGGGGAGGGGGGAAATAGAGGTAAAGGAGCAAAGAAATGCATTTGGAGTAATAACAATTTATAAATGTCGGATTTATTTTGTTTGAAACTGGGTAATGATTTTGTTTGCATAAGAGATCCTGTATTCAACAGCTTAACAAACCAAGTAAAGGGGGACAAAGATTTTCTTAATCTTGATCTGTTTCTAAATCCAGATCTACATTTTTGATTTGCCATGTTGTATTCCAAAGTTTGGAACCGATAGGAATATTAATTCTTTATATTTTGAATCAAACTTTTCTTCTTTTCTGATGTTTTTATTTTCTGTATTCTATGATCTTCCATTTTTGGTTCCGATGTGATAGCATCAGGAACTTATGCGGTCATGATGGCGTATGTATGTATGTATGTATGTATGTATGTATGTGTATGTATGTATGTATGTATGTATATGTATGTATGTATGTATGTATGTATGTATATGTATGTATGTATGTATGTATGTATGTATGTATGTATGTAGTATGTGTATATGTATGTATGTACAAGTATGTGTGTATGTATGTATGTACATGTATGTGTGGGTGTACATGTATGTGTGTGTGTGTGTACATTATGTATGTTTGTATGTATATATATATGTATGGGTATATGTATGTATGTACAAGTATGTATTCATGCATGTGGGTGGGTGTTTGTGTGTGTGTGTGTGTGTGTTTGTGACGCAACGGCCAGCTCATAAACATGTTATCTCAAGATCGGTACCCTGGATTAATATCATGTGGTACACAAATAGCCCATGGGCCTTAGATGTAACGTAACTTAACAAGATTACGGGTTAAGAAGGGTTAGTCATCCCATAAAAGCCCAAACTAACACCACCACCACAAAAACAACAAAAATTAAAGACGCTCAGAGTTAGTAAAGAACTTATCAATGTTAACTTTAAAAATGTGAACAGAATTGGAGCTAACTACCCACTGAGGCAAACCATTTCACTCAATAACAGCTCTTGATTGCAAAAGCTAAAATGCTGAATATCTATCTGTGAGAACTCTTTGGTCAACTTCAAACTGTTACCACTTGTCACATGAGGATTAGCTGAAACATGCAAGAAATAACAGGAAGTCAAAGCATTACTACCAGATACACACAATAATGTAAATTTAGGCCGAGAGTAGATATCAGACATTTTGCACTTTCAAACTCTGGGCTGCAAAAAAATAAATATGAGAGGTCCTACAGCATTGCTTGTACAGTCGCATAGGTCTCGTATGGGAGAATCATAACGGTTTCAACTTCAGGCACATACGAAAAAACAAAAGAAACAAGATACAGGCTAGCACTTTTAGTCTTGGGTTTCGAGTTAAAGGCATTTGTACTAACAATAACATCTAAGTCTAGCAAAGCACCCAATGAATGAATGTACTCAAGCAATTGAAGGAATACATGCACTTAAGTGTTCATGATAAAAATGCTCAAGAAAATTCACACATGGAAGGTTCTGAGGGTGAGATAACTAGTCTACAGCATATGGTACAGGAGGGTAACATAACTAGTCATCTACAGCATATGGTACAGGTTCTCTAAGGGTTAGTCATCTACAGTATATGGTACAGGTTGAAGTTCCATGGTATAAAACATTTTCTTGAACTTGAAGCATCGTGGTTGGGTGCAGGAAAGGTAGACATACACACAGGTACAGTAGATATACACACATGCACAGTAGACATACACACAGGTACAGTAGAGATACACACATGTACAGTAGACATACACACATGTACAGTAGACATACACACAGGTACAGTAGACATACACACAGGTACAGTAGATATACACACATGTACAGTAGACATACACACCGGTACAGTAGAGATACACACATGTACAGTAGACATACACACATGTACAGTAGACATACACACAGGTACAGTAGAGATACACACAGGTACAGTAGATATACACACAGGTACAGTAGACATACACACAGGTACAGTAGACATACACACAGGTACAGTAGATATACACACAGGTACATTAGATATACACACAGGTACAGTAGACATACACACAGGCACAGTAGACATACACACAGGTACAGTAGACATACACACAGGTACAGTAGATATACACACAGGTACAGTAGACATACACACAGGTACAGTAGATATACACACAGGTACAGTAGATATACACACAGGTACAGTAGACATACACACAGGTACAGTAGATAAACCTACACGTACAGTAGATATACACACAAGTACATACACACAGGTACAGTAGATATACACACAGGTACACACACAGGTACAGTAGATATACACACAGGTACAGTAGATGTACACACACATGGTATAATTCGGGAAGGACATCAAGAAAGAGTAGTAATGCATCGGGAAAACACTCACAGTCAGGAAAAAAACAGTATCAGGAACAAACATCAGAAAATCAGGAAAAGGGTTAACACACTGAATTGATACGTAACCGATAAGAACATAAATTGTAAGAAAGTTAGCAGGTTTTAACCTAAATAATGTCCACATAAAATGCCATGGTGCACAGTTATACAAGGATAAACAATGTTCTCCACCTCCTCTGCAAATGTTTTTGAAGAAAGATGCACTGTTGAAAGTGTTGCACATGTTGGAAGCCTCTGAAAAGTTTCCAGGATTTTTGGCACCTCCACCAAATTGTGACACTGGTAAAAGCTTCAATATAAGGCACCTGCACCAATTTGTAACAGGGGTGTAGCGTTGTTGCCCATATTTTAACAATCACAGGTCTGTTGTTTCATATATTTTATAATAATGATGTTAGTTAGTGTGTACATGTACGTGTTCATGGTATAAAAACGTTGACTTTTATTAATATGCATAGTGGGCGGGGCTTAAAACATGTATGTGTTCATGGTATAAAAACATTGACTTTTATTAATATGCATAGTGGGCGGGGCTTAATATGATTTTGTAAACAAAATGCTTGTAAACATGATATATCAAGAACCAGTGGTTGCGTTATAATTTTTTGTCTGGCCTATTTGGTTACGACAAGCCCTTGATTTTCGGCGTATTTTGTAAATAAATGCCGTTGTATGTACAGGGCACTGCGTAATGTACATGTACAGGGCACTGCACACTAGCGAAGCTTGCAAGTATTGTTAGCACACAGACACTTGTGTAGTCCTGCCTTGCTAAAGTACAACACAATACAGGAGGAAAGTAGAATCCTAGCTAATGATATCGTTGACAATTGACAGCCTGCATTCAAAACAACATCAAAACTTTCGTACAGTGTACATGTATATACTAAGCCTGTATGTGTTTATATGTACAGTAATTGTATGGACATATTGAATAATTCTGTCCTAAGTCTCGTAGTTGTGTCATTTTCCTTTATTTCAAAATAAGTAATTCAAAATCATTTATGTGTGAAATAAAACTTTCAATCGCATCAGAGAAGTAAGAATTTCATGTTTTTATTTAAGTTAATGAAAAACTCTGGTGTAAAATTTCACATGCCATTTCAAAATTTTACGATGCAGGTACAACATGTGTCATAGAAATTTCAGCCTTAGCGTAATATACGACAAATTTATCGTTACACGCTAACGCTGTCAAGAACTATGAACTGGATTTACAGTATTGTCATGTGTGGTACACAGATAATCCATGGTCTATAGATGTGCCCTATTTTTGGTGGTGATGCCAAGCATATTACTTTGACGGGGCATGATAAAAGTTGTTTTTATTGTGTGCATGCAATTATCAACAGATGTCATTAATATGCATGTTGGGCGTGGCTTACTTAATATGTGAAAGTGCTAAATGATATAAACACCATATTTCATGAACGGATATGGGATTTATGCCATATGTGGTACACAGATGAATTATGGTCTGTACAAGTGTTCTGATGTTGTGGTAGTGATGTCATGAATATTAATGAGTAGGTGGGGCTTACTGAAAAATTCTTGAAATAGGATAAATGAGCAGCCGTTTTTGCATCATACTTACTCTGATAATGTTGTTAGTTATTGTGTAAAGGCTGATGTTGTCAACATTTTTATTGGTCTGCATGGTGGGTGTGGCTTATGAATGAATATCATGGAACAAATATTTCATGATATACTGTACAATGACATGACAGTTGATACAAAACTTACAAATCAATCAGCATATGAAAAAAGCATCGGAACCAAAACACTTTATTTCTGGTCTGAATCCTGAGTAAGATTTTCAGATTTTAGTCAGATAAACATCTGTATGTTACTGCTTAGTACTGAGTGGTACTGTATGTTAATTCTCCGTTGGTCAGAATCAGTCGAAAATGATTCATGATTTTCTTCACATTCAGGAAACCACAACAGCCTGGGCTACTTACATTGATCTCTAAAGAAGGTACAGTGATGACCTTCACGTGGACTGCTCCATTGTCACTTCCTAATGCACCAGTGGACAGCTTCATTTTGGAACAGAAAGCTCTCACTGAAGAAGCATGGACTGTAGCTGAAAGAGATGTCAAAGAAAAAACAAAGTATTCTTTTAAAGATCTACTACCTGGGGAAACATACCAGTTTCTTAAGAGTCAGTGCAGAAAACCTGGCTGGAGTTGGACCTGCTAGTGAGTCAACACTTCCATATATCACAGCTGGTGAGTGTAATAAACAAGTTGTAGATTCAGCTTAGATTATGATTTTATAAACTTTCTTAAGATTCAGATGTTAATCTGCTAGTGAATCAACACTTCCATATATCTCAGCTGGTGAGTGTTATAAATAAGGTGTAGATTCAGCTTGGACATATGATTTGATAAGCTCATGTTTCAGATGTTACTTAGGAAAGGGTATTTTTAACAGAATAAGGAGCACAAGTAGACCTACCTCCAGGCACGTTATTACCATCTCCCCCCCCCCCGTCCCAGTCAAAATGGTCTTGGTTGGTTGGGTGGGAATGAGGTTAGTTGAGGAGGTAATGACAGTGGTGCCAGCAGAACAAATTGTGCAGTACAAATAGAATTGTATGTAGAAGTGTGTACTGCCTATGGTAATACTGTGCACACTTTTGCATGCATAGAACGGCGTGGTATCCAGGGGCCCGCTTAAGGTGGGGTCTAGGGGTGAAGCCCTGGTCAGTGATTTTTTTAGGGGAATTTCAGTGGGTGACCATAATCACCCCTAAGGCAACTAATGAGAGCACGAAAAAACATGTAGATTTGAATACCTTCAAAATATCATTAGGCCTATGTGATTTTTAGTATTTAGATGAAATATGATTTATACTGCATTATAACAGCATGTTCTATACATGTATGTCTATGTTGACAACAAGGTGTCAACAAAGGAAGTCATCTGTATACTGGACAAAATGTATGTCTATGTTGATAAGGTGTCAACAGTGGAAGTCATCGTGTATGCTGGACAAAATGTATGTCTATGTTGATATAACAAGGTGTCAACAATGAAGTCATTGTGTATGCTGACAAAATGTATGTCTATGTTGATAAATAAGGCGTCAACAGTGGAAGTCATTGTGTATGCTGGACAAAATGTATGTCCATGTTGATAACAAGGTGTCAACAGTGGAAGTCATTGTGTATGCTGGACAAAATGTATGATGTATGTTGATAACAAGGTGTTAACAGTGGAAGTCATTGTGTATGCTGGACAAAATGTATGTCTATGTTGATAACAAGGTGTCACAGTGGAAGTCATTGTGTATGCTGGACAAAATGTATGTCTATGTTGATAACAAGGTGTCAACAGTGGGATTGTGTATGTCATGTATGGGTCTATGTTGATAACTGGACAAAATGGAATCATCTATGTTGACAAAATGTATGTCTATGTTGATAACAAATCAACAGTGGAAGTCATTGTGTATGCTGGACAAAATGTATGTCTATGTTGATAACAAGGTGTCAATGTCATTTGATAAGTGGAAGTCATTGGAGTCATATGTATGCTGGACAAAATGTATGTCTATGTTGATAACAAGGTGTCAATGCTGAAGTCATTGTGTATGCTGGACAAAATGTATGTCTATGTTGATAACAAGGTGTCAACAGTGGAAGTCATTGTGTATGCTGGACAAAAATGTTGATAACAAGGTGTCACAGTGGAAGTCATTGTGTATGCTGGACAAAATGTATGTCTATGTTGATAACAAGGTGTCAACAGTGGAAGTCATTGTGTATGCTGGACAAAATGTATGTCTATGTTGATAACAAGGTGTCAACAGTGGAAGTCATTGTGTATGCTGGACAAAATGTATGTCTATGTTGATAACAAGGTGTCAACAGTGGAAGTCATTGTGTATGCTGGACAAAATGTATGTCTATGTTGATAACAAGGTGTCACAGTGGAAGTCATTGTGTATGCTGGACAAAATGTATGTCTATGTTGATAACAAGGTGTCAACAGTGGAAGTCATTGTGTATGCTGGACAAAATGTATGTCTATGTTGATAACAAGGTGTCAACAGTGGAAGTCATTGTGTATGCTGGACAAAATGTATGTCTATGTTGATAACAAGGTGTCACAGTGGAAGTCATGTATGCTGGACAAAATGTATGTCTATGTTGCTCACAGTGGAAGTCATTGTGTATGCTGGACAAAATGTATGTCTATGTTGATAACAAGGTGTCAACAGTGGAAGTCATTGTGTATGCTGGACAAAATGTATGTCTATGTTGATAACAAGGTGTCAACAGTGGAAGTCATTGTGTATGCTGGACAAAATGTATGTCTATGTTGATAACAAGGTGTCAACAGTGGAAGTCATTGTGTATGCTGGACAAAATGTATGTCTATGTTGATAACAAGGTGTCAACAGTGGAAGTCATTGTGTATGCTGGACAAAATGTATGTCTATGTTGATAACAAGGTGTCAACAGTGGGAAGTCATTGTGTATGCTGGACAAAATGTATGTCTATGTTGATAACAAGGTGTCAACAGTGGAAGTCATTGTGTATGCTGGACAAAATGTATGTCTATGTTGATAACAAGGTGTCAACAGTGGAAGTCATTGTGTATGCTGGACAAAATGTATGTCTATGTTGATAACAAGGTGTCAACAGTGGAAGTCATTGTGTATGCTGGACAAAATGTATGTCTATGTTGATAACAAGGTGTCAACAGTGGAAGTCATTGTGTATGCTGGACAAAATGTATGTCTATGTTGATAACAAGGTGTCACAGTATGCTGGACAAAAGTCATGTCTATGTTATGCTGGACAAAATGTATGTCTATGTTGATAACAAGGTGTCAGTGGAAGTCATTGTGTATGCTGGACAAAATGTAAGTCAGTCATTGTGTATGCTGGACAAAATGTATGTCTATGTTGATGATAACAAGTCATTTGTATGCTGGACAAAATGTATGTCTATGTTGATAACAAGGTGTCAACAGTGGAAGTCATTGTGTATGCTGGACAAAATGTATGTCTATGTTGATAACAAGGTGTCAACAGTGGAAGTCATTGTGTATGCTGGACAAAATGTATGTCTATGTTGATAACAAAAATGTCTATGTTGATCAACAGTGGAAGTCATTGTGTATGCTGGACAAAATGTATGTCTATGTTGATAACAAGGTGTCACAGTGGAAGTCATCGTGTATGCTGGACAAAATGTATGTCTATGTTGATAACAAGGTGTCACAGCGGAAGTCATCGTGTATGCTGGACAAAACCAAGGTGAAAATCCTTGTCACCCAGCTGCATCAGAATTTTGTTCACCAATATAGTATTCTAGTGCATATAGAATCACAACACAGTTACACAAGCATGTTTACTCTGTGGTGGCTATATAAAAACTCCCTGATAAGACAGATTGACAATCTCTAAGTGACTCACAGGAAGACCACCACCTGTGGCTTCAAGACATAAACAAACTGATTATGTAAGACCACCATGTGTGGCTTCAAGACATAAACAAACTGATTATGTAAGACCACCATGTGTGGCTTCAAGACATAAACAAACTGATTATGTAAGACTGCCATGTGTGGCTTCAAGACATAAACAAACTGATATGTAAGACCACCACCTGTGGCTTCAAGACATAAACAAACTGATTATGTAAGACCACCATGTGTGGCTTAATCAAGACATAAACAAACTGATTATTTAAGACCACCATGTGTGGCTTAATCAAGACATAAACAAACTGATTATGTAAGACCACCACATGTGGCTTCAAGACATTAACAAACTGACTATGTTACATATCAGTTTTTCCAAATAGAAATCAATGGGGTAAAAATATATGTCAATGATGAGATCACATTATTGTGTAACTGTAAACTGCTAAATCAGCAACAAGATGAATATGGTTAAATGTTCATGCAACAGCTGGTACTTTGTCTACCTACTGAGGTGTAGCGGTTATTATACATGTCTACAGACCACAAGGTCCTGTGTTAAAGCCTGGGTTGGGTAGACATGCCAGTGCACCACAACTGGTTATCAAAGGCCGTGGACATTGACTTGGTTGTCGATGTTATGTCTGTCTGTACGTCGTTCCTGTGTTTTCGTCCAGGTCGTATTTAGTGTTTCGTGATAGCATTGTTACTATCGTAGCCGAATACACAGGCGACGACCCCGTCATTGTAATTGTGTGTTCATTCGTCGTTGTCGTGGTACTTTCCAAAGTGTGTCTTGAATGAAAGTTGTTGTTCAAAAGATGAAAACACTGAAATAAAGGAAGTCTCCATGATGATACCATAACAAACTGGTCACTACAGATAATTGATTGATAAAACAAAAATAGCCTAAATCATATAATCCTTCAACCAGCCTGGTTGTTTGAGTTCTCTGTGACTTCTTCTGACCTCTGGGAAGTTGTTTGTTTTGACGGGCATGTGGTGTCTGTTTCTTGTGTTTGCATTTGTAGGTCATGTGAGACGGTTTCATCGTGCCTGGATTGAAATTCCTAGTAGCACGGAAATAATTATCTGCCCTGTTGAACCTATGATGAAAGAGTCAAGTTTGGGGTGCTTTTTGTACCAGAATGTTATAGATTTGTGATCCTTTGTGATGTTTTCCAAAAAGTACCATCTAATATCTCTCGGATGAGGGTACTTTCAATAGGGGGTCATCAGAGGTTTTGTTCCTTTTTTTTGGCTGAAGTGAAGAGGTGTTATACACCCCACCAAATCACTCAAATTTTGGTATGGGTATATGGTAAAATAGTTCCCCATGAAACTTTTACTGAAAAAATCTCATCAAGCTTGGATACACATGGTCAAGACCTGTCCTTTCTCTACCATTCCTGAAATTTTCAAATTCTCAGCTTGCTGTTCCTTGACATGGGACCTCACGAAAATATTTTTGTTAGCCTTTTTTCTGAGGGTTCTCATTTTTGGATGGCAGAGTGATAAGTTCCGTGCTACCTATAAGTCATTTGTTTGTCTTAAATATTTCCTGTTTCTGTATGTTTGTCCTTCAGGCAGCATGATATTGTAAGATCTGGGTGTTTGATATCCTGAAACAATTTGAGGTGGTTGCCATTCTTTTTCTGTATACATTTCAACATTGTCTCCTTCATTCAGCTTGGGAAGACTTTCTGTTTGTCTGTCAAAATACTCTTTTTGTTTCTCTTTGAGTGTTTTTTTTTTGAACATTTTTAAGTTGTAGCACTTTAGACATTAGCAATTTGTTTGAAGTTGGAGGTAGAAGTTTTGTTCTGCAACCAAATAACCTCTGGGCAGGGGAACCCAACTGATTGTTATGTGGGGTGTTTCTGAATTTTACAATGGCCAAGTATGGGTCTGGTTGATCATGCATGGCTTTTTTTAACAGCCGTTTTGCAACTTGCACTGATTTTTCAGCCATTCCGTTAGATTGAGAATGGTATGGGCTTGATGTGATCATGATCAAACTAATAATGATCAGATATAATCAAACTGATAATGATCAGAAAAGCTTTCGAAAGTTTGACAATCAAATTGAGGCCCATTATCAGACAATCAGGAATATACCATGTCTTGAACAAATTTATTTGCAATGTGTCACAACAGTTTAGCTTTGCAATTTCTATAAATCCAGAATAATAATCAACTATCAGCAGATAGTCACTTCCATTAAACTGAAATAAATTAGCACCCAATTTCGACCATGGGCGATCTGGAGTGTCATGAGCTTATCATTGGCTATTTAGCATTTTTGAATTGAATTTGATTGCATATTGAGCATTTAGATATCAAATCTTCAATTTCAGCATTCTTTTTTTTTGCCAATAAAGCACATCTCTGGCTTGTCTTTTGAACTTCTCTATGCCAAGATGGGAACTGAATGCATTTGAGCATTTCTTTTCTCAAGACAGATGGAATAAATAATCTATTATTCTTAAAAATCAAGTCATCAGTTATTGACAGTTCATGTTTAATGTTCCAATATGGTCTAACACACAATGGTGTTTTTGCTCTCACAGCCAGCCATTCATCCTGAATTGTCATTTTAAGCTGTTGCAAAACTGGATCAGCTTGTGTTGCTTCCTTGGGTTTCTCATCAGATGTTGGCAAAACATTAACCAAAGCAATGTCAAATTCCTTCTCACCAAGATTATTTGCAGGTATCGGCAAAAATGCACGAGACAATGTATCCACAATGTACAAATCTTTCCCGGGGCGAAACTTTATGGAAAGAGGATCATTTTTGCCGATCATAACAAGAATTGTTAATCTTTCACTAGCAAATGGACACTTCCCTGACTCGCTTAAGTGTGCACACATTAGGCCCTCATCAAGAAGCCAACTTTAAATCGCAATATTTTGAAAAAAACTATCATCTGGTGGCTAATCTTAAGTTCCTGGCAAAAACTGTTGAGCGTGCATGTGCAGCACAGATACATAACTATCTTCACAACAATGAATTATCTGGAAAGATGCAAAGTGCTTACAGAACTTACCACGTACAGCACTGAAACAGCCCTGCTTCATGTTTATAATGATTTGCTTCTTGCTGTGGATAAGGGTAAGGAAGTCGTTTTGATATTGCTTGACTACTCTGCGGCATTCGATACTATCAATCATAACCTATTCTTCGAATGCCTTGAAGATAGATATGGTATTTCCGGCACAAAATTAAGCTGGTTCGAAACTGACTTCACGAACAGATCTCAAGTTGTTACAATAAATGGAAAAGAATCTAATGTTCATGTCCCCAAAGATGGAGTACCACAGGGTTCTGTGATTGGTCCAATGGCATTCACAATGTACACTTCTCCTTTAGAAGATATCATCAAGTCCCATTGTGTCAGCAGCATGATATATGCTGACGATACCCAAATTTATGTGTTCAAGTCAAGAATGGAAGAGCATGATTCTATACTCCCAAAATTGGAAGCTTGCATAAGAGACATCAGGTCATGGTCTATCACTAATGATATGAAGTTAAATGATGACAAGACTGAATAATTCACATATCTTCACGCTTCAGATCTGTCATTTCAATCCCATCATCGTAACACTCGTGTTGAGCCCGTAATAAGTGCTACGAATCTGGACATAACGTTTGATCAAAATTTGAATATGAACCAACATGTTAATAACATCTGCCGGGCAGCTTCTCATACTCTACACAAGATTGGAAAAATCTGTAACTACCTGGATCAACAAGCAACTGAAATGCTTGTACATCCATTTGTGTCCTCACGCTTGGATAGCTGTAATAGCTTGTTATATGGTTTCCCCGATTCTCAACTCATCAAACTGCAACGCATACAAAACTCAGCTGCAAGACTGGTCACACGTTGTAAACCATTCACTCATGCAACTCCATTCCTTCACAACTTACACTGGCTCCCTGTTAAATCGCGCATCAACTTCAAAGTTCTTCTGTTAACATTCAAATGTGTCCACAACCTTGCTCCCACTTACAGGATCTTATCCACATGTACACCTAGACTCGCTGTCTACGCTCTAGTTCTAAGTTATCGCTTGTACCTCCTTCTGTTTGTACAAAGCCATATGGTCATCGTTCGTTTCAATCTTTAGCTGCTTTTCTGTAGAACAATCTACCAACACATATCAAAGAGGCTCAAACTGTAAATGACTTTAAATCATTATTAAAAACACATATTTTCTTACTTCTATAAGTTGTTTCCCTATGTTCCCCTCTTCCATTTTATTCGTTTTTGCAGTGCAATGAGACTTTAGTGTGTGTTGTGCTTCATAAGAACTGTATATTATTATTATTATTATTATTATTATTATTATTATTATTAAAGAGGTTGAAGAATTATTAGAATACATTGCAGTCTAATGGGAGTTTAGTGCAAAGGTTTCCTGAAAATTGCTTCCAAGGGTTTATGATCAGTTTCAATTTCAATTGAATGTTGTCCAAACAAGTAATCATGAAAATGCTCACATCCAAAAACAATATCCAACGATTCTTTTTCTATTTGTGCATAGTTTTGTTGACATTGCGTCAATGCTTTTGACTCATATGCAATAGGGTTGTCATTCTGCAGCAAGACTGCCCCCAGTCCTTTTGAACTTGCGTCAACTAAAATCTTGACTGGTTTTGACGTATCAAAATAGCTTAACACGGGCATATTTGTAACCATATGCTTTAGTCTGATATAAACGTGAATTTGTCCATTCCCAGATAACATCTTGTGCAAGTAGATCCCTCAGCATTTTGCTTTCTGCCGACAAATTTGGTAGA
>JAIGNY010000134.1:0-164000 GCA_020152595.1 Chiridota heheva
ATTGTACCTCAAAATGTCCTGTATATGAAGCCAAGTGTCATGGTTGTGGCAAAAGCAACCACTGGAAATCTATATGCAGGCAGTCAAAATAATTGCTGAAGCCCTCCAAAGCTTCAAGTCATGATTGTAGGAATAGTATTTGGTCTAGAAATAGGAACAAGACCAGACAAAACAACAACAAACCAAAACAAGGACAATTTGACAGCATACAACAAAACACATCAAAACCAAATCCAGACTGGAATATTAGCACTCTCTAGAGCGCATACCCCGCCCCATTGCAATTCCAACATGCCTAGAATAATTGTAGAGTTCATTTGTTTCCCATATCCAATATAATCTACCACAGAAATCCTAGGCCCCCCAAGATTCATCTCTAAGTTTTGATCTGTAATGAACATTTGCAATCTAAACTCTCGAAGATTATCTTCTGACTGGATTTCTTCCAAGGCCATACCATTGTTTTCAGTTTTATTCAAGTGAAGCATCATTGTTTGAGCTCTATTCAGCCAGGATTAACATTCCATCATTTTTCATTTATGGCAGAAACCAATTGTTTCATTTTCATTGATTCCAGTGAACATTTGACTAAGTCTCTTTGAGTCCAGAAAATTGACATTGTTCAGCACATTCCATTGAAAAGTTTCAAAGTCTTGACGGTCTTATCCTAAACATCCCCATCCCTCAATTTCGCCCTTCCCTGTTCCAATTAGTCCTAAATTTTAATCACTCCTTCATGAAACAGTAACAAAATGACACAACCAAATTTAATCAAAATCCAATCATCAGTTCTGGAGATATCTTAGGACAAAGTGACCTTAAAATGTCCCCACCCCTCCATTTGCACCCTTCCTCTATTCCAATCTGTCTCAAATTTTAATCACTTCTTCCCTAAACAGTAACAAAACTAAAGTAACAAAACTACACACTAAATGAAATCCAAATCCAATCATTAGTTCTTAAGATATCTTGATGACAGACAAACATACAAACAGAGGCGCATACATAACCTCCGTCCAACTTCACTGGCCAGTAATGACAGCCTCAGTTACAGTTTTGAAGAGTTGAAATTTCAATCTTTCACAATTGACACCATTCAAACAACAAACAAGGATAAAGTATTTGCAGACATTGTGATACATCTACAGCACCTGGAGAAGCCTGCTTTGTTTTAAGGTTAACTTTTTCTATATGTTTTTAGACTTTACATGTTCGGAGAGAAAGTCTATGTTTTGTTATTCTTATAAATGGAAAAGACAGTGTAATTTTATGTTTGTCATGTTACATCACTGCTAAGTGTACCATAGACAGAGACAAAATGATATCAAGTTTATCACAATACATCATTGTAAAATACTTGATTGCTACTGGTTAAAAATGATTGACGTCATATAAAAACTTGTATAAATACGATTGCATTTTCCATAATTGAATTAAAATCCCATCTGAATTCAAACAGTATTTAACTATTACTGCACCATTTACTCAAAGTTTCATTTAAGGATGTGACTTTAATTTTTCATGATGGAAGCAGAAAATAATGCCAAGACCAAGCATGTACTGATTGCCAGTGCCAATGAGACCACTAAAAAACCTCAACTCAAAGAAGCAGGTCCCCCTACAACCCTTGGCGTGCACCCTATACTGCCAGAGATGTTATACCATGGAACTGTATGTCAAATACAGAGCAGGCCGGCTCTTCTACAACAACCAACAGCATGGCTCCAACAGAGAGGGACCCCAGAAAGCATATTATAAAAAGGCTGATGTTGATTAACGTGAAGACTACGAAGAAGATGAAAGAAGAAAGAAGCAAAGTGAGTACAAACTCTTTCAGATAGAGAGTGGACACAGGTGGTCTGGTTATGACATTAGAGGAGGTTTTGTAGTGTATACTTTAGATGGAAACGTATATCTACTGGTGTTCCCTAAAAAAAAGCAAGCAAAAAATCAAAGAAAAACAAAAAGGGTTCCGGAAATGCTGTTTTCAGACTCAGTGATAAACCTTTTACCTATGTATTAGGTGGAGAAGAATTCAAAAAGTTAGTCCATAGTTCTGAGAGTATTATGGAGGCTTTAGACAAGTGTAAGGTGACAGAGGACAATGACAGTGAGGATGAAGACAGACAAATCAGTGCAAACATATTGGAAGTGGATTTAAGTTTCTGTCAACGAGCAATAGTCCAGGTGTGGAACCAAAAGCCGTGACCGGACATAAGAGACTGGTTCTACACTCCTTGGGGGAAAGAAAACCCTTTAAGCTTAGTATGTGGTGTTGCTGAAAAAAAATATGTGAGAAACTCCTTACCAATTTGCTTTTGAACTATTTGTCTGTTCAGAAGATGGGTAGAGTTTTGCATTAGTTGTGGGCGTGATTATAGTAATAGGAAATAAAAAGCAATATCTTAGAAATTTTTCATCATTTAGCAGTTGGTAAAGCAGATTCAAACATCAAATGGGCATTATACTTTTGACCATGTTGCATTTCAAAATCGAATCATTAAACATCATTAATTTGACTGCAGACTTCTGGGTGAGGTTTAGTTGAATTTCAGACTCTCTTGCTACAACTGCTGATCATCTTAATGGCAAAGACGCTCCAAAGAGCTCAGATAACGTAGAGTATCGCTTTCCCTATTCACAGTTTTCCCGCTGCAAATTGATAAAGTTTATCCAAAGAAAGTTGTTTGTGGCACCATCAGTGGACACTCTAATGCATGCCAACACGGCAAGTTATGGTTTTGAATCACTACTGGAGAATGGAGTTTATAATACAACACAGATGTCAATGGTTAAGATATTACAATTAAGGATGGTTGTGAACAATATTAACAGATATTTAAAAGTTTGGTGCGAAATCGGTGAAAAGTAGTGAAAACGTTGAATAGAGCCCAGTTTAAATTATATTGTGCCAAGGACTTATTTCAGAGATGAGACATGGAAGGCCAAAGGCATGCCTCACCTGGTGATGTGCCTCACCTGGTGATGTGCCTCACCTGGTGATGTGCCTCACCTGGTGATGTGCCTCACCTGGTGATGTGCCTCACCTGGTGATGCCTCACCTGGTGATGTGCCTCACCTGGTGATGTGCCTGACCAAATAGTTGTACTCTTTGTGCCTGAAAAACATTGAAACATTACTTAAAAGAATGATAGAGACAGAATTACCAGAAATGGGAAGCAAAAGTAAATGATTTAGGCTCTCTGTTATGGCAACACAGTTTCAGTTCCCATTGTAACAATTTGCCTATCAATATGCAACCTGTGGAAGATACAAAAAAATACTAGGGAGCATCAATTTGTTTACAACAACCACAAAATTAGAAGAAATTCACCATTTACACCTCATGCTTTGGGGTGAGGATAATGTGATGCCCATAAGTGCATTTCCCGACTATGTATGCGTTAAGCAAGATGATGCCAGGAAGGCGCTGAGGGATGTAGTTATTGACATGTTTTGTAGAATATTGATTGCAATCAAATGTTGGTCGTAGGTTACTGAAGGTTTGTGATTTAAAGCAAAAAGGAAGGCAGCATTGCCCCCTCAAGTTCACCTATGAAAAAGTTTACACCATTCAATCAGAATAATAAGGACAGTGTAACCCCCGGAGCGATCAATTTTTCAGAGGACTCTGGTTATGACTGCTAACTTCCATGATTTGTTTACCCGGGCCCAATTGAAAATGCTAACTTGGTTAATACTGTATGTCATCAGATATATATTTGTATATATAAAGAGAGGTTATCAGCTGATCCAAAAATCATATGACTTAGCATTAATTGAATACAGTATGGTTGTGACAATTTAATATGTATTATACCGACGAACTCAAATTTAAGCCTGCTGGCCCGATCCGAGACAAGGCAATAAAGGAGATTAATGACAAATTGAGGGGATATCACAAACACAACAATTCCATTGTTTACTCATAGGTTTTTGCAGAGCTTCGGATTGAATTACAACACTCTTTGCACGGACTTAAAATGTTACCATTTTGCACCGACCAAGAACGTGAAAGACAATCTTATTGTATCGTTGTTAGTGACGATTTAAGTTGAGTTCCTTGGCAATGCTTGCATGAGGAGTAAAGGCCGTAAGGCTCTGTGCTGAAAATATTTCTAAAAAAACTGTATCAATTACAACTAAAGTTAGTCATGCATGCTCTCTCCAGACAAATCACTTAGCGGTAAATGCTTTAAACAGGGAACTATTGTTGCTCGGTAAGTTTTCTGCTTCACCAACCTGAACTAATAAGGCGACCAAATACACTGTGCTTGCTGGTTGACAATGGATCCTTTCAATGAATCAGTGGAGCGGAAAGGTTAAAAAAGCGGTTGGTGCAAATGGTTGTGGTTTTTGACATGCAGCAAGATTAAGCTTTCTGAAATCACGAACATTTGACACTTGAATAAGTTTAATTTGTAAATATTTTTTCATAATTTAGTAAATAATGCTGTGTGAATTGAAAATAAATTTGTCTTTTTCTCAAAAAAAGAAAAAAAGGTATTTTATTAAATTTGCTGTATTAATTGAAAACAAAGTGGTTTTAATAAATTTGCTGTGCGAGTTTAAAAAAATGTCAAGTGTATTTTTATAGTCTGATGTTGGAGACACCCCAGATTTCACGCCGAAAGGTTGGAAAGTCCGCAACTGACTTCTACTGTATCTCACTCTATGGCAATCGATTGCATTACATTGGCGTGCAAAATGTGTACGGAGGGGAAATTAAGCCTAGCTCATACTTCAGAAATGAGCTAAAAGATTAAAGACAAGCTGAGGGCACTTTATCAACACTTAAAATTGTTGAAAAGTTGGTCTGAGGGACAAAACGAACTTTTAGCTCAAGATCTTAAGACTTGTTTTTCTGCACTTAATTACCATTATGATGTAGATAACAAAAGTACATTCACTTGGTACAATTCTGATCAGGTCAAATGCATTGGTTCTTATATAAGACTTTCATTACGACAATTTGGTTTGTTTTGATAACGCTGATGATGTATTGGGGGGAGGGGGGGCAATGGAAACCGAATACACCACATTGACATATTGTTTCTTTTGTTAAGATGGTTAGATGCAGTATGCGAGCATACTGAGTAGAGCTGTGACCGTTTAGCGTGTACACGCTACACGCTCGCAAATCTTGTAAACGTTTACTAAATACTTCATTGCGAGTAATCGTTTTTCATACATCCTAATGTCTTGCCGTTGAAAATCAATATTCATGATTCAAATCACACACACATTCGGCTGACAAAATTCCAATCAATGATGACTTTTTACAAACTGTAAACCCGATCAGCATAATCCTTTTTAAATGTGCGAATCACAAATGCGCAGTAATCACCAATGAATGGGGATATTATGCACTTTGATTTTGCCGAAATCTGAGTAATCTAACTTGTAAAATGCACCGCGAATGTGCAGCAGTAAACAGTGAAACTTACAATAGGCCTAACGTTAGGCCATAAGGCTTAAAATCCCACGCAATCAAGGCCCGTTTTATCAACCAAAAAACACTTGAATCGTGACAATCAGTACATTTACATGTAAATATTACCTGTTGAGTCAAATAGATTTTGCAAGAAAGAAAAAATATTGCATAATGAATAAACAGAAAAAGGTTTTAACAGAGCTGAAATGCTGCATGCTTCGCAAAGATGGCGGCCATTTTTTCGAGAGGACTGATATTTCACAACTTCCTGGTGGTGGTGGCGTAGTTTTGAAATGTTTTACAGCGAGGTATATCACAGAACTTTGAAAGCCGTAGCGAATAGGACAAAAAAAGTTACGCGATGTTGAGTTTAAATGACATTAAAAGGAAGTTATCTGTTCTTTTTTAAACTGAATTTCCATGCATATTTTCCCCAAAAATGATAATTTATACTGTGGAAGTAAGCTTTCTACGATTTGGAAAGCAAAACTCAGCGTCTATTTGGGCAATGCACTCAGTACTTCTGCCATACTGATTGCACGATTTTTTTTACTTCGCCTTGTAGTTTTGGAGCAATTTTGGTGTATTTCCGAAAATTACGGTACTAAACTCGTGTACACGATACACGCTCGCTTTTTTGGGCGTGTACACGTTTACTAAAATCCCTAAACGTTCACAGCTCTAATACTGAGACATGTATCACTAAACTTACTGAATTCACTAACTGTTTGACAAAGGCATTCTGGGAAGATGCTAGATGGAAACCCAAACCCATGGGAGAAAAAGAGGGCGCTGTTTATCACGTTTATTTCTACCATATGAGGAAATATTGTTGGATCACGTTGGAAGACAGGAAAACCCGATACCACGCTAGGCCCGACTATAATGTGAAACATGCATTAGAGGAAGACGAACAAATCAGAAAATTGTACAGAAAAAGGGTGGACGAAGGGCAGCCCAAAGAAATAATCAACAATGATACCAAACCTTAAAACATTTATTGAGAGTGTAGAATATCACCAATTTAAGATGGATAACCTACACACTGCTACTGACTCATATATCAAAATTGTTAAATGGCTGAAAGATGCCTACTATTCAGTGCCAATGGCTCAATTTAGTAAGAAATTCCTAAGGTTCTTTTGGGAGAAGAAGCTTTATCTGTACACTTGCCTGCCAAACGGACTTGCAAATGCCCCTAGAAGTTTTACTAAAATACTTCAACCTGTCTTGTCAACTCTGTGTCAAGAGGGGCACATATGTCTAAGTTATTTAGATGGTATTTATCAAAAAGAATCTTTTCTATATACTGTACAAAAAACAGTACAGATGTTTGAAAAACTCAGGTTTCTGATTCATACAGAGAAATCTGTGTTACAACCAACATAAACCCTCCAATTTCTTGCATTCCTTTTAGATTATAAAAATATGACTGTGAGACCTTCAAAAGACAAAGCTATAAACATTTGCCCGGAAGTTGGGACTTCAAAAAAGGAAAAATATGCCACACAATTAGTGAACTGGCTCACATTGTAGGCTTACTAGTTGCCCTTTTTTCAGGATCTCAATATGGTCCACTATTCTACAGGCAGCTAGAGAAAAATAAGGTTACAGTACTAAAAGATAACCATGGTAACTTTGATGCTTGAGTAAATATTTCTGTTGAGGCTTCAAAAGAACTCTCAATGGTGGGAAAAAAACATTAATACTACTTACAAATGTATTGGAGACCCTCAGCTAACTTTAACTACTGATGCATCTTTAGAAGGCTGGGGTGCACTGGTTGATTTATGTGCACCCCATCAAAATACAGGCGGTATTTGGAATCCAAAGGAAAAATTCTTCAATATCAATGACCTTGAACTTCTGGCTATATTTATGAGACTCAAAGCTTTAGGTCACAAATAAATAAATAAACACATCAGAATAATGTGACTTAATTCTACTGCTGTATCATACATCAATGCAATAACGGGAAGGGGGAAGAAGAAAGGGGGGGGGGGCTCACACTCATCCCAATACAATGATGTTGCCAAAGCTATCTGGGTATGGGCTTGACAAAGAAACATTTTGTTGTCTTGCTGTCACCTAGGCTTCCTGGGAAACTTAATCAGGAGGCAAGATCGCCTTTCAAGGAATTTTATAGACAAAATTGAGTGGAAACTTAAGAAAGATACTTTCTTAAAAGTCACAAAGCTTTGGGGAAAGCCAGACATTGACCTTTTTGCCTCACAGCCAAATAACCAAGTTGATATATACATATCCTGGAAGCCAGACCCTAGTGCACGTGCCATTGAAGCCTTCTCTGTTAATTGGGCTCAATACTTAATTGATGCCTTACCTCCTTTCAGCCTCATAGCACACTGCCTACAGAAGATACATATAGAGGCAGCAGAAGGCATATTGATAGTACACTGGACCACTCAACCATGTTTTTCAAAGTTGATGAATGCTAATAGACTTTCTGAGAATACTCCCCAACAAGAAGAACCTTCTGAAGCACCCAGTTCATCCAGATCCATACCCGCTCCACAAAAAACTGGTCTTGGCAGCATGTCTATTATCAGGAAATCACTGCAAAGTCAAGGTATTTCGGAACCAACAGCAAATGTCATTATGGCATCATGGCGAAGTACAACCAAGAAACAGTATGACGTCTAGACGTTGGACAAAATTTTGTTCAAAACAGAATGCCAATGTTTTTTCTCCAACTGTAAATATAGTTTTGGATTTTCTATTGGATTTGTTTAAACAAGGGTTAGGTTATAGTCCTTTAACCATGGCACATTGTGCCCTTTCTGCAAGTGTGTCATTAGAGAACAAAGAAACCATTGGAACACATCCAGTGGTTTCGAGATTCTTTAAAGGAGTCTTTGAGCTACAACCCCCTAGAAGCAGATACTCAACCATATGGGATGTTTCTATCATTGTCAGCTATCTCAGGAAGCTTCAACCAATAGAAAGCTTACCACTGAAAGTTTTGACAATGCAATTGGTTACGTTGATAGCATTGTTGTCAGCCCAAAGACTACAAACATTAAGCCTGCTTGATATATCTAACATGCAACTATACAATGATAGTGCTGTTTGTACTCTCTATGAACATGTAAAACAATCCAGACCAGGTTGGTTATCTATGCAGGTCACATTGAGTGACTATGCACAGGATGCAAGTCTAAGTGTTTTCAAGATCCTTTTGGAATACCTCCAAAAAACTATTTAAGAGCAAATGGAACTAAATTATTCATAAGTTATGCATAAAACCGCACAGACCTGTTTCAAAACAAACACTCTCAAAGTGGTTGAAAACAGTAATGTCCTTTTCAGAATTGATGTAAACCAATTCAAAGTCCATAGTACAAGAGCGGCCTCTACCTCGGCTGCATTTAAGGAACAGTTTTGTTCCTATTGAAGATATTCTATAGAAGGCATGTTGGAAAAGTGAAAGAACATTCACCCAGTATTATAACAAACCAATTACTGATAATTCAACATCTTACTCTACAGCACTGCTGAATGCTAGCCTGACCAGCAGTACATGAACATTATTGGAATGATGCAACTGTCAGTATAATTCTAACCTTCTGAGCATGGCGGTGTGCTATATGTACACTGTAAATAAATTGTTAGTATTAAGAATACCCTGCCTGGGAGTTGGTCCTACTGTTTCGATTGTGGCAGGAAGAATGAACAAAATTCAAAGGTACTGGTGTTCTGTTTAGCTTATTATTTAGATTTGGTACAATTTTACTTGGTGGTGGTGATTTAAGACCCAAGCACTTGTGGTTTATAGGATATGTATTTGTTATATGTTGGGTGATTAGTACCAAATGGTAATTTTGTTGATGTATCATAAAATTGAGTTGAAATTGCAATTAAAAGTGATAAGAGTTTTAGAAACTGTTACAACTTACTTTTTCTAACATATTGGGTGTGTGATTTACTTACAATTATTGACATGATTGTTAGTGGGCAATTGTTTCTTGTTGACTTGACTTCATGCACACTTGGGCTTTAAAGTCTCATGTGATCCCATAGTGCAGTGTGATGTGGAAGTAGAATCTTAAAATTAAACGAAACTTACCTGGAAGTTGAAGTTTGATTGGAATTCTACTGACACATCACACAAACAGAGGGATTATATGCCCTCCCAAAGCATATTGCATTCAATCCATTGTTCTCTTGTTTCAGCATCCAAGTATGCACTCACCTTTAAAACCCGAAGCTGGTCGATGATACAATCTCTCATGTAATCCCTCCATTTGTGATCCCTCCATTTGTAATCCCTCCGTTTGTGTGATGTGTCAGTAGAACTCCAATCAAACTTCAACTTCCTGGTAAGTTTCGTTTAATTTTAAGATTTGTAGAACTTTTTTTTTTCTTCTTCTGCAGGGATAAATGTTTTGCATAACTCTATGGATGACGAGACAAGAACAAATGAAGTGACATGAGAATTACGTGAAGTGAGTCCCGTCCATTTACACTCATTTGTCTCAAATTATGATTAATGCTTATGTTTTGTACTTAGACATAGAAAATAGCTCAAGTCTTAGAAAAAAGTTTAAGTTAACTGTCAACACATACGAAATGCCAAGTGGGCCCGGGGACGGATAGACATATTTGTTACTGTAGGGTTATTCTGAAAAGTTTGTTTTTTAGGAACAAATTATGTAACCATTTTGTCGTAGGGTAACTTCGATTAATATCAAATTAATCAATATCAAATTAAAGAGTTACATAACTGTGTATGTTCCATTGTGTTGTAAACAATAAAATGCATTTAGAGGTACACACTTAGAAAACTGTGAATGTTCTCTCTCTTCCCTCATTGTCTCACTTGTTTACTTGGTACTCTATCGGTAATTTTAAAGAGCTTAATTATTTAAACAACGCAACGGGACGTTTGCTATTGTACTACTTCCAGCAAAGTCAACAAACCATTTTAAGCACAGTCATAAGCTATCAAACTTTCAGAGAAGAGGAATGACTGACATATCCACTGGTCAGTACAGGGATTTAAAATGTTGATAAAGTTAGATGAGGACCTGAATTTACCCCCAGTAAAATAAGCAATGAGTAAAGTAAAACATTGTTTTATTAGAGTTCGTAATAGTTCATACATGTATGTACACTTTTGTTTGCTCATTGAAGTTTTAATAACAACAACAAAATTGGGTAGGGGGTGAATGGGCTGCATATTAACTATAACCCACACATGTTTGGACTGCACCACGACCCTCCCAGCCCATAGATAGCCCAAATGGGATGGGGTCCAAACGGTACAACTGTTAACTATAGCCCAAACATGTTTAGGCTACACAGCGGCCCTCCCCACCCCCATAGGTGGCCCTCTTAGGACGGGGTCCAAACGGTATAAGTCTAATCTGCCCTGGGTAAATTCAGACCCCTTCCACTATGGGGGGCTGAGTTTACCCCGGGCAGATTGGACTCATACCATTTGGACCCACCCGTCCTAAGAGGGCCACCTATATCTACTTTTGCTGATTTATTTTATTGCTATCTCTGACATACAGCATTTAATCCCTCTATGTAACATGCATGCTCCTCTCCTTCCCCCAGCAGCAATATTCTTGCACCTTTCACCCTCCACATCATATACATTACACAATAAAGAATACACTAGCAATATTTTCAGTGGACTACAAACACCCCTTTCCTACCCACAAGAAATACTGTTTCAGTATTTTCAGTGGACTAGAAGTATGCCTTCCCTATATAGGATTATTCTTTATTATTTTTTCTGATATCAAACCCAACCAGCTCAAAACACCAACTCTTTTCCATTTGAAATTCTCAAATCCCTCTAGATGGCAATGATGGCATTGGCAATTAGAGCTACAGTATCTTCCACTGTAGGCAAAGGCAGGATTTAAGGGAAGCAAATCATTCCCCCATACCTTTTTTCCATATTTATTTGTATCTTCTGTATGGTAAAGTTTCGTATTTAAGTGTGAATTTATGATTTTGCCCTCCACTTTAAGTAGACAACTTTTAGTTTGTGACTTTGCACCATCCCGCCCATGACTGTAGGTAAGGTAACTTATTGAAAAATATCAGGGAAAATTGAAGAAAAAAAAAGAATACAAAACAAACCTGATCGGTGAAAGCCCATCCTTTCTCTTGCATAAGCCAGTCCACAACAGTGATGGGAAGCAGTTGTTCCAAACCTTTTAGTTTACGCACAATCAAGGTGCGATGTGCCCATGGACAGGCGTAAGAAACATAAAGATGGTATCTGTCCTTCTCAGCCTTGAATCCACTCGAGCCATCAGCTGAAAAAATGTATGGGAGAAACAATTACATGAAGAGCCAGGGCGTAGCCAGAGGGGGTTGACCAGGTCATTTGAGCCCCCCCCCCCCTCTCCCAAGCCTTGATGGCTCCTCAAAAGGTAGAAGATCCTGAAATTTTGCTAAAAGATCCAGAATCCAGAAAGGTTCAGTGGCAATGACTTTTTTTTTTCTTCATTAAATCTTTAGCACTCAAAACACTTAAGAGCCATCAGCAATTTTTTTCATTTTTGACCCCTTCTCCCCCTCCCCTCGCTACAAAATGCTGGCTACACCCTTGAGGAGTGAATTCAATAAAGGATTGGTTCAGTGGATTCCACATGATATAGGGTGTTTAAAGAAAAGTAATGGTGTTATATATATAATAATATACTACTATGTAATATATTCAAGAACAGCTCTTTTATGTCAAATGTCATGAATTTTTACAAAAATTTCAAATTTTCCTTTCATACGTTCATACTGAGAAAGGTTTTGAATTTTTTTGATTTGCTGTGAATAAATTTCAAAAAAATTGTTCTTACAATTTTGATGAGTTTTATGACGAGGGCAAAAATAAACAAATTTTAAGGTTTTTTTCATTTGCATCCTAGAAGTACTGTAAGTAACCCCATACTTCCAATATCAAGTGCTGCCTAAACAGGTTTGATGACATCAACCTAACTTAAGTTAAGTTAAGTTTATTACACTTATATGGCGCATTTTCTAAATAACTTATTCTAATGCGCCTTACAAAATATGCATATAAAGAAAATAAATACAAATGTGTAAATAAGATAAGCATGAAATATTAAGAAAACAAAGAACAAAAAAATTATGAAGAGGACTTGAAAGCACAATTAAATAAGTGAGTCTTAAGCAAGGTGTGGAATTGTTTAAGGGATTGAGCAGATTTGATTGAAAGAGGCAAGTCACTTTTTTAAATCTGTTTATCACCTTTTTTAAAAACGCTACATATATTTGCTTCTTTCACTTGTGAGGGATAGTATCATTATCTACAGAGGTTTGGAAGAGATCACTTAGTATTTCATAAAGGTCTTACGCATGTGTTTTTAAGAACCATGGTGGTATGTGGTCAGGACCTGAGGCTGTTTGGGTTTAGGTTTTGCAGTTGCTTTTTGACACCTACTGGAGTGATTATAAGTTGGTTTATTTTGTTGTGGTGAGTGGTTCAGTTACAGGAATTTGAGAGGTATCTTCTTCTGTAAAAATGCTGAAAAACTGGTTGTTTAGAATGTTAGATTTAGTTATACTGTCACTACAAAGTTTACCGTTGTGCATAAGGTTTATTTTTATTTTTATGTTTATCACAGATAAAGTTGTTTCTAGCTTCTTTAATGTTTTTACGGACAGATTTCCTAAAGCTTTCATATGTATTTCAGTCATGGATTTGTTGAGTTTTCTTAGCTTTCTTGAGCAGTTTATGGGTTTTTTTTGCAGAGACGGCGTTGGATATGGGTGAACCAAGGTAGATTTAGTTTAGTTGATGTGAATTTGTGAGGTGTTTTTTTCTTCAATAATCAGTTTAATTTCCTTTTCAAAGAAATTCCATTTTTCATCAACATTAATGGACGAGCTATTGAATTTAGAATAATATCGCAGTTTAAGTTTAGACGGTCTTCTTTTATGCGTTCTGTATTAGCTTTTTTCCTTAAATAGATTTTACGTTTAGGCAACTTTTTACAAGGGGAGATGTTTAGGGTCAGTTGAACAATATCATGGTCACTTATAGCGGGTATGACGTTAGCTGAGTTAACAAGATCAAGAATGTTGTTATCTCTGGTAGGTGACTGCACCAATTGAGTGAGGTTGAATGAATCGGCCACTTTAAGAAGCATTTTGGCTGCTTCAAAGGAAGCTTTAGTGCCTGAAATAATGTTTTGGCTCCAGTCAATGTTAGGTTAGTTGAAATCACCAGCAAGAATAACATTGACTCAAGAAGGCTAGTAAGGTCATTGTGACTGGGTCTGTAAAAAGTTCCTACATACATGCTCTTTTCCGTAGGGAATTGGAATTTGGTGCAGATGATCTCACAGACAGTCTAGTTTAGTGAAATCAGTGGCAATCAGGTCATTTTTTATTGCCTGTAATACACCACCATAACCATTTGTACTTTGCGAATGACTATATAGTTGTCTGGAAAAATTTCAGAGTTGTTGATTTCGGAATTTAGCCAGGTTTCAATGCCAATAAGTAGGTAGCGTTGAAAAGTTTTCCAGTGGATTAGTCTTCTGTCAGTGCATGCCTTTCTCTCAGGCACCAGCATAGTAGAAATACTCCTAAACTTAATTCCTAAACGCGTTCGTCGTACAATCTGACATTGTTATCACAAAAAAAATATCAATGTATGGGTGAAGGAAGCCCTGAACTTTATTGTTCCATTCGAAAAAATCATCGAAATTCATGCAAAACACGATAAACAGTTAAAAATGTCTTAACTTCAAATCTATACATGATTCAAAGACAACATTTAGGCGTCATATGTACTTGTCAACAAAATTTTGACGCATTTGACCCGACCTCAAAATCCCCGGATGCGCACGCGTTTCATTAAGAAAACACTCTGCAATCAAAACACATTGCGCATGGCCAATACAGTATGTACGGGTCACGTGGTCATGCGTCACGGGTCGCGCGTGACGGGTCATGCGCGTCACGGGTCCCGCTGGGCACGGGTCCAGCGACGGTCCCCAGACGGGTCCAGCGACGGGTCCCGTCGACGGGTCCAGCAGACGGGTCCAGCGCAGACGGGTCCAGCAGACGGGTCCCGCGCACAGACGTGGTCCCGCAGACGGGTCGCGCGACGGGTCCAGCGGGCAGACGGGTCCCGCGACGGTCCCGCCACGGGTCCCAGCGCGACGGGTCCCGCCGACGGGTCAGACGTCTGGTCCCGCGCAGACGGGTCCCGCGTCGACGGGTCCCGCAGACGGGTCAGCGCGTCGACGGGTCCCGCAAGACGGGTCCCGGTCACGGGTCCAGCGCGACGGGTCAGCGCACGGGTCCCGACGGGTCCCAGACGGGTCCCAGCACGGGTCACAGCACGGGTCACACGGGTCACGCCACGGTCACGCCAGACGGTCACGATACGCACTCACAAAATCACTCCGATTTTGACATACTGTAAACAAGTCATAAAATGTAACAAAATTTATACAATTATAAAATATAAGGTGTTTTCTATCAGTTTTGAAAAGATTTCAGTAATACATAATGAAATTTAAAGATATCACAGGATATAAAATGTTTTTATTGCGATCAAATCTCACACACTGAACGATCTGGGTTACTGTAGATAACATTTTCCTAGGGGTAGGATTTTGCTTTACACTTATTTTCCTAGGGGTAACAATTTTTGCTTGATACCTTACCTATGGATGATGACTTTTTCCAAGGGGTACGATTCTTTCTTCAAGCTACGGACGACATTTCGGAAGGGTGCAAAAACAGGCAATGTTGTATGATGTTGGGGGGAGGGGGGGGGGCGGTCGGACTAAAACTGGAATGACCCCACCAATGGCTGGATGAAGGGTAGATGACCTATGGCATGTGAGATCAAATAATGATACTTATATACAAAATGCAGATGAAAAAGCCAATTACCAGTAGGCCTAACATTGAGTAACAGAAATAAGAAATACAAATAATGAGCAGCTGCAGCAGTCTGAGCCACAGGTGTTCCTAACGTTATGGCAACCTATATGCTTACACTATATATATATATATAAAGAAGGGTAGGACTCTTTCTAACGCGACTATTGAACCGTACAAAAAAAATCCTTTTTTTTGACCACTCGCGAATCTTAATTAAACTTTTTTACTCTACTCACATTTGCTGGAGACTCCCGTCTTCGTGTATAAGCTACGGTATTTGTTAGTTTTTCTCCCATTAGATGTACAAACGATAAATTTTCTACCAAATTACTGTCAAGACAATCTATCCGTCTAACAATTTGCTGCAAACTATAAGAACCGTTGCGATGACGTCATGAAGAAGCAGCGCTGCAATTACGTCATCGCAACGTTTCTTATAGATTGCAGCAAATTGTTAGACGGATAGATTGTCTTCACGGTAATTTGGTAGAAAATTTATCGTTTGTACATCTAATCGGAAAAAAACTAACAAATACCGTAGCTTATACACGAAGAAGGGAGTCTCCAGCAAATGTGAGTAGAGTAAAAAAGTTTAATTAAGATTCGCGAGTGGTCACAAAAAAAGGAATTTTTTTGTACGGTTCGATAGTCGCGTTAGAAAGAGTCCTACCTTTCTTTATATATATATATATATATATATATATATATATATAGTGTAAGCATATAGCTTGCCATAACGTTAGGAACACCTGTGGTCTGAGCTGGGTTAGCTAACCTGTGATCATATTTCTGAACAGGGCATCCTTTCTTTTAAATGCACCCTTCTTGTCTAAATCATCTAATGATGAAGTTCCAGTGGGTTTTTGATCCGTCATGTTTTTAGATTACCACAAGTCCTTGTTCCAGAAATACTGAATAATAAAATTGCTACGAAGTACGATGTCCACAGAATTCGTGGAACTAGGCCTACATGTATTTCGCAGATGCAACTCTCCAACCAGCAGTAATTTTTCCCGAAATAGGCTGAAGCTTAATTGTTGCGAAAAACAGATGTCTTTTGACAGTGATAATGATATCTCACTATATTCACAACATCCACCCTGCAAACCTCTGATCCTAAGCAACATTCGTAAAATTCAGATGCTGATGCGTGGTTAGTCAAACGACATCCGACTGTAGTAGTACCAGAGAGCGTGTTGACTGTACTGAAGGCTGAGTGTCGAAACTCGGCAACCCCTATCAGTGCGTAATACTTTTTGGTTCGTCCTCCATCAATATTGGTTCCAAATGAGGGCAGTATATATATGTCGGTACATTGAAAATTAAAGTCGATACAAAATATGCAAAGTGCAAATCTAATCTTAAGAAATATTAATTGAAATTCTTTACACTTTAGGAATAATTATATTCATAATAATTTGAATCATAACTTGTCTTTCTAATTAAGATTAACGTTAATTTTATTTCTAACAAGAACACAAAACCTACGATTTCTTTTTACAGTACATGCAGGACGGTATATACCATAGCGCAACATTGCATTGTAGACAAGCATGTATCGCACCTACTAACTTAACACCACAAGATTAATTATGTTTATATTAGTTTGAATCATACCTTGTCTTTCTGACCAAGATTAACGTTCATTTTATTTCTAACAAGAACACAAACCAACGATTTCTTTTCACAGTACATGCAGGACAAAAATACTTTAGCGCAGCATTAGATTGCAGACAGGCATGTATCCACTTAGTGAGATAACACCTCACCTCCCTCCGTATGCCCTACATGCTACGCACTACATGCAATACAGAGTGAGACTCCGACCTATCTGTTTTTACGTGGAAATCGCCCGTCCTAAAATCGCGACACCGTCTATTTACGTCACCTGTCACACTGTAATTACTGTACTTAAGGTACATAAGAATATATAGTTAATTTCTTCTGAATCTGAATCGGTAACTAGTTAGCAAAACAAGTGTTAGTAAGTTTAGCTTTTAAACAGTTGAGACTTGGTGCATGTACAATGTCTGGCGGTAAAGCATTCCAATCCTTTAGTGTGTGAGGGAAGAAAGAGTGTTTATATACATTCTTTTTAGCATAGGAGACCTGGAAATTAAGGTCATGATTATTTCTTGTATTAGTTCTGACGGTGGGGATAAGTTCCATCTTTATTGATGGCGACAAGATTGTTATTGATTTTATATAGCATATGTAGCCGGGTGTTGTATCTTCTTGTTTTTAGCAGGGGCCAATCTAATTTATGAAGCATTTTTTTACACTAGATTTATAAGAGTAGTCTGCCATACATAACCTGGCTGCTCTCCTTTGAATAGATTCAAGTTTATCCACATCCGATGGTGATGGGGGTCCAAGACTGCTGATGCGTACTCAAGTACTGGCCTGACTAGAACTTTATAAGCAGTGGATTTAACGTTGGTGGGACAGTTTGAGAGGTTACGTTTTAATAGGCCAAGTACAGAGTTAGCTTTCTTGGTTATGTTATGTATATGTTTATCCCATCTAAGTTTATTATCAATTTCAACACCTAGGTATGGGTGGGAGTTGGCATGTTTTAGTGGCTGGTTGCATAAGGTATAAACAGGTGATTTAAAGCATTTCTTAGAGGAAATTGACAAGATGTAGCATTTAGAGGGATTAAAATTCATTTGCTATTTGTTTTGCCATTGTTCAAGTTTGTTAAGATCATCTTGGAGGATTTATTGGTCAGAGGGGTTATCAATTGTTCTGTACACAAGGCAGTCATCAGCAAACAGTCTAACTGTGCTCTTTATATTATCAGGGATGTCATTTACATATAAAAGGAAAAGTAATGGACCCAAAACAGTACCTTGTGGTACACCGGATAAAACCTGTTTAGAATCAGAGATTTCACCATCACAGACAACACGCTGGATGAGGTTGTTAAAGATTGATGCAAACCAGGCCAGAAGATTTCCATCAATGCCATAGGCGGAAACTTTGGATAACAGGCGCTGGTGTGGGACTTTATTGAAGGCTTTTGAGAAGTCAAGATTAGCCTTAGAGACGTTACTGTTTTGGTCAATTTGTTTAGAGATATCATTTATTGTTAAGAGGAGTTGTGTTTTAGTCGATCTTTTTGCACGGAAGCCATGTTGTAAATCAGTTAAGATATTGTGCTCATCAAGGAATTTCATCACATGTGAGTGGATTATATGCTCAAGGATTTTACTACAAACGCAGGTGAGTGAAATAGGTCTGTAATAAGCTGGGTTTTGTTTATCACCTTTTTTAAAAACGCCACATATGTTTGCTTCTTTCCACTTGTTAGGGATAGTACCATTATCGACAGAGGTTTGAAAAAGATCAGTTAGAATTTCATAGAGGTCATCAGCGTGTGTGTTTAGAAACCATGGTGGTATTTGGTCAGGACCTGAGGCTTTGTTAGGGTCTAGGTTATGCAGTTGCTTTTTGACACCCTCTGGGGTAATTATAAGTTGGTTTATTTTGCTGTTGGTGAGTGGTTTAGTTACAGGGATTTGGGAGGTGGTTTCTTTTGTGAAAACACTGAAAAACTGGTCATTTAGAATATTAGCTTTAGTTTTACTGTCACTGCAGAATTTACCATTATTTAGTAGATCAGACACACCTACAGAGTTACTTCTGTTATTGCTTTTAATCTTGTAAGTAATTAAAACATGTCGGTAATCCTGAAATAATTTAAAAAAATGGGTAAAAATGTAAGCCAATATTGTACACTCCTTTCAGTTCAACCGTACACTCTTGGAACTTTTTTGTTTTTTAAGTAGGGTGCACAACACTGATACGCGTACCAATAAATATAACGCCAGCGAATGTTCGATAGAATTTGAAATAATTAGGTACACTCACTTCGGCGCACACGATTGTAAGGTAGCAACCGAGATAGGTGAACGTTTCTTCTTTTTACGGGTTTTAATTCATAGGTATTGAATGTATTTTAGGTGCCCAAGCTTTTAAGATTACGAGTTACATGCTAGAAGCTTTTTTAGTAAGGTAGCTTAACTTTTGCAGGTTGAAATGAACGAGGTAAAAAAGTACAAATTTCTAGGAAAATGTTCACAAAACAGGAGTGCATCGCAAATATTTTGCGACGCGACAATGATGAGTCAATGTAGCGGTTTGCACCGTTATATGCATTGGCTGATGTCTGACCCAGTATTTGCAGTCATGTAATAGCTATCGTATGCTACTAATACTACGGTCAGATGTTTATCTGACTAGTATCGCACCTACTAAGTAAGGCCTAACTGATAAGTATATTTTAAGAAAAATACTACGCGAACAACCTTTTTGATAAGGGATAAATGATTCATACTTGGTACTCTTGAACAATTTTGGTAAACCTAAAATAATGTGTTATCTTAATTGCGCCAGTTGTTGTTGTTGAACAGGCTAGCTAACGCCGCATGTACACCGTCACATTAGCTTATCTGAATCTGAATCGGTTAAGTCGGCAAAGTTGGCAAAAATCTTTCGAGAGGACATGAACGCCAAGAAAGTTTAACCAGAAAGCGTGACGTCATTCGCCCTATACTACGTATAGGCCTCATTCGCTCTACACTACGTATAAGCCTCCTTCGCTCTATACTACGTATAGGCCGCATTCGCCCTACACTACGTATAAGCCGAATTTGCCCTATACTACGTATAGGCCGAATTCGCCCTATACTACGTATAGGCCGAAGACCGAGAGTCGAACTCCTATACCTCGGTGCGTGATACTTCTTGGTTCGTCCTCCACCCATGTTGGTTGCAAGTGAGGGCATTAAATATGTCGGTACATTGAAAATTGGAGTCAATAAGAAAAATAGGCAAACTGCAAATTTAACCCACAAAATAAAAATTTAAATTCTTTACTTTCAAAAACTAATGATATCTACATTATATTAGTTTTAATCATAACTTGTCTTTCTAACCAAGATTAACGTTCATTTCATTTCTAACAGGAACACAAAAACAACGATTTATTTTTACAGTACATGCAGAACAACAATACTTTAGCGCAGCGTTAGATTGTAGACATGTATCGCACCTACTAACTTAGGCCTAACTGATAAGTATATTTTAAGAAAAATACTACGCGAACAACCTTTCTGATCAGCATCAAATGATTACAACTAGTAGATGTCTTGAACAATTTCAGTAAACCTAAAATAATGTCCTATCTTAATTGTGCCACTTGTTGTTGAACAGTCTGAAGCTAGCTAACGTCGTATGTACACCGTCACTTAGTTTAACCTTAACTGACCGACGTAAACGCTGACAAATATGGGCTATATTTTCAGTTTTATTTAGGAACAAGAAGTTGCTTATCAAATCTTATTCTATTCAAACATGTATGTAGAGCGATTGATTGCTTTCAAAAAGCGTCGCAGGGGTAATCATAGGTCATTGTGTTGCCTAGCCAGGCTACAGTAACGTTAGTGTAACTTAGGCCTACATTGTGTGAAACCACTTACAATTTGGTAGCATAACGTTAGGGCTATGTACATTACCATGGTATTGACTTGTAAATGTCTGTCATGATAAAAAGGCCATGCTTGAGACGCAGCATTACAATTGTTAGCTAGGGTGGGTGGGCATGAGACCAAAATAGGCCTAGGTCTAATTAGTTTTACAGTTGGTTATCAACAAAACACCCATCAAACAAAGTCTAAACTGACTGACCAAGTGGCACTTTTGATAGGTGTGTATAAAACAAAGTAAAAGTAAGTTAAGTGCCAGCTTGTATAGATAGGTAGAGATACAGTGGATCAAATAACTCACTTATTACTTGTATTTCTATTTTAATAAACTATCAAGTTTTCAGTTTCATTCACATTTTTCTGTTCAACATCATTTACCAACAATTGCAAGCCCTAAATTCATAAAGTTTAAATTAAAAATAATCATAAAACTCTTTGGAATAGGCCTATATGTTGTATTGCAGCCTGCATTTTTTATTCTATGTGTATTACTTATTGAAGTTGCTTTCAAATTGTTTGCAAAAATTTCTCAAGCTCTCAAGTTGGGAAGATAAAAAAGCTCCACTCGAAAATTTTGCTTCATGCAATTTCTCTTCTCATTGATAGGCAATCTTTAGTTCTGCTCTCATTTGTTTTTGCTTTGGTATCCAATGAACAAATTATTACAGTGCAATAGTATTCCAACGTTCATGCTGTATGATTGTTAAAAATCATTGACTGTACTACAGAGTACGAATATCTTTTGCAATGTAAATTATTTTTGTACCAGATATTAGTAAGCTGAATACCTGTATATTATTTTGTAGCACACAATACCCTGCCCAAATGTTTTCCAACTCCAGGCACATGTATAATGATTTTTCTTGGTAGTGGAATGTACTATTATCAGGTTGTGAGGATATGACATGGTAATTTTAGTGTACTTTTCTTATACATACAATTTTGTCTGCCTAACCAAAAAAAGACACAAACCCCAAGTAAAAATTTAACATTAAAACCAGCAGACCAGGTTTTTATTTGCAGTAAACAGACATGAAAAATCACACTATCTTGTACTAGGCTTAACTGAGTTCAATATAGGCCACACTTTACAACCATGGGGATATATAGTTGTTAGACTGCATAGGAAGCTCATATTTGGTTGATTTTTTTTATATTTTTTTTAAACTTATATTGTGAAATAATAACATACTGTGGTACATCTATACCACCATCAACATCACTTCACAAAGTTTGCTGATTTCAATTAAAGCTGTAGTGATAAGTACAATGAAGCGCTTATGGCAGTACGTTCATCCACAGAAGATGTCTCAAAAGGAAACTGTCAGGAATGTTTGTCAAGTTGATTACCAGTTCCTAAAGTTAAATTTATACAGAAGATCATTGCAGAAAATCAAAATTGTGATGTCAAAGCTTGTATATTTGTTACCTCCACAATAAAGTCACAATTCCTCTATCATAAATGTACATGAAAATTTATAGGAATGATTTTTAGAAGCTAATGGCAGAATGTGTTGATCTGTTTTTAAAAACCTAAATTTACACACCATTTCATGTAACCTATACCAGTTATTTAAGTTAATTGATGTATATTTCCTGTATCATTTACAAATTATTCTTTCTTTACCCTACACACAATTGAATTATTTAACTGTTTAATGTAATCCCTTCAACACCACAAAGTTAATAGGTTTGAGATGGGTATGGCAAACTACCAATTCATTAGGTTAAACCACATAATAAGAGTTAATAGCTTTTCCTGACAAAATGAGCCCAACTGTAACAATAATTGCATGTGTCATAGAGCTAGTGTGTGATTTATTTGCCTTCACCTTATGTTTGGCATAAATAATGTTCCCGTCACAAATATCCAAATATGGGTTATTTCATTTCCAGTATCCATGAATTCTTTACCAAGTTTTGTTTAGATTCAAGCAGTATACACAACAAATCACCAGGCGAATTGAGTAGGTTTGGGCAGCTAGTTTGAAGCAAATTATAGCCTAAATCCTTGTTAATGTTAGTCAAGTTCTAACTTGCATGTAGTCTTGCAAGAATGTAGCTATTAGCTATTATATCCCACAATACATTTTTTGACATTACTAACGACGTTCTTGAGGCCGCAGACCAGTAAACAACAGCAATCCTTTAATGTCAGCATACAGAAACGGGTTAAAGTGAAAGAAATTATGGCCAAACTATGGTAAATGATTCGAATCTATAACTAACAAGAACGTAGCCTTTTTGTAGGCCTAACGGCTAGGTCTGAATATGAATAGGTCAAGTTGACAACTTGAATTCTTCAACTTTTTTCATACTAGGCCTACCCGATAATTCCGAGCCTAAAGTAGGCATTAATAACTAGGCCTAGATCCACCTTAGTTAATATTACATTGTAAATTTCTAGGATCACAGATGTCTGACTGCGTACGCTTAGCTTTCATTACAATTACAACGGAACCGGGGGGTGTACAGGTGGCTAGGGCCGGCCCATCGCTAACGTTATTCGTTAAATAGGCCTACGGTGTTGGCCTCACTCCCCCCCCCCCCTCCCCTTCAACTAGGCTAGGGCCTAGGCGTAATGCATAACAACTTCGATTAGGTTTGACAGTGGTTTCTTTTAAATGCTTTAACCTTTCAATCTGCCATGTTTAGACGTAAAACAATGAGTAATAAACGCATTGGCAACGTACCGTACCGGTATCGCGAAAAGTATCTGCATTATGTGCATGGCTGGTCAAAAAAAAATCGCATTTGATCCATGGATGACGTCAAAATCAAAATTTCCCTAGAATATTTAATTTACACCTTTTTTTTGGTATGTTCTATTTTTGACATGCTTGACTCTCTACTGCCCTCACTTGGAACCAACATAAGTGGATGACTTAAAAAAAGTATCACGATTTTGTAACACTATAGGTATAGGAGTTTCGGCCTTCGGCCTATACCTAGTATAGGGCTAATGCCGTCACGCTTTCTGGTAGTAAGCCTATACTAAGCCTACACCTAATTGAAAAGTTGTTTATCGTCCGGGAACTTTACAATCGCTGGCACAGTGCGGGAATCTGTACGTAGGCAAACTACGCATATTATGCTTGATTAATTATCGTTAAATCAATGTAAAATGGGTTAACATAACATAACAAGATTACGGGCTCAGAAGGGTTAGTCACCCCATAAAAAGCCCAAACCAACACCACCACACAAAAAAATGAAAATAAAAGACTTCCAGAGTTAGTAAAGAACTTATCAATGTTGACCTTGAAATTATTAACAGAACATTGGAGCTAACTACCCACTCAGGCAAACAATTTCACTCATTAACAACTCTTTGCGAAAAGCTAAAATGCCGAATATCTATCCGTGAGGGTTATTTTGATCTATTCCATCATTAATTTCGCCAAAACGTTTGACTTTAGTCAATAATATCTACGCAAAATAGTAGTGGGGAGTAATCTACACAGTTGGTTGTGATTTTAACTGAAAATTTGTTATTTCGCAAATAAACAAAACTTGAATTTTGCATGAGTTTTTAACCAAGGCCAGTATTTATTAGCGTTCACGCATGAAAATACGGATCCGATTAATCAGTCATCGCTGTGAAAATGTCAATCATTTCTTTACGCAAGCGTCATATCTTCTTATTGGTTGGGGAAAATGCTTACGTGCGTATCACATTTTTGTCAAGACGTTCGCAGAAAATCTGTCGAAACTTTATTTCTGAACGAAAAATGTGTATCCTTTTTGGGAAGCAATTTAGCTATTACGATATATACAAGGTGTAAAACCAATTCAAGTTTCCGTATGCTGATTTTCATGTTAAAGTATGGAAGTCTTCATACCGAAAATCAAGTTGCCCAGAATTCCTGCGCAACTGTTTCGAAAACACAAGTTGAAGCCTATTGACTTTGCTTAAACGCGTACAATTTTTATGTATGTAATCGTACATACAGTGGATATTTGCGTAAATTCTTGGGTTGCGATCATAAGACATCGCTTCATGGGTTTAGGCTTCCGGGAGGGGTATGGTTCCAGCAAGGTGTAAGAGGATGAATCTGTGTTCCTGCAAGATTTATCTTTAAGATTGTCTGACATCATTGAGCAAGAATGGCTTACTCAAATAAATTCAATGGACCGTCTTTATAATTATAGAGTTTTCAAACATTATCTCACACATGAACCGTACTTAACATTTTTTGATAATCCGCATTTCTTTCCGTATATCACACGCCTTCGCTGTGGCGTACTCCCATTGAATGTCCATACTGGCAAACGGCAAAATATACCAAGAAATTTAAGATGATGCACAATGTGTAACCTACATCGTCTAGAGGATGACTATCACTTTGTGCTAGAATGTCCCTTCTATGAGGACATTCGTAAAGTTTTCATTCCTCAGCACTTTTATCACCACCACGTACTCATATGCTTCGTTTGAAACACTTCCAAGAATTTTACGCGAATCTTTAAGTTTAAATTTAGCCAGGTTCATATACAGAACTCTTCAAAAGCGCAAAGAACCTTTAGCATAATTATTATGTTGCATGATTTAATAATTACTTTATTGTTCAACGATCCCATTATCCATTTGATTTTGAATATTCATTTGTTTTTGATTACCGGTACTTTTTTTGGTATGGGCATGTATTTTGTGTCTATGTTCGTGTTTGTTGTGTTTAAAACATTATTAATTCTTTTATTTTGATCAAAAATTGTTAAATCATTGTAATATATTTGTATGTATATAATAGGCTGGATGCCTGAACATTAAATGAAAAATTGATACTTTAAATCAGAGACAGAGCGAATGTGTTAGGAGTAGATTCGTACTAGTTGACATGTTGAGGATTTAATAAACTTAACGATCGGAATCTGAACATTCCTTTCTCTGTTTCATTTTATCCGCTGAGTGTACTTTGTTCAATTAAGCCTAACGTTAGCGTTACAATCCGTAAGAAAGGACAATCTTACACTATATTGAGCCGTTTACCTGCGTTTTAGGCAAGGGTTAAAGGTTAAAGAGGAAAACTGAAAAGTTGCGTTTTGTGCAAAAGCCTTCGCTAGTGGCTTATTTTTTGAACAGCGCCTTGGGTGGCCGTGGATGCTAGTTGAAAAGTTGTCGAACAATACACCTTTTCAAACCGAGTTTAGCCAAACGTGAAACGTCAGGGAATTTTCCTTTTTACTAACTAACCAACCAATCAGCTGCATGGAGAATTGTAAACAACAACAATACGCGCGCGTATTACCTTTATAAGCTTGTACGCACGTACATAATAGTACAATAAGTAAATTACATGTACGTACAACTTTCCAACTGCCAGACTGCTATGCTTGGATAATTCTTTTGTTATGGGAATGTTTTTTTGGGGTCATATTCCAAGAGGATCCAAAGTGTCTTCCATTCAGACTGTCGAAATTGAAGAATAAGCCAGGAAACTTGGCCTCACGTACGTTATAACACATTTGAAACACAAAAATAGTTCGGAAATTGGCAAAAATCGTTCAAAATATAAAACGTTTATGTTCAGTCAGTCAGTGCGGAGAGACTAATGGTATGAAATTGTACCGTTGACCTCACAGCAGAAAATGTGAAAATAGTATCGAGAACACTCGGCAGCAAATCCCTTGTTATCTGTGAATGATACAACTAGTTTTGCATATCGGAAAAATTGTGTGAATGTAGAGAATACAGTTTATACGAAGTTTGGTATGGAATTTCCTAACCAAATTACGCTACCATTTTAAGTCTCAGTGAAGTACTTATTTGTGTATGTATATACTGTTGATTATACTGTGTAAAATTGTACTTTTAATGGGCTAGTAAATTGTACAGACAATCAGAATTCCCCAGAAATTGATTGGTCCATTATGGTGACGTGAATTTCGGCCATGTGACATTATTTAAATGAGATTTCCGGAAAATTACCGATTCCTATATAAAAAAAGGTATATTACTTGGTTGGAAATGTGACCTGAGGTCATCAGACCACATGGCAACCGCGCGCATTCACACCACATTGAAGTGAAAACAAAGCGATCAGCTGTGTGTGCCATGCCATACGTACCGCACACTGTAAACGCATACGGACTTGCCCACGTGTATCGCGCAAAGGTTTGCTTTCACTCCAGAAAAAAATGACGTCATCTCCCGATTGTAACGTGGCACCAACCAACTGAATAGAGCGACGGTACGGTGCAGTCAATGTGCGTATAACATTATATCGAACACCGCGCGCATTTGCTGACAAACAAATTTCAAAATAGCAGTTGCAAGCGCACGCGGGTGATATGCGCACTAATTGTGTACACATTTCTAAAAGTGAGGGGTTTGCGAAGTGATCTGAATGTCATTTCGAGTTTTAAAAAATTACGTACAAAATGTTCATTTCATTTGTAACTGTTTGAAAGGTACTTTAAAGTTTCAAGATGCGATTGCCTGTGTCAGTTTTCAGAAGGGTTTTGATTTCATGATTATGTTTTTTTTCGTTTTGAGTGATTTTCAACACTACGAGTGTATAGTGAGTGCCTAGTGAGATAAACATCTCACTCAATATGCCCTAGATGCTACACACCACTTGCAAAACTAAGGGAGACAACCTAACACAAATTTCCATTGGGATTTTTATTTTGACCTATCATACGACCAACACTTTTACAAATTATGATGGCAAAACCATTAAGAATAGTACTGACGAGCCACCAATTTGATGACAATAATATTGTAAACTTACTAAATACATTTTATCTCCTTTATACAACAAAAAAGAATGAAATTGAATAAATTTTGGAGCTTATCATGCACCTTGACAACTTTGTCTGTCCGACTCGCGACGGGCGTACATAAGTAACGCACAGCTCAGGCCAGATTACGCTGGCGAGTGTTAGTTTTCAGATATTCGCACTTACAATCTTCCTCGAGAGACTAACAAGATAACAGCGCGAGAAAAAGTTTACATCACATATTACGATGGAGGAGCATGTTTGATATGCAATAAAATGTCATTTGAGCGAAATAAAATATATGTGGCAAAACGGTAAACAAATATTTAGGAAAATAGTTCAGGCCTATACAGCTAAAAAAAAGTCTAGCTTAGTCAATAATTGTTCTTCAGGCAATTATTGCATATTTGTTTGAATGAATTCCATGTCCATGTCGTGATGCTCAATACATAAGTGCAGGAAACGGGGAGGGAAGGGGAACGTGCTCCGCACAAAAATGAGTAAAGAGCCCCTTTTGAAAATAAAAAGTTCACCTCGATTACTGTCAAAGGTGGAGAATTTGTGGCGGAATTTGCGGACACTTTGAAACAAATAATACAAAAGTGCCTTTTCAAAATAAATACTGCTTGGACCTAGAGATTATTTATACTTGGGGGGAGGGGTATTATAAAAAAAAATGAAATTAAGACGATAGCTGTTTTGTCAATTAAATTGTAGACCTCTAGTAAAATATTTCGTTCAAACAAAATTCATATATTTTGGCTCAGTAATTGCCATACCCCTTACCCCGGACCAATTCCGCCTCATAACGCATTCCAATATAAAAAGTAGGCGGAATTTTTCTACCGAAAGTGGGGCAAAGTTAAAAGTTTGGGGGGACAAAATCATGCTAAGATGCAGAAAATAATCTTACAAAGGTACAAATTCAGAAACAGTGGATGAGGGAAGGGGGGGGGGGGGTGTGAGGGAGTGGCCTTCCTTTTAATTTTCCTTTCAAATCCGCCTGCGTACATGAACAACGGTGACCGATATTTTTAATATCCTCGTCTACATGCACCATGTGGTATATGTTACATATTGTTGTCAGATCTCGTTCATACTTTCAACATCCAAGCATTGTTATTATTGGTACGGACGCTAGTTGTTCGATTTAGTAGTGTACCCCTGCGGCTTCTTTTGACGCTTGGTGGACGGACGTTCGCAGTGTTTTAAATTAATCTGGTACGGCTTATATAGTTTACTTCAAGTTCAACCTTTTGTACAGTAAACCAACGCGGAAAGGATCAGTAAAATGATTTCTTATTTTAACCAATTTACAACAGCCATTGAGGTTTAAAACGTAAGGTGCCCAGTAAGATTAAGTCTTTTTTCAGTATGTTTATGCTATTTTTACATTAGTAAGACGGATTTTTATACTTATAAATTATTACAAAAGGCAGCAGCAACAAATTTGTCGCGGAAGCCGTGCGTCGTCAATATTCGCTTACGCTATTATGTTGAGCAATGTAAACGTTTTCCACGTTGTAATTTCCACTACGACTTC
Source organism: Chiridota heheva (assembly GCA_020152595.1). Classification (NCBI taxonomy): domain Eukaryota; kingdom Metazoa; phylum Echinodermata; class Holothuroidea; order Apodida; family Chiridotidae; genus Chiridota; species Chiridota heheva. The sequence goes on from JAIGNY010000134.1 coordinate 29,090, forward strand.
TGACTGTGTACAGCCGATATATTTGGCTACAGTACACAGTCATATGTTATCTGACTAAGTGAGTTCTGTCACAATATTTGCAATCTATTGTGGTTATTCCAATTCTAAAGGCATCTCTACTAGTACTACTACTAGGCCTGATGGCACTAGGCATACTTAGGTATGACTCATAGGACTAGGTTTTCTGTAGAAGCAGTTCCAATAGTGTGACCTTGATATCAAGTTAACTGGTTAAAGTGGTATATTGTGCGTGTGCTGTGTGTTGACATTATTATTAAAGCAGATTGTCACAAGTGCCATGTTTCACTCAGTATGCAAGTAGGCCTTTTGCCTTGCAAGTAACTGAGACTGAGTTATAGTGGTAAACCTATGTATGTATTAAATCGTTCATACTCTAAATCAGATTCAGAGCGAATGAGATGGGTACTTACATTCGTATCTGTATCTGTAACAATACTGCAAAACACTCCAGTGGTGGAGTCAAGCACGCAGGAACTGGTGTGTGCATGTACTGTACTGTAGTTGGTGGCGTTAATCTTTCTTGGTAGGGTTGCTGAGATGTTCCAGGACTTGATTCTTAAATAGCTTTGGATCTGTGTTGGTGAGTTCAAATGGAAGTGAATTCCAATCTTTAACTGTTCTTGGAAAGTAGCTGAATTTGTAGCAATCTTTGTTGGTCTGTAGGAGCTGATAAGCGTTGGGGTGTAGGTGCTGTGATGGACTGGCTGCAGGAGGTCATCAGTTTGCAGACTGAGTAAGCCCAGTCTAGCTTTGTGAAGGGTGTTAAGTCTATTTGCAGTTCTCCTGGTTTCAAGTGAGGACCAACCTAGTTGGTTTAACATTACAGACACACTACTATGCCTAGAATAGTCATTTACAACAAAACGAGCAGCCCTGCGTTGAACCTGTTCAAGCTTGTTTAAGAGATCCTGTGAGTGCGGGTCCCACACAGAGGATGAGTATTCGAGTAGGGGGCGGACAAGTGTTAAATAAGCAATTGCTTTAATATGATTAGGGCAGGAATACAGATTACGCTTGATAAAGCCAAGAGATCTAATAGCAGATGAGATAATGCGATTAATATGTTTGTTTTAAGATAAATCATTACATATGTCAATGCCTAGGTATGTGTGGTCATTTGTGTACTGGAGGATGTGACCACCCACTTTATAAGAATATATTTTAGGCGATCTAGAATGGGTAAGCCTCATTGAAAAAGACCTATCAGGATTAAATTTAAGTTGCCAGTCATCTTGCCACTTAATTGGAGTATTTAGGTCATCCTGCAGTTGTTCATGGTCGAACTGGTTTTGGATATCTCTATATAACACGCAATCGGTGGCAAAAAGCCTGATCTGAGATTTATTGTTATTGGGCAGGTTGTTTATATATTCCAGAAATAGTAACGGATCGAGCACCGTGCCCTGAGGGATGCCCGAAATGACATTCGTCTAGGTTGAGTGTTTACCCCCAACAACAACCCTCTGATTTCGGTGCCCGAGAAAGTTAGCAATCCACTGTTAGGTATTATTTCTTATTCTGTAATTATGTAGTTTTGTTTATTAAGTAAGCGGTTATGTAGTACAGTGTCAAAAGCCTTAGAGAAGTCCATTATAATGAGATTAATTTGGGATCTGTTGTTAAGTGGTAATGCCAGATCATTAAGAGTTAAAATTAACTGTGATTCACAGAAGTGTTTTTGTCTAAAACCATGTTGCTTATCAGTAAGTAAAGAGTGTTCATCAAAGTGGTTCATAATCTGGGAGTGTATTATATGCTCAAGAACCTTGCAACAAATAGAAGTTAGAGATACAGGTCTATAGTTAGAAGCTAGTGAGCGGTCCCCCTTTTTATGAATAGGAGAGATATTAGCACAAAGCCATGACTGAGGTAGGTTACCTGAGTCAAGGGATTTTTGAAAGACCAAATGAAGGGCTGGTGCCAATTCAGCAGCCGCTGTCTTTAAAATCCATGCTGGTATATTATCAGGACCAGTAGCTTTGTTTGAGTTTAGTTCGCCCAAAAGTTTAGTAATGCCATCGCTGGTCATATTGATATTTGGCTTAGTTGGCACTGAAGATTGTGGTAGAAAAGGCATATGGTTATTCTCAAGAGTAAAAACTTCTTTAAACTGGTTATTCAAAATATTAGCTTTAAGAGAGTTATTAGACTCAAGTTTACCATTACAAAAGAGTGACGGGACACCTATAGAATCACATTTAATACTCTTCATTAATGACCAAAATCTTTTGGGTGATTCAGTACAGACTGAGTTTATATACTTTCTGTAGGATTTATGGGTTGCTCTGTGAGTCTCCCTGCGCTGGGCCTGAAAGGTTTCGAGGGCTGTCTATGTTTAAAGTTTGTGCCAGCTATTGTATGCCCTGTGTTTATGCCTTTGCAAACGTCTTACACCCCTGTTTATTTAGAGAGAGAGAGTTGAACACACAATTACAATAACGGGTCGTCACCTGCGTATTTGGTTATGATAGTACAAATGCTATCACGAAACGCTTAATACGACCCGGACGAGAACACAGGTACGACGTACGGACAGACATAACATCGACAACCAAGTCAATGTCCACGGCCTTTGATAACCAGTTGTGGTGTACTGGCGTGTCTACCCACCCCAGGATTGAACCTGTTTATCTAGGGGGAAGTGTTTCTTTTATTTTTTTCCTTGATTTTATCCCCAAGTTCAGAATAGAGATCATCAATAGAGCATTGGGAAGAGTCTTTGTTTATAAAGTGGTTAGTAAAATCAAGTAGGTCTGTTTTAATAGCAATTAAGTTAGCCTTATGGTAACTATAGACTTTCTCTGTTTCTGTTTAAGTATCCAGGTTTGGAGTTTATGACAATCAGAGGGATGCCATCATGGTCACAGATGCTTGGTATTAAAGAATTAATTTCAAAAAGATGTGGATAAGTTGTAAGAAAAGGTCAAGTATGTTGTTGACCCTGGTTGGAGTTGAAACCAATTGGCAGAGGCCATTATCAATGCAAATATCGAGCATTTGATTAGACAGGTTAGTGTATTGGGAACCTTGGATTAACAGAGTGAGTGCCCCAGTCAATATCAGGAAGATTAAAATCCCCTCCAAGGTATATTTGCGAGCTATTATTGTTACCTATAGCTTTCCTGAGGGCTTCATTTAAAATGTCAAGGTACTCTGAGGTGTTACCGTACTAGTGTTTTCTGGGAAATGCAAAATATTTGGTACCAAGCCACAAAAGTTATCTGGCGTCTGCCAACCCTGCTGCCAGCAACAAGGTGAGGGCAGTATCCAACCTGCTCAGACAGCAATTTCAAAATTCGCAGTCAGCTGTTATACTGCACATATTATAAATAAGCAATCAGCCTACTTTATATGTTGTACAATGATGCACGATGTGATACAGCACTGACATTGAGTATGCATGCTGACTGGGATGGCAAAAACTTGGGTCAAGACAGGCCTGTGCAGCAAAGGGTTCAGTCTAGTTCAAGATTTTGGCGAAATTGAACCAAATTCAATTGGATTTGTAAGTAAATTAATGGGTTTGTAAACCCATGAATAATTTTCATGTAATTTACTGTAGCTGTACAAAATTAGTGAGATAAATACCTCTCAGTAGGCACTGGGGCCTACTTCTAGTAATACTTGCAGTACTGAGTGAGACAAATTATGCACTATAGGCCTACACTCTTAACGTTGAAAATCATTCTGGCAACAATTAACATAACCATGAAATGAAAAACCTACTCAAAACTGACAAAAGAAGGCTCCTTGTGAGTTATGATTTTGATTTCATAGTGTCTAGAATCTTTAAAGTATCTTTCAAACTGATTTACAAATGACATGAACATTTTGTACGTAAAGCGCATCTAAATTATGCACCCATCAATTGTATGATGCACCCTCTGACCCTTGGGATATTTGCGTCAATCTTCATGGATACAACATACATTTATATTTATTGACGCACCCCTGCATAGTATTTTTGACTAACCATTGCCTACTTTTGATACACCTCAAAATGATTTTCTGAGGACATGTTGGTGAAAGTTACTGACAATAACGGTCCTTGTGACGCACCTGACAAGAATTCATATCAATATTGATAACGAAAAAATAGTTTATAAGTCCACCAAAACTGGATGATATAGCAAAAATTTGTGAGGTACTGTACTGAAGGTTCTGATGACATTTTACGTGAAGCTCTGTTAAATATTTTAAACTTTTGTGGTGTATTCCTTCTGATGGAATGGACAAAATTATTTATAAATTAAAACATTTGGAATGTTAAAATAGTCTTTTAGAAATTCTACCATTTATAATATTTGCAAATTTATTTTTATCGGATTGATACTTAATACTGTACCTCTTGCCTGTGTGTGTCTGATTGTAGTCATGGCCTGTTCATAGCTGTAAGTTGCATTATTATAATACATACAACAATATGTATTGGGACCAACACAATGTTGGTTTTAACACCACTGAAAGAATGATGCACATTGATGTACCAAAATTTTTTTAATGACTGACATTTGACAATGACCTACCCCTGTGTCAAAATTTGATTGTAATTGATGCAACATTGACCCACATATCCCAGGGGTCGGAGGGTGCGTCATACAATTGATAGGTGCGTCATACAATTGATAGGTGCATTACAGAAGAAATGACATTCCAATCACTCTAAATATCCCTCAGTTTTGGAAGCGTATAGGGCTATACAATTAGTCGTGTATCATCCGAGTGTGCTGGCAACAGTGCTATTTTGAAAATGTTTGTCAGTAGATGCTCTTCCCCAATTTTGGGGGGATCGGGGGTATTTTTAATTGGTCAGTTGGAAACTCCAAACCAACAATTTTCTGAGAATGACTTGAGCCACGGGTCTTTTACAAATATTGTCAAATCTTTAAGTAAGTAGTTTGGCAAGACCGTATTGAAAGCACTTGAAAAATTGAGAAAAAGAACCTTCGACGTGGTTGTTTCTTTACAATTTAAATGAGTCTTTATATCGTTAACATAGATATGCAGAATGATATGTTGGCATTAAGCACAGAGATTGGTCATTTGCATCCTACCTCCCATCCAACATTTCCAGTATTTTGTTGGTTAATAAGATTCCTCCAGTATATGATTGGTCCATTAGGGACACGTGAATCTCGGCCATGTGACATTATTTAAGTTAGTTATCTGGAAATTGCCGATTCAGATTTAAAAAGGTCTATAGAGGGCAGCATGGAACAAAATTGTTTTGGCCATGATAAAAATCTGTGATGTTCAAGTTTTTTTTTTTATCATATAGTTTAACCATACGACTGCTCAGAGATGCAGGAGGCCACAGGTTTTTAAGTCCAACAACAATTTAACCCATGATTTTTTACCTTTGATAAAAGTGACTGACAGAAGGGTGGTGCTCACAGTCCATTGTATGAGGACTTTAAATGGCAGTCCCGACGGTGGGACTCCTCACCCCCACGCACCTGGTTCTCTAAACCTTTTTAGAAAAGAGCAGGATGAAAATCCAGTGTTCATGCACTTCCGATCCACATTCAGAAACTGGCATTTATAAATTTTAGATCCTGCATGGAGAGGTTAGAAATGCTTTTAAACTGTTTTATTGTGTAATCTATGATTTTTTGTGAATCTTATTGTATTTACTAGTCAGCCTTATTTCACCATAAATATGTACGCATACACTGTGGACAATATCAACAATTGGCTATAGGTCACACCCACCTCACTCACTCCCACCTCCTTACTGGCTCCCCTCCACCCTCTGCAACAATTGTCATTGCACCCTCACAGTCCATCACAATCTCCTTGCTTGCCCCCTGTGCAACCTTCCCAGAGCTCCCCTCGCTGCCCACAACTCGGTAGTCGAGCTCTTCCAAAAAAACCACCAAATAAAATATCTCCTTCCTTCATCATGCTACCCTCTACAACCATATTTAGTCCTCCTTCCCTACCCCCTCTCTCTCTACATTATTTTTCCACCCATACACCTCTCTCGATTCCAGCTTTCTGACTTTTAGTTCTTGTGTTTCTCTCAATCTCCCCCTGTACACTATCCTTTCGAACCTTTGGAATGATCTAACCTCTCAGGCACAATTTGACCCTTGCTGTTGTAGTGCTGTTAAAATCTCATCAAACAAACAAACAACCTGGGAATTTGAAAGCTGTTTTGAGCAACCCATTTCAATGGTAAATACGTCGCTGTCAGACTGGATTTTATTTCTTAAAACTGTACTGTATGTGTGCCGTTTTCAAATTGTAATATTTCACCGCAGTTATTGAATAGATTTAAAACATTGAATATACTCTAAATTCTAGGGATACGTTTTTTAAGTATAGGCGGCCATCTTTTGTCCTAATTCAGCATGATTCATGAGATATTTTAAATTTGTAATCAGAAAGTTGCAAAACAAAAAATTGGCATATATAGTATATTTAGATTTCATTTAATCATAAGTTGAATATCATGTCCTATCATAGATGGGATTATGGGATGCAAGGGCCCTGATTCCCCACTATCCTTTTCCATATTTATATCTTGTATATGGTGACTGTCTGATTATATTTTGGCTCAACTTATGTTCTGGATCTCCCCTCCCCCATGGGCCCTCCCAGCCCCTCTTGAAAAGAGGGTGATAAAAATAAGATTTGCTAAGGAACTGATCAATTAGTAGACGGAAGCATACCCTATGCATTCCAATGGCAAATTAAAATGGCCAAGTTAAACAGAACACTCTAAATTTACGTGTCTCAAACTGATAAAGAATGCAATCATGAAAATGTTCAAAAATTTACTTATAGCTCAAAATATTGTTAAGCAATACTATGAACTTACCTAAATTAACTTAAACATCCTAAAACTGTACCAAAATAGCATTTTTATTGAGAAGTTGTGCAAAATATTTTCTCCGTCCACTATTACTGATTGTCCACCACATATGGCTACTACATGCATTTGTGTAAGTAAGTGTACTCGTATCGCGCCGGTGTGTATACAATTAAATGGGAGGTTACAAAACCTAATCAAGGGCGCTCACGTGATGGTCCATTCACAATGAGCAAAAATATTTGAAATTGAGTTGCGTAAAGTTTTCTTTTATATTTGCGGAATGCGCACAGACACGCTTGGAGCTGAGAACGCACGGAAGATATATGTACACGCACAAACACGTTTCACAAAAATTTGGACTGCCGTGCAAAAAAGTGTCAATAATTTTGAATGCTCTCAATCATAGATGGAAGCATGACTACGTTGTTTTGGTTAAACACAGATCATTTTCCTGAACCCTTTTTTTTTTTTTAAATAGCGAAAACTTCTTCCGAATTGCCTATCATAAATTTTCTTTAATCGATTAATAAAGATTGAAACAAAGTAGGTATGGTTGAATTTTTAGACAAAAGTATGAAAGTTTTCATATCACAATTTAAGTTGTTTTTGGACGCATGTTGTAGCCCATTGGCTTTTGCTTCAGTGTGTGGTTCGAATTTTATAATACACGTGCGTTCATGCCCTAATCTGGAGGATTAGGTCACTATGTGATTTGGGCATAAATATTTATGCTAGTTGATTAGCAGAACTATAAAATCATCTTTCAGGTTTGTTTTTGTATTCTTTTTTAATGCTATAGACAAGATGAACTATTCCTTTAGTGGTGTGATTTGATAAGTTCTTTAGTTACCAATTAAAATAAGTGAAAAAGGCTAAACACTTATCAATTGTTTTCTAGAAAGCTAACGGGCCTATACGTTCAACATTTTCAAAAGGTTAAAAATAGTGTTTTCACCTAGTAAAAATTAGATGAAAATTTGGGAGATAATTTGAATAAACATTTTGGCTGTTTTAATCCAATCAGGCAATAAAGATATTAATATTTCTCTGCCAGAATACCCAGGTGATGTGTGTGTATCTGAGATGAATATGTGCAATAAAACTGACAATCTATGACTATCCTTGATTCTGATGTGGACATCCTAATTATTTGTGAATCTTGGCTTGGTGAAGAAAATCCTGTGGTGATTGGGGAGTGCACACCATCTGGATATTCCCTTTTGAACTTTCCCAGAGTCGGTGATAAATACGGTGGCATTGCTTTAATTTACAAATTGCATTTGAAACTGAGCATTTCACCATTTGTAGTTAATGCTGATATTTACACAATATTTGAACATGCATGTGTGGCTGACATTGACAAGACATTGCATCTTGTTGCTGTATATCGCCCCCCCACCTTCTCATAGGAATGGGTTTACTGCAGCCAAATTCCATTAAGAAATTGAACAGTTTTTGTGTGACTTAAAAATCAGCCTGAAAGCCTTTGATTGTGGGTGATTTAAACAATCACCTTGATGATCCAAGTATTAAACCTGAAGTTTCGCGATATTAAGATTTGCTTTCTGAGCATAATCTCTACCAATTTGTTGACAGACCTACTCAGAGGTCCAGTCATATTCTTGATCATGTGATCTGTCGAGTTGATGATAACGTGTTGGTAGAATGCAATGTATCTCCTAACTTATGGTTACGATCATCACATGATTGAATGCTCAATTAATAAGCTGAAATTTGCACCAGAAAGGAAAGCTGTCACAATAAAAAATTTCAATGATATCGATCTGGATGTTTTCAAGACTGACCTTCTCCAAGAGCTTAGTGGCCTCAATATGCTGAAAGATCCAAATGCTCAGGCTACCGAGTATAATACAAGGGTGCGCAGAGTTCTTGACAAACACTCTCTGGAGGAGAAACGATTTCAAAACGATTAAATGTCCTAAATGGTTTAACGATGATGTCCAGTCGGCCCTAACACAAAGCCGCAAATATGAGCGTAAGTGGAGAAAAACCCTAAGCGATACTGATCACATGAAATATCTTGAGCAAAAGATAGTTGTAAATGAGCTTATTGTTAAATTTAAAACAGAGCATTTCAAAGGTGTTTTGGCAAATGCTGATGCAAAGACAATGTATCGTACAGTTAACTCACTTTCCAATTGTTTCACCGAGTTTTACCAATCTGCCACTCAAATGAAACTCTCAGTAATAATTTCGCCTATTTTTTTACTGAGAAAGTGGCAAAAATAAGGTCTGAACTTGACATTGAATGTGTTAATGTAAATATATCTTCTCTTGATACCAATAAACAATGTAATGATGATGTATTTCTACTTGATTCTGACGATGATTTGATGATTGATGATTCACATATGCACACAACTGATATCTTTGCAAATTTTCTCCCTGTAGATAAAGCTGCCATTTCACATATCACTTCTAAGATCCCAAACAAGACAGGTTCTCTTGACCCGCTGCCCACTTGGCTCCTGAAGGAATGTGTTGACATAGTGGCTCCTATAATCATGTCTCTTGCAAATAATTCATTTAGTGCTGGTTATTTTCCATCCATTTTTAGGAATGGAATTATTTCTCCTCTTATTAAGAAGTCCACCCTCAATCCGGACGTTTTTAAAAATTATCAAACCGTATCCAATCTTCCCACACTTGGCAAGAATCTTGAACATCCTGCAGTCTCTAGGTTTAATGAACATCTTCATTTAAAACATCTTACTGAAGATTTTCAATCTGCCTACAAACAGGCACATAACACCGAAACTGCGTTATTGCATGTTAAGAACAATATATTAAATGACTTAAGATTCGGGTAGAGTTGTTTTACTTGTACTTCTAGATATGTCTGCAGCCTTCAATACCATTGACCACACTATTCTTATAAATAGGCTTCAGTGTGAGTATTGTATCGGAGGTTGTGTTTTAAACTGGTTTAGATCTTATCTTAGTGATCACAAGAGTTCAGTTTGTATCTCTGGTAGTTATTCTACTGCCCATCCTCTGAAATATGGTGTACTCCAAGTATCTGTTGCAGGTCCTCTGATCTTTAACCCTTACTCTACCACGCGGCGATATTATCGCCGTTTCGGGTGCCCCGTCTTTGGCCCCGCCTCCCGAGCGCATTTTCAAAAAAGTGCTGGTAGAGTAAGGGTTAATCAACCCGCGACAAATGCGCCAACCCGAAAATATAAGCAGCATGATCGTGGTGGGCGGCCCAGCGGGTGCCGAAAGCGAAAGGGGCCCGACTTTTCTGCCTGGAAGACAGAGGACCCTTCAGTAATCACGCCTTGATTAACCCTTACTCTACCACGCGGCGATATTATCGCCGTTTCGGGTGCCCCGTCTTTGGCCCCGCCTCCCGAGCGCATTTTCAAAAAAGTGCTGGTAGAGTAAGGGTTAATCAACCCGTGACAAATGCGCCAACCCGAAAATATAGGCAGCATGATCCCGGTGGGCGGCCCAGCGGGTGCCGAAAGCGAAAGGGGCCCGACTTTTCTGCCTGGAAGACAGAGGACCCTTCAGTAATCACGCCTTGATTAACCCTTACTCTACCACGCGGCGATATTATCGCCGTTTCGGGTGCCCCGTCTTTGGCCCCGCCTCCCGAGCGCATTTTCAAAAAAGTGCTGGTAGAGTAAGGGTTAATGCCTATTTGCAGCCTGTTACCCGCATTTTCAAACTCTTCAATGTTGCTTACCATATATATGCTGATGACACTCAGCTATATGTTAGCTTCAATCCTAAAATGCCGGGTGATAGGGAAGCTGCCCAAGCTCGCTTGTCAAATTGCATTGTGGCGGTTAAAGGCTGGATGCTTTAAAACTGAAATTTTGATCATTTCATTAAAAAAACAAAAGCATTCCATCCAGTCCATTGATTTAAAGATTGGAAGGGGGGGGGAAGGGGGTCTGTGATTGTTCCTTCATCATCCGTTACAAAGGTGGGGGTCTGTGCTTGTTCCTTCATCATCTGTTAAAAATTTAGGTATCATGTTTGAACCTTGTATGAATATGAATTCCCAGATCTCTACTATATGTTGTACTGTTAATTTTCATTTGCGTAATATTTCTAGAATCCGGCGGTACATTGATTAAAATACTTGTGCTCGGCAGTGCTATCTTTCGTCCTTCTCTGCTGGATTATGGCAACTCCCTGCTTGGTGGCATATTACGTGAAAACCTTCAACGCTTGCAAAGACTTCAAAATCGTGCAGCGCGCATGATTTGTTTGTGTTAATAGACATGCAAGAGCTTCTCACCTCTTGTGTGTTCTTCATTGGTTGCCAATCCAGCAAAGAATGGATTTCAAGATCTTACTGCATGTGTACTGCATTAAAAAAATGCGTCTTCATACCTTCAAGATTTGCTGCATATTTATGAGCCTGGAGGCATTGGTCTAAGATCCAACAAGGATGTCACTCGCCTTGTGCTGCCAAGAACTAATCGTGTCAATGGGGACTGCGCCTTTTCTGTCCTGGGTCCACGTTTGTGGAATAATCTACCTATTGCAATCTGTCAGGATCAAACTGTTTATACTTTTAAGAAGGCCCTTAATTTTTCCTGCTGAATAACTTTTATGCTGTCTATAATATTTATTTTCTTGTTTTATTATCTTGTTTTTATATTTTTACCAATTTTGTTATGCTTGTATATTGTCCTGCATTTCTTTTATTTTTGATATTGTATATTAAGAGTAGTCTGTATTATCAATTTTATTGTAAAGTGCCTGGATCCACTGGTGAGGCGCTATATAAATAAGTGCAATAATGATAATAAGTTATGAATGGTGTACATTCATGTGATTTGGCATAGGGGTAGAGGACATGGGTACTGTTTAAATGAGCATGATTAGGGGTTGTGTGTGCATTACTAATTAGCTTATTTGTATTACAATGAAAATATTTGTCAGCTTAAAGTTTTGGCCAAAGTTTTTGGTTAAAGTTTCTCAAGAAAGTTTCTAGAGTAACTCAAGTTTAACTTGAGTTATGAATGGTGTACATTCATGTAACTTTGCATCGGGCTACTATTCAAGTGAGCATGATCAGGAGTTGTGTGTGCATACTAATTAGCTTATTTGCATAACAATGAAAATATTTGTATCTATGATATCTCTTAAATTAAAGTGGATGTGGGGATTTTGTTTTCACAAATGATCTCATATGTGAAGAGCATTGTCTACACTTAATTTTGAGGTGAAGTGTGCATATTAATTAGGTCGTTTGCATAACAATAGACTTTTGTACAAATGTTTAAAATTCATGAGCGCATAACTTAAGTTATGAATGATGTACATTTATGTAACTTGGCACAGGGGTAGGGAACATGGGTACTGTTCGAATGAGCATGATTGGGGGTTGTTTGTGCATACTAATTAGCTTATTTGCATAACAATGAAAATATTTGTCAGGTTAAAGTTTTGGTTAAAGTTTTTGGTTAAAGTTTTCATAACTTAAGTTTTTGAATGGTGTACATTCATGCAACTTGGCATAGGGCTACTGTTCAAGTGAGCATATTAGGGGTGTGCATACCAATTAGCTTATATGCATAACAATGAAAATATTTGTATCTATGATATCTCTTAAATTAAAGTGGATGTGGGGATTTTGTGTGCACACATGATCATTTATGTGAAGAGCATTGTCTACACTTAATGTTAAGGTAAAGTGCATATTAATTGGGTTATTTGCATAACAATAGACTTGTACAAAATGTTTAACATTCATGGGCCTATAAGTTAAGTTATGAATGATGTACATTCATGTAACTTGGCACAGGGGTAGAGGACATGGGTACTGTTCAAATAAGCATGATTGGGGGTGGGGTGTGCATACTAATTAGTTTATTTGCATAACAATGAAAATATTTGTATCTATGATATCTCTTAAATTAAAGTGGGAGTGGGAATTTTGTTTTACACGAATGATCATATATGTGAAGCCAAAGCATTGTCTACACTCAATGGTGAGGTGTAGTGTGCATATTAAGTAGGTTAATTGTATAACAATAGATTTGCATACAAAATATTTAAGCTGAGCTAATTACATGCTATTTGGTTCAGTGGTAGAGGGCATTGGTACGGTTTAGTTGAGCATGATTGATGGATTGTGTGTGCCTAATAATAAGCCCATTTGCATAGCAATGATAATATTTGTATATGTGGTACTGTATCTCTTGAATTAAAGTGGGTATGATGATTTTGCTTAAACAAATGATCATACAGTATATGTGAAGAGCATTGTTCACACTTAATGGTGAAGTATACAAGTAGTGTGCATTTGCTACAATATAGTTGACCTAAGATCAAAAATATATGGCTTATGACTTACTAACTTCACATTTCTAAATTTGTTATGATATTGATATTCCTCACATGAATAGCAATCAAATATTTGTCTTGCCATGAATAAAGAAGCAAATAAAAGTGTTCACGCTTTTAAAGAATGTTAAGTTAGGGGTTTGGAAAATATAAACAATATTCAGAATGTGGAGTAGAAGATGACATGATGATAAAGTAGCTGAAGGAATTAGGATGAGGTCATGTGGGATAGGGTGGAATTGTATGTAGGGCAGTGTGTGGTGGGATGTTGGTCAGGATGTGTTGGTATGTTAGGCAGGGTGGATTGACATGTTGAACAGGGTGGATTGGCATGTGGAACAGGATGGGTTGGCATGTGGAATGGTGGGTTGGCATGTGGAACAGGATGGGTTGGCATGTGGATCAGGGTGGGTTGGCATGTGGAACAGGATGGGTTGGCATGTGGAACAGGGTGGGTTGGCATGTGGAACAGGATGGGTTGGCATGTGGATCAGGGTGGGTTAACATGTGGGACAGTGCGGAATAGCATGTGCTGGGATGTCATCTGCATTTCAGTTGTGATGGCATGTGGGTCATGCAAGTGGTGGAATAACATACAGTATCTGGTTTTCAGGTGTGATTGCATTAGAGTATAGATTGGATGACATTTGGGACAGGTTGGGATGAAATGTGGGATAGTCTGGAATATGTATTATTAGCGGTGAGGGGATTTGTATCGTTTCCAATGTCTAGTTTGTTATACGTTAAGCAATATTGTTTCGCATAATTTTGCTTTAATGTTATTGTACATTTTTCATGCTGCTTGACTTTGCTTGACACACATATTTTCTTAAATTGGAAGTTGTATTACAATTCAGGATGTAGTTCTGGGAATGTGTTGGGGCTGGGGAAGGGTACAGGTTGGAAATGGGGTTGAATGGCATTCTTTCATTGACATTGGCAAGTCAGGGCCTCTCCTTTCTTTGTTATCAATTGATAGAACTAAAAGAGGTGTTATAAAGACTGTAGGTTTTACTTTTTTTCTGAGTTACTTCAGCGTTTTTCGTCTTAAAAATATTTAGGAAAACTCAAAGGTATTTTGAAGCTTGTAGTGCAAATGAAAAGGTAAGTGTATCTTACAAAGCTTAAGTAATTTGAAATCATCTGCCCCTGCTACCCTATTTCTGTATATACTTCCCTCTATAAGCCCATTCTCTATACTAGCTTTGAATAGTTGAGCATACTGTTCTTCTAACAATTCCATTTATGAAAGTTTAAAAAACAGAGCCTTTATATTTCCTATAGCGGTGGCTCAAGAGAGGGGAAGTCCAGTGGAGAAGGTATGAGTGAGAGATAAAGATATTCAGTATTAGTCAATGACAAATGATTACCTATTGAAACAGATCTAATAGGTTAAAAAAGTTTCAAACCCACTTATAGTTAAGGGACAAGTTGTTTTTGTTTGTTTGTTTGACATAAAATAACAAGATTACGGGCTAAGAATGGTAAGTCACCCCATAAAAAGCCCAAACTAATACCACACCACCACAACAAAAATATAAAAAAATCAAAGAGTTAGTAAAGAACTTATCAATGTTGACTTTGAAATTGTGAACAGAATTGGAGCTAACTAACCACTCGGACAAACCATTCCACTCATTAACAGCTTTTTTGCGAAAAGTTAAAATGCCGAATAGCTATCCGTGAGAACTCTTTGGTCAACTTCAAACTGTTACCACATGTCACATGAGAATTAGCTGAAACATGAAAGAAATAACTGGAAGTTAAAGCATCATTACCAGATAGGAACTTAAAAACTTGAATCATGTTTGTTTGGGGAGGTTTAATGGCACCACGTCAAACTGTGCCAGAGAGATTAAGTTATGTCAGAGGTGAAAAGTGGCTGAGGAGACAGTACAGATATAGGAAGTAGGTACAGAAGAAATGTCACATTATTTGAGACATTAAATATTCTAATTTAATGCAATTCACTAATGATCTCAATCTTTCGGATCTTGAGATCTATACATTTTTCAATTTTTTGAATTTCTGAAATTTTGTAGTAGATCTTGATGTAATGTTCAAATTTTCCCGAATTTTGGTTCCTTAATATCCTGATCTAAAATTGTTGTGGCTGCAAAAAAAAAAAAGTCACCAATAATTTTCAGGCTGATGAAAAGCTAAACTGCTGTCGTACATGCTTTCAAAATAAGTCAGTCGGAAAGTGCCCCAAAATCCAGTGTCCTTTACATTCAAACATCTTCCCCCACCCCTGTCATATACAATATGTAAAGTTACAGAAATAAATTCACTTTTATTTTAAGAGATGTAAAGAAGAAATAAGAACAAAAATAGCTTAAAAAACAAACATGGAATGTCCATGTGTGACACAGAAATGTTCCGTAAAGTTCATGTTTAATTTTGATATATTTTAAATAAACATGAGCTGCCACCAAGCTTAAAGTTAGGGAGTGTCGGTAGTTCGTAAAAGTCAAGTTGCTTCTGTACCTGTGTAAACAAAAATTAATAAAATAAATTTTACTGCTCTGGTGAATTTTGTCAGACATTTGCAGGTGCGATGGCTTTCCAGATCTGTCTGCTATGCATGCATTGCAATGTTGAATCTCATCTCAGTTGTTTGTCCATTATCTTAACCGTAGGGACGAGGTGGGGGGGGGGGGAGGTCACAAAGTCACAAAATCAAATTTTACTACTGACAGTAGGGGAGAAATTACACTAAGATCCCAGGGGCTCTGTATATGTGAGGTTTATGTATATGTGCGGCCCGAGAGCAGGTGCCTTTTTTCAGAATTTTCGTAGTACTGTAGAGCAGGTATCAAAAACCCCAACTCTATCATACTGCAGGTCTGAAAAATGGCATGTTTTTATACTGCAGGTGTCAAATTTGGTTTAAATTTAAACTGCAGGTATCAATAAATCACACATTTTCGTAGTGCAGGTGTAAAATATTGTTGCTCTCCTACTGCAGTTATTAAAAAACACTCATACTGCAGGTATATTTTTGAATTCTTGGGTGGCACATACCTACCATTGGAGTATGGAACATCAACTCCCCCCCCCCCCCTTCACCCCCCCTCCTAACCCCCACCTCCTGGGACGATAAGATACTAAAAATTACCACAAAATATATACATATAGAAAAAAGTGGGGGCGCCCTTAGTCTTGTCTCCTGTAATCTTGGCTATGCAAACAAGTTATATAGGATTTGCATGGTTGTCCTTGAGTATTTTATAGTACAAGATCTGAAACAGATGTCGCCCTCCCCTCTCCCCACCCCCACACACTCTATGGCAGAATTACAAAAAATATATAGGGTTTTAAAAAACAGTGTGCCCCTAGCATTTGGAGGAAAGTACTGGCACAATTGCAGAATACCCTGCGTTATTGAAGGTTACCTCTGTAGCAAGACACTGGAATAAAATACCAGTGTAGCCCTGTAGGTCTGTTCTTTGGAATAAACTTACAAGACCTATTTTTCCAGCATAGTCCAGTAGCTCCTCACTCTCGAATTGTCAAAATCTGTACCATAGCCTCTGTAGCCCCTATAGCCTATTAATCTTGAGTATGCATAGTTTGAAAAGGGGTCTTCCTGATTCCAACGTAGCCCCCAGTTCTCAAGTTGCTAACAATACCAGTGTAGCCCCTGTAGCCTTTGTTTCTCATGGTCCTCCATGTAGTTGAAGCTAATGAACATCAAATATATTGACCCAGCGTAGCCCTGTTGCCCTAGATTTTCAAACAACAGAAATGCCTGGTATTTTGCAATAGTTCCACAGTACTGTATGACTCGTATGTACCACCAAGCAATTGCTCCAAAGTACTGTATGACTCGTGTGAACCACCAAGCAATTGCTCCACAGTACTGTATGACTCGTATGTACCACCAAGCAATTGCTCTAAAGTACTGTATGACTCGTATGTACCACCAAGCAATTGCTCCAAAGTACTGTATGACTCGTGTGAACCACCAAGCAATTGCTCCACAGTACTGTATGACTCTTATGTACTACCAAGCAATTGCTCTAAAGTACTGTATGACTCGTATGTACCACCAAGCAATTGCTCCAAAGTACTGTATGACTCGTGTGTACCACCAAGCAATTGCTCCACAGTACTGTATGACTCGTATGTACCACCAAGCGATTGCTCCAAAGTACTGTGTGACTCGTATGTACCACCAAGCAATTGCTCCAAAGTACTGTATGACTCGTATGTACCACCAAGCAATTGCTCCACAGTACTGTATGACTCGTATGTACCACCAAGCAATTGCTCCACAGTACTGTATGACTTGAATGTACCACCAAGCAATTGCTCCAAAGTACTGTATGACTCGTATGTACCACCAAGCAATTGCTCCAAAGTACTGTATGACTCATATGTACCACCAAGCAATTGCTCCAAAGTACTGTATGACTCGTATGTACCACCAAGCAATTGCTTCAAAGTACTGTATGGCTTGTATGTACCACCAAGCAATTGCTCCAAAGTACTGTATGACTCGTTATGTACCACCAAGCAATTGCTCCACAGTACTGTATGACTTGTATGTACCACCAAGCAATTGCTCCACAGTACTGTATGACTCGTATGTACCACCAAGCAATTGCTCCACAGTACTGTATGACTGGTATGTACCACCAAGCAATTGCTCCACAGTACTGTATGACTTGTATGTACCACCAAGCAATTGCTCCAAAGTACTGTATGACTTGTATGTACTACCAAGCAATTGCTCCAAAGTACTGTATGGCTCGTAAGTACCACCAAACAATTGCTCCAAAGTACTGTATGACTTGTATGTACCACCAAGCAATTGCTCCAAAGTACTGTATGACTCGTATGTACCACCAAGCAATTGCTCCAAAGTACTGTATGACTCATATGTACCACCAAGCAATTGCTCCAAAGTACTGTATGGCTTGTATGTACCACCAAGCAATTGCTCCACAGTACTGTATGACTCGTATGTACCACCAAGCAATTGCTCCAAAGTACTGTATGACTTGTATGTACTACCAAGCAATTGCTCCAAAGTACTGTATGGCTCGTAAGTACCACCAAACAATTGCTCCAAAGTACTGTATGACTTGTATGTACCACCAAGCAATTGCTCTAAAGTACTGTGTGACTCGTATGTACCACCAAGCAATTGCTCCAAAGTACTGTATGACTCGTATGTACCACCAAGCAATTGCTCCACAGTAATGTATGACTCGTATGTACCACCAAGCAATTGCTCCAAAGTACTGTATGACTCATATGTACCACCAAGCAATTGCTCCACAGTACTGTATGACTCGTATGTACCACCAAGCAATTGCTCCAAAGTACTGTATGACTTGTATGTACCACCAAGCAATTGCTCCAAAGTACTGTATGACTCGTATGTACTACCAAGCAATTGCTCCAAAGTACTGTATGACTTGTATGTACCACCAAGCAATTGCTCCAAAGTACTGTATGACTCGTATGTACTACCAAGCAATTGCTCCAAAGTACTGTATGACTCGTATGTACCACCAAGCAATTGCTCCACAGTACTGTATGACTCGTATGTACTACCAAGCAATTGCTCCACAGTACTGTATGGCTCGTATGTACCACCAAGCAATTGCTCTAAAGTACTGTATAACTCGTATGTACTACTAAGCAATTGCTCCACAGTACTGTATGACTCGTATGTACCACCAAGCAATTGCTCCACAGTACTGTATGACTCGTATGTACCACCAAGCAATTGCTCCAAAGTACTGTATGACTCATATGTACCACCAAGCAATTGCTCCACAGTACTGTATGACTCGTATGTACCACCAAGCAATTGCTCCAAAGTACTGTATGACTTGTATGTACCACCAAGCAATTGCTCCAAAGTACTGTATGACTCGTATGTACTACCAAGCAATTGCTCCAAAGTACTGTATGACTCGTATGTACCACCAAGCAATTGCTCTAAAGTACTGTATAACTTGTATGTACTACTAAGCAATTGCTCCACAGTACTGTATGACTCGTATGTACCACCAAGCAATTGCTCCACAGTACTGTATGACTCGTATGTACCACCAAGCAATTGCTCCACAGTACTGTATGACTCGTATGTACCACCAAGCAATTGCTCCACAGTACTGTATGACTCGTATGTACCACCAAGCAATTGCTCCAAAGTACTGTATGGCTCGTAAGTACCACCAAACAATTGCTCCAAAGTACTGTATGACTTGTATGTACCACCAAGCAATTGCTCCACAGTACTGTATGACTCGTATGTACCACCAAGCAATTGCTCCACAGTACTGTATGGCTCGTATGTACCACCAAGCAATTGCTCTAAAGTACTGTATGACTTGTATGTACCACCAAGCAATTGCTCCAAAGTACTGTATGACTCGTATGTACCACCAAGCAATTGCTCCACAGTACTGTATGACTCGTATGTACCACCAAGCAATTGCTCCAAAGTACTGTATGACTCGTACCACGAAGCAATTGCTCCACAGTACTGTGTGACTTGTATGTACCACCAAGCAATTGC
Organism: Chiridota heheva; assembly: GCA_020152595.1. Classification (NCBI taxonomy): domain Eukaryota; kingdom Metazoa; phylum Echinodermata; class Holothuroidea; order Apodida; family Chiridotidae; genus Chiridota; species Chiridota heheva. The sequence continues at coordinate 48,796 of JAIGNY010000134.1, forward strand.
TCCACAGTACTGTATGACTCGTATGTACCACCAAGCAATTGCTCTAAAGTACTGTGTGACTCGTATGTACTACCAAGCAATTGCTCTAAAGTACTGTATGACTCGTATGTACTACCAAGCAATTGCTCTAAAGTACTGTATGACTTGTATGTACCACCAAGCAATTGCTCCAAAGTACTGTATGACTCGTATGTACCACCAAGCAATTGCTTCAAAGTACTGTATGACTTGTATGTACCACCAAGCAATTGCTCTAAAGTACTGTATGACTTGTATGTACTACCAAGCAATTGCTCTAAAGTACTGTGTGACTCAGTATGTACCACCAAGCAATTGCTCTAAAGTACTGTATGACTCATTATGTACCACCAAGCAATTGCTCCACAGTACTGTATGGCTCGTATGTACCACCAGCGATTCCTCCAAACTACTGTGTGACTCGTATGTACCACCAAGCAATTGCTCTAAAGTACTGTATGACTCAGTATGTACCACCAACAATTGCTCCAAAGTACTGTATGACTCGTATGTACCACCAAACAATTGCTCCAAAGTACTGTATGACTTGTATGTACTACCAAGCAATTGCTCCAAAGTACTGTATGACTCGTATGTACTACCAAGCAATTGCTCCAAAGTACTGTATGACTCGTATGTACTACCAAGCAATTGCTCCACAGTACTGTATGACTCGTATGTACTACCAAGCAATTGCTCCACAGTACTGTATGACTTGTATGTACTACCAAGCAATTGCTCCAAAGTACTGTATGACTTGTATGTACTACCAAGCAATTGCTCCAAAGTACTGTATGACTCGTATGTACTACCAAGCAATTGCTCCAAAGTACTGTATGACTTGTATGTACTACCAAGCAATTGCTCCAAAGTACTGTATGACTCGTATGTACTACCAAGCAATTGCTCCAAAGTACTGTATGACTTGTATGTACTACCAAGCAATTGCTCTAAAGTACTGTGTGACTCGTATGTACCACCAAGCAATTGCTCTAAAGTACTGTATGACTCGTATGTACCACCAAGCAATTGCTCCACAGTACTGTATGGCTCGTATGTACCACCAAGCGATTCCTCCAAAGTACTGTGTGACTCGTATGTACCACCAAGCAATTGCTCTAAAGTACTGTATGACTCGTATGTACCACCAAGCAATTGCTCCAAAGTACTGTATGACTCGTATGTACCACCAAACAATTGCTCCAAAGTACTGTATGACTTGTATGTACTACCAAGCAATTGCTCCAAAGTACTGTATGACTCGTATGTACTACCAAGCAATTGCTCCAAAGTACTGTATGACTCGTATGTACCACCAAGCAATTGCTCTAAAGTACTGTATGACTCGTATGTACCACCAAGCAATTGCTCCACAGTACTGTATGGCTCGTATGTACCACCAAGCGATTCCTCCAAAGTACTGTGTGACTCGTATGTACCACCAAGCAATTGCTCTAAAGTACTGTATGACTCGTATGTACCACCAAGCAATTGCTCCAAAGTACTGTATGACTCGTATGTACCACCAAACAATTGCTTCAAAGTACTGTATGACTCGTATGTACCACCAAGCAATTGCTCTAAAGTACTGTATGACTTGTATGTACTACCAAGCAATTGCTCCAAAGTACTGTATGACTTGTATGTACTACCAAGCAATTGCTTCAAAGTACTGTATGACTCGTATGTACCACCAAGCAATTGCTCTAAAGTACTGTATGACTTGTATGTACTACCAAGCAATTGCTCCAAAGTACTGTATGACTCGTATGTACTACCAAGCAATTGCTCCAAAGTACTGTATGACTCGTATGTACTACCAAGCAATTGCTCCAAAGTACTGTATGACTCGTATGTACTACCAAGCAATTGCTCCACAGTACTGTATGACTCGTATGTACCACCAAGCAATTGCTCTAAAGTACTGTATGACTCGTATGTACTACTAAGCAATTGCTCCAAAGTACTGTATGACTCGTATGTACCACCAAGCAATTGCTCCAAAGTACTGTATGACTTGTATGTTCCACCAACTTTGTGAAGAAGAATCACGGCCCTGGTGCTGTCATGATTCACTTACCCATGTTGATATTTGATTCTCAATGATAAGAATGTGTGATGTTGTATATACTGTACTGTATTCGATCTTACTGATGATCACAGAAATGATTTTTCAATTATTCATGTTAATTTTAGAAGTTTAGAAAGAAACTTTGACTCTTTGTGTAATTTCATTATTTCTGTCAACAACTTTCTTTTGACATAATTGCTGTGACTGAAATATGGTTAACTTTAAATTCCGATTTAAACCTTTACACCATTCCAGGATATTCTGTTATCAATTCACCTAGAGACAATAGAAAAGGTGGCGGTATTGGATTGTATATTCGAGATGATATCTCAATTTCCACCAGAAAAGATTTGAATGTGGAAGAGAGTGCATCACTTTTCATTGAACTTAATCACTGCTCAAAGAATATCATAATTGCTGTGATATACAGGCCGCCGGATACAAATTGTGTACCTTTCATTGCAAATCTTGTTTAATCTTAGATACCATAAATAGTGAAAATTAGTATTGTTTTTAGCAGGTGATTTTAATATCAATTTGGGAAATATTGATGCTAAAGTTGATCATCTGTCTGATATCCTAATATCTCACTCTTTTTATTGTACTATAAATATACCTACCCGTGTTACAGCTTCATCTGCATGGATTACTGATAATATTTTCACAAATGTTGATGATAAATCTTTATTTAGTGGTGTTGTTATTGCTGACGTTTTAGGTCATTATCCGATATCTATATCCTGTAAGTTTAATGTAGAAGTATTAAATGTTAATCATTTACTTATAAACGACCTCCGACCAACTAATTTAAAAAACCTACGTATTGATTTATCCCACACAGATTGGTCGACTGTACTTCTAGATACAGATGCACAGTCTGCTTATAGTAAGTTTATAAACATTTTTAACAACCTTTTTGATAAAAATTGCCAGTTACCTAGAAATAAACGAGGTGCAAACAAATTAAAGTCCCCATGTTAACTTCAGGTATATTGAAATGGATTCGACGTAGAAATAAACTTTACCATGCGTATAAAAACAATCCTTTACAAAACGAAACAAAATATAAAGTTTATAAAAATACACTTCAGAATATTATAACGTTAGCTAAACAGTCACATTATTTCACACTTTTTAGCTCTGACTTAGGTCACAAGAATGTATGGAAAAATATTAGTAAAATTATAAACAAAAATGGTGGTAATAAAAGTAAAACTAATTCTTTTCAGCATGATGGTAATGCAGTTAATGATGATGATACAATTGCTAATATGTTTAATATCTATTTTTCAACAGTAGCTGGAAATCTTGCCAAAGAAATTCCTAAAGGTACAAACCAGTTTAGCAATTACCTTGATAACAGTTTACAAAGTTCTTTTTTCTTTAAGTCCTACTTCTGCTTTCGAAGTTGTTGATGAAATTCTAAGTTTTAAAAACGAGTTCTTCAGGTTGGGTTAACATTTCTAACATGATTCTTAAAGAAACTGTTTATTGTATTGCAAATCCATTGGCTCTTGTGATAAATCTATCTTTTAGTGATGGAATTGTTCCATCTGAACTAAAAATAGCCAAGATAGTAATCTTCAAGTCAGGTAATGCAGGTACTTTTTCAAACTATTGACATAATTCATTGTTTCCAACATCCAAATTATTCAAAAAATTAGTTCATAAGAGATTAATAGAATTTAACAATAAGCATGACTTATTATTTAGCGGTCAGTTTGGTTTTAGAAAACAGTATTCAACGTATATGGCATCCTTATTACTTACTGATGATTTTGCAAGTTCCCTTGATAAGAAATTTAATACTGTTGGCCTTTTTATTGTTCTTTCCAAAGCTTTTGACTTCATTGACCATAGAATACTACTTGATAAACTTGAATATTACGGTGTGCGTGGAATTTCACATAATTGGTTTCAAAGTTAATTATTAGATCGCAAACAGTTCGTTATATACAATAATGCAAAATCCAATGCTAGTACTATCAATATAGGTGTGCCACAAGGTTCCATATTAGGCCCATTAATATTTTCACTTTACATTAATGACATATATAAATGCTCTTTTATAATAAATTTCATTCTTTTTGCCGATGACACCACAATTTACCTTCATGATGTAAATATTGATAATGCTCTGCGGCAACTTTTATCCGAGTTTTCCTGAGTGTCTGATTGGTTCAAAGCTAATCGTTTATCTCTTAATGTGTCTAAAACTAAGCTTATTGTATTTAGTAACAATGACAGTCACTCAAGTGGCCAACCTCTAGAAGCAAGGATCGAAAATAACATTATCCAGGCAGCTCCGTATACTAAATTCCTAGGTCTCTTAATTGATAGTAAGTTGAATTGGAAAGGACACGTTTCATCGATTTTTAAAATAGTAGCCCGTAACACGGGTATTTTGAATAAACTAAGGCATTTCATTCCATCTCACATACTTCTTTTACTTTACAATTCACTTATTCTCCCCCACCTTTCTTACGGTTTTCTCCTATGGGGAAATATGCATAATTCCACTTTGCAACACTTATACATCCTCCAAAAACGAGCTGTAAGGACTATCTGTAATGCCTTACCTAGATCCCCATCCATGCCTTTGTTCAGACACCTTAAGTTGTTAACTGTTTACGATCTTTACAATTCCAATCTAGGCATTTTCATATATAAAGTCACCAACAAATTGATGCCTGAGTCCTTTCTGTCATTCTTTAACAATAACAACTGCTTTCATTCTTACGATACTTGTAATTCTCATCACTTAATGCAACCTTTGTTGGTACACATTAAACCAAGTCTCAAGTACGTTGTGTTGGTGTGACCCCTGGAATTCCATCAGTAATGATTTAAAATCGTCGAAATCCCTAAATAACTTTAAGTCTAAGCTCAAGAATTATGTATTGGCCCCATATAACTAATCATCATTATTCCAACTTTTCTTTCTCTCTGTCTTCTTTGTTTTCTGTGTATGTCGGTGGGGGGGTGGATGTGAGGGGAGGGGAGTGAAGGGATGGGGATAGGTGGGATGGGAGGAGAAGGGCAGAGGGGGAGGGGCGTGGTGGGGTGGGTGTGTAGTTTGGGTGAGTGTAGGCGACAGGGTTTTAGTGTTACAGGTCGCTGGTTGGGTAGGTGAATGGGTTAGGGGCAGGCCTATCTGATTATTTTTTGTATTGTATTCTCCTTTGCTGATGGCGAGCTGGCTAACAACATTTTACACTTCCTCCAGTTCACCATTCACTCCATACTATTCTGTTTATTGCATTATATGTTTATTGTTTTTGTTTCTAATGTTATTTTGTAATTACCAATTTTCCTTTGTATGTAAATCAATGGAGTGATAAATAAATAAATATGAAAATAGAATTGCACCACTTTTTAGGCCCAAAGTCCTTTAAAATAAGCACCCATGCCCCGTGCCCCATATAGTATGCTATTTGAATTTCATTGTGTGAACTGGTTCTATACTGGCCCCACAATAACCACCACAAAAACATTGTGAGCGTCAGATGCAAAATTAGCAAATATTGTAAGAAAAGTTATTTTAAGTCATCAAGTTATTAGAAAAATGTTGGGTGGGCGCTTATTAGAGCAGGGGACTTACTTCATACGTCGAATACGGTTGCTAAAGATCATTTCAAATTTTTTCAAACTTAATTTTTCATGTGAAAAATCTTTCAAAATATAAATAATTATACACTGTCAAAAAAAAAAAAATGTCATCCATCAGCCAACAGAATAAAAAAAGTCTTTTACCATAAACAGCTGTAACCTTTTCCACAGAAGTTCATATCTCTTGTATCTGCCAACTATCAGCCTGGTAGTAATGATATCACAGTATCAAAACATTAATGTGCTTTACAATTTATTTTAAATCCAACCTTTCTCCAACTCCTTTCAAGTTTTTTGTCACTAGAAAATAAACAACCCTGAATCAGCAATCTGGCTTCATTTTGCTCATTTTCCAATTGGGGACAAGCTTTCCTTTCATTCTTTGATTTTAAAACATTTGTGCGTCATTTGAACACATGGCACTGTTCACCATAACTTCTGTTCCTAATTGTTCAGTCCTGCATTTCACATAAAATGCATATTGAATGCCATAAAATACAAATAGAATGTCGTAAAAAGTGACTAATCTGGTTCCTTGCACTCTGAATTATCCCATCTTTTTGATGTAGGCTGAATCAGTGTTTTGATTCTTGGATTTTATGTACAGTGCCAAATTAGGTGGCTTTTTAATGAATCACTTAGATGGAGTTACGACCCTTTACTTCAGAAGAAGCTTGGTAAATTGGTGCAGAGCAGTGGGATTGTGTGGGTGTTACAGTAAGTACAAGCGTCTCTTGTCAACCATGAGATTCATCTGGCATTGTAGGTTATAATACAAACTTTCATTTCTTGAAAGATTAACCTTGTAATCATACTGTTGATTCTGGAGTTGGGATATTGTGTGTGGTGGAATGTTACTAGCTATGTTTAACAAACTTTGAATATTAGCGTTTGATTTTCTTTCTTTCGGTCGGTCGGTGTCATGGATTATAATTTATTGTCTGACATTGGAGGCTTAGAGTTGGATTTCTGTCAAAGGAATATACAGTATGTTTGGTAATTACAGTATTACAGTATGTGCCATAGGTGGCGGAAGATATTTCATATTGGGGGGTCAAGCTTCTAACTCTACAGTCCTACAAGAAATTTCATAGCACAGACCTTACCACCCCTGCCACTCCCCATGCACAAAATTTTATGTTGCCAATGTATCTTACTGCAGTGTTTGGGGCTTAAATAGTTATTATTATAAATAAGTTTCAATACTCACATTGTGACTTGAAAGAATATGAATGACCGTTTATTAAAAGCAGATGCCCCTAATATAACCAAAATTACAAGTGTTTCTTCTCTTATTATTGTTAATGCGGAAAGGTAGGGGGGGCCGGGGAGAGGGGGAAGTGGCTGCCAGAATAAAATATCAGGGCCTGGCCCTTGCTAATACTAAGTACCTTTGATTTTTTGTAACATGATTCAAATTAGTGTTTTATACAATTACCTCACTGTTGAACCTATTTTTGTGTCCACAGATTCTCAAAACCATTGTCATAGTTTGGGCTGGGTTGAAATTTGTGGATGTATTTTAACCCTCTCAATGCTCGAAAATGGCACTTTCGCCCCCTAAGCTAATATAACTCCAAATCATAATTTTCCTTCTCTTCTTATTGGCCCCCCCCCCCCCCCTCCCCTCTCCACCCGAAAAATTATTGGGGTCAGGCCCCTCGGTTCTGCCGCCTATGTGTACATTATTTGTAGCAAGTATTACCTTTTCATAATTGTTGTGAAAAACCACTTAGTTTTGGGGATAATAGAATTGAAAGCAAGATGTTTTCTTGCTTATTCTTCTTGATAAATTGACATGCTTATTACTGTAATATCAATTGGACTATTGACTAGCGGCACAACACGTAGGACTATCAGTTAAAGATCGAGGGTATTTCATCTCAAGAATATTACTTGACATGTCACAAGAAAATCTGACACGTACTAGCAGCAGTTATGAATTGTTGTGTCAATACCTGGCTTAATATTTCAACCAATCAGATGTTATCAGATATCTTGAATTGCCTGGGTATTGTATTTTAATTTTCATATTAACACAGCCTGCTGGCTGTATAAGTTTAATTTTTTTTTTTTCATTAAGTAATTAAATAATATTTGACTGACTGTCACAGTGTCGTTAAATATCAACAAACAGACATTAAAATAACAGCATCTCTTGCTGGAGAAAACTTCAAAAGAAGTTAAAGTGATAGGATCTGGGTAGGGTTGGTGTAGAATGGGGCAGCATGGGCAGAATGTTTCTACCTAAAGTGGGGGGTAGGGGGTCAAAAGTGGGTGGGGCCAAACCACAAAATCATACTAAGATGCAAAAAATCACCGTACAAATATGGAAAATGGGAAGGGGGAAAGTTTCCCCCTTGCCCCATTTAAATCCTGTCTATGTGGGGCAATACGGGTAAGAAAAGAGGGATAGCATGGAGCACTCCACCTCAAAAACATCAAAACAAGGACTCTGTTGATACACAAAAGAAGAGAGAAAAGTAGTCCATTATTGCTTTGAATGAGCATCAGACAACAGACAGTCCCTGCATAGTACAACAATCATTCAAAGCCATTCTTTTCAGGGAAATTGTATTGATTGGTCAAAGATGGCCCTCTGACCGTCATTGCACAAGGTATTGATTTAATGAGATTGGAGGTTGTTTGCTGGTTGAACACTAGGTATTTGCTGGTTTCAATGTCCGGTACTAATATTTAGGAGAGACTTCTTCCTTACATATTTCAGTGGATCTTAAACCCTCTTAATTGTATTCTAAACATTTTTCTAAGAATTGATGGGTTTTGATGAGTTGCTTTGAACTGGATTTACAACAGTACAAAAAGAGCAGGTTTGTGAAGACAGGATTTTGTCATGTTTGTAGTAATCTGCCATGTCTCTCATTCGAGGGTGGTCAATGGTACCATCATTGATCCTCTCATAGAGGGTGTCATGGACTTACATTATATATTTCATTCTACTGTAACTACAGTGTAACTTTGCAATTTCTAACTTTTATTTTATAGTTCATGCAAAATAAATGCATAACAGAGTTTTTGAAACTAAACAGTGAGCATACATTGTATATGTGACATCCCAGAAACAGAGTTTTTTAAACAAGTTTTTTAATAGAGCTTTTCAATGCTGTTTTCGCTGGTTGGCTTTTTTACAATTTTTTCACCATGTAACATGTTTAAAGATATTTACATATAACAGCAACATTAGCTAAAATGTTTTAAAATCTATGAAATAACAAAATCTGTCACAAAAAATCCAGTCTGCCATATCAAGGTTGCTTAGTCATATATCAGACTAGCAGAAGAACTGCTATCTGAGAAAGTAGGAGGGGGCACTTCCATATGTGAGGTATATATACATGTTCCTCCTGAGCAGTTGCCTTTTTTCAGAATTTTCGTAGTGCAGGTATCAAAATCCAATCTTTCATACTGCTGGTCTCAAAATAATTGCATATTTTCATACTGCAGGTATCAAAAATCGCTTATTTTCGTACTGCAGTTACCAAAAAAATATCTTATACTGCAGTCCAATTTTGGAATTCTGGGCAGCACATACCTACCACTTTAGTATGAAAGTTCCCCCCCCTCTCCCCCCTCCCCTCCCGGCAAAGCTCCAAGCAAATGATAGGGATCCCTCAATCATTGAACACCTCCCGGTTTAAAATGATCAATTCATGATTGGTTTTGGTAAAAACAAATTTCTACAGTACGTTCATGGTTTTCAATAGATTACAGATATTACATGCTTCTTTTCAGAAACCATCTCAAAAAAAAATCCTAAAACTTCCCTTTCTGGTACAAAAGGGTTCAATAGGGCAACCATTAAAGGAATATTCCCATGTTTTTTGTAACCTTTCATAAGAAACAGAACAATTTTAGAAACAATTTAGTACAAAAATCATGTTGATATGTTATTCCAACCAGGAAATATTTAAATTTGAAGGTACAAAAAATGACAATAAACCAATAGGAAGAGGCTCATATGACATCACAGCAAATACATTCTCCCACAAAGTTGATGTATTTCATTAAAATCTATCATCCTTTTTATTAGTAAAACCTGCTAGAAAAATAAATTGATGAAAGTTAGGTATTTATTTACATTGCCAAATATACCCTACTTCAATAAGTTCTGGAAATTGTTTCAAATCATACAAAAACAACTAATTAATGTTCAAAGAAATATATCAACATTTGCAATTGAATTGTCTCCATGGCATCAAACATGAATTCATCATACTGTACAAAAACTTTAAAATGCAATTGGGAAATCTTTAAAAATCCATGTTCTGAATGGAATATGATATCAACCTGATTTTTGTTCCAAATTGGCTCTAAAAGTAAGCTCTTTCAATAAATTTTTACAAAAAACAATGGGAATATTCCTTTAAGTTCAACACTACCCAAACAAACTAAGACACAATTTTTTGAGAAAGCCTGTATTGCTTTCATGCACAACTCCCTCTAAAGCAAGGCTTGAGTTTGTGAAGCATCAACAACCTTCTCATTTTCCTGCTGGGAAAATTTAGATTAGTTTATTCAGAGCTTGCAACAACATTGCTGCATTTCATTTAATCCAAAGGATAGCTGTGTATGGATTATGTGTGTTATTTAACTTTCATAGCTCAGTTCTTCAAAACATTGTGTTGTTAATGTGAAATGATGTATAGTGGATTTGACTTCTAAGTTAAATCTTTAATATTATTACTGTGATTTGGAAAGTAATGACAAATTTGTGTGTGTTGAATTAAACTCATAATTGCAGATGCGTTATCTTTTTGCTGGAATTAGAAGTGAAAGGTTTCTGTACATCAAGGTGTGTTTGTATTATTTTATGTGTAATATTCAAGGAGCACGAGACCGAAAAGTGAAGGCGCTCATTTTTGCGAATTTCACAGATATATTATCACAACAGATCGATAAACTTATGTCTCCATAGCCCACAGACGACTTGAGGGCAAAGGTCACTTGAATATTCATATTAACCAGAAAAGTGCTATACCGTTGCGTGCTAGATAAGCATTTGCTTTTTGGGGGACCCCTCAAAATATGCCCTAACTTATTGGTCTAGTGGCCCTTTCAGCATATTTAGTTCAATACTGTACTACTTGTTTTAAAAGGATTGTAAGAATTTGTAAGACAATTTTTATACTGGAAACTTTTACAGTATTGTACATGGTTCATGATTTGTGAAGTGTGCAATGCAAAAGAAAAAATGATCTAAGTTTTTCTAAATTAGTTTCATGTGTGAAGATTTTATGTGTGGAGATTTGGGGAAAACCTTTGGTGTAGGTAAGGGGAAGGTGGTATTGGCCTACCTTGCTACTAATATATTTTCATGATTTTGCTCCAAGGTACTGTTGATATCTGAGTTGAGTAGTCTTGAGATTTTGAATATAGCATATTTAGGTTTTGGAGTTACATCATATGTCTGAACTGAGTGTGTGCATGTCTTTGAAAATGATGAGAATCATGGGCTGAATTTGTCTACCGAAAGTGAGGGGGGGGGAGTCAAAAATGGGGGGAAGTGCCCCCTTTGCCCCCTCAAATCCCGCCTATGATGAGAATGTCCTAGATTTTAATGATTGTGTACAAAATGTCTCATTATCTTCAAAGACTGAACAATATGCTCAGAATTTTAAACAAATACTAAATAAGTAAAAAGAGTAAGCTGCCTTTCTGCATTGTCTTCATGAAATACTTATCCCATGTTAAAAATCGGAAATTGTACATAGCTGTCAAAATCTTTAAATTGGGATTAACCCTAAATTGGAACTCAATGTTCTACCTTTCTTCAAATTTCCAATTGCATAGAGGTCATGCATGAGTACGTCAAATATCACATGATCACTGTCTGCCAGACAAGCTAGACGGCAAAAAAGTTTGTTTACGTTATGTGGGTACATATAACTCATGTTCAATTCAATCCAATTTTCGAAAAATATACTTCAATTTTATGAAATTTGCTACAATTTTTGTGCCATTTCCATCATTTTTGTAATTTTGATTAAGAGGTTGAAGGTTGTAGATTTTTCGTTTTCTATAAATCTTCAATTTTTGTAATATTTCCTTCATTTTCATGTAATTTGCTTCAATTTTCATGCAATTTCTTTCATTATCAGGAAATTTGTTCTTAATTCTCAATGAGTTTTTATCAATTTTCTGGAAATTTGCTTCATTTTTTGTGCAATTTCATTTGGGGGAATTTTTCTTCAAGTTTCGTAAAATATCCTTCATTTTCATGAAATTTGCTTCAATTTTCATGCAATTTCCTTCATTATCAGGAAATTTGTTCTTAATTCTCAATGCGTTTCTATCAATTTTATGGAAATTTGCTTCATTTTTTGTGCAATTTCATTTGGGGGAATTTTTCTTCAAGTTTCGTAAAATATCCTTCATTTTCGGGAAATTTACTTCAGTTTTTGTGCAATTTTCCTTCATATTGTCTTTAATTTTCAGCAAATTTTCAGCAAATTTTCATAATTTTTTTTTTTCATTTTGCTACAATTCACAAATAGTTTTGGGACCGTGATAAGAGACTCATACATTTTGCACTGGGTTTGTTGAGACAAATGATACAAATCTGTCCCCCCTCCCTCCCCCTCCCATGTCAAATACTTTCCTGCGCCGCTGATGTAGCAAACATGTCAGTATATCAGGTTGGGTTTACGTCAGACCTCATATGAAGGAAATAATTCGCTATTTAATTTTTTAGGTACAACTTAAGACTTTTCCTTAAGCACATGCTTCCTCTAACAGAAGTCAACTTGAATTCCATTTATGTCCATCATTTGGTGACAGTGAACCCTAATCTTTTTAACATATTAATTGGGGGACAAATGCCTGCCTTTTTTTCTCATTACCCCCAGTCATAAATTTTGTTACCTTGTGAAAATATCCTATGAATATATTAATGAATCACCAAAATGGGGACCATTGATCGACTTATTTAGCTATTAAGGGCCTGTAATTTAAAATAATTTAAACTCCCTACCAAAAATGTTTCCTCTTATTTCTAACCTTTGACAGTCGATTAATTTCATATTTTTACCAATTGAATGCATGTCTTGCCCCCACACCAGATTTCTTAAAGTGAAATGTTTTCATGTACAGCCTTTCTACTAAATTTGAGTGCATGGCTCAAAGAACATTAGTTGAGCCTGGTATTTGAGTTTGAATTGCAGGCTCATTGCCACTGTGTAGTATGACTGGCTGTTAAGAACGTAGTTGTAAATGTCATGCAAATGTCAGGAACAAAGCTCCAAGCAAATGATAGGGATCCTGCAACATCAATCATTGAACACTTAGCTATATATCACTTCTAGTTTAGATGTTGCACGTACTTAGATAAAGATTGTGATCCAAAAGAACTGGTCATCATGATTTCATGTGTCACTTGTGTACTAAAACAGGTTGTGTCAGTGCTATATAATACATGCAGGTTAACCTGATAACCTGGTTTTGCGAGTGGATCCGTCACAAGCTTTTTCCGTTTAACATGGCAGCGTAAGCAAAAAAGGTCATGATATGACGTCATGCACCACCTCTATACACTGTACTACTCAGAATTTTATTCTCTTTGAGATAAAAAGTGAAGGGGGAAAATTTTGTTGTCTGTGTACCTTACAGAAGAATTTCATTAAGATCTTACTGTAGGTGTATCTGTTCATCATGAATTTGGTAAGTACTTGAAAATCCTGAATATTGATCGGTTGTACACATGTACATGTAACTAAGGAACAGATAGCTTTACAGAATTCAGATTGCATATACAGTAATGTTTGCTTTGGCATTCAAACTACAAGGTGGCTCTAGTATCTAAGCAAAAGGTTAAGTAATGTTCCAAAGGCATCAATTTGTTTTAGGCTAAAATATATTTTCTCACTTTCTGAAAGGTTAGAATTATAGTGGGCCATCACACTAATCATCCCAGAAATTTGTTCAGGTCTCAAAAAAGAAAAACAGGAGGAAGAGAAAGAAAAAGGGGATAAATTTTAAATTTTGGTTGACTATATGACAATAAGACTTTGATATTTCCTGTTGGAATTTTTAATGTCAGGGCCGCTAAGACTGAGCCAAGGTGGGCCGCGAGGTATCTTAAACACACAGGCTGCTTTAAAAGTTGATTACACAGACTGTTAGATGGTTTACTCTTTTTTACACATTTTTTATGGACCCCTTCAAACCAAGCCCCCTTTAACCCTGGGCCCAGAGCAATGTGCCCTTCCCCTATGACCCTGGACCCAGGGCAATGTATCCTGGGCCTGGGGCAATGCACCCTGCCCCTATGACCCTGGGGAAATGTACCCTGCCCCTATGACCGTCCCTGGGCCCTGGGTAATGACCCTGGGCCTGAGGAAATGTGCCCTGCCCCTATGACCCTGGACCTGGGGAAATGTACCCTGGGCTTGGTGAAATGTACCCTGGGCCTGGGGCAATGTACCCTGGGCCTGGGGCAATGCACCCTGGGCCTGGGGCAATGTACCCTGGGCCTGGGGCAATGTACCCTGGGCCTGGGGCAATGTACCCTGGGCCACCCTGGGCCTGGGCAAAATGACCCTGGGCCTGGGGCAATCTACCCTGGGCCTGGGGCAATGTACCCTGGGCCTGGGGCAATCTACCCTGGGCCTGGGGCAATGTACCTGCAGGCCCAGGGCAATGTACCCTGCCTCTATTACCCTGGGCCTGGAGCAATGTACCATGACCCTGGGCCCGGGGCAATGTACCCCCTTAAACCTCTTTATTAGCATTACTGAAAAAGCATTTGGTGGTGTTATTGTTGTTGCTGTATAATCACAGAAGTTTTTATCAAAACTTTCTATGGTCCCAGAAAGTGAAATCTTTTGCATCCCTACCCTTTCTTTACTGTAATTTTCAACTTCATGCATGAGTACCATCTACAATCATTTCTGTTTCTCTTTTGCAGGTATTTTTGAAACTGAGAAGCATAGGCCTATAACAGTGAAGCTACCGTACCACATTTTGAAGAAGGGGGAAACATGCTGCTTGTGTGACGTGTGGAATTGTGTGATATAAATAACTTTTACTGGTGCCTTGAAAATACTATCAGGATCAAAATGGAGATATTTCATTTAAGTGTAGCTGTTTTCCTCATTTTCACTTTTTGTAAGACATCTGCGTCTGATTGTACTCTGCAGGGCCGTGCTCCTCAACATTGCACATGTCATGGAAAAAATGTTTCTTGTGATGAATATTGGCTGCCTCAACAAGATATCCCAAGAGACGTTGAAACACTTGTTTTAAGCAATAACAGAGTATTACATTTGAGAAGTTGTACAGAAACTTTTGGAGAACTTCCAAGCCTTACAAGCCTAAGCTTACTTTCAAATGGAATACAATATATGCATAACGATACTTGGCAAGATATATGCTTCCCTAATTTGACTGAGCTCTCTCTTGATCGAAACTCGCTCAACTTGGAGAATGCGTCCTTTTCTCACTTGTCATCTCTGCAGGTTTTAAAACTTGATTCTGCTCTGCTTGCAAATAGAAAAGTTGTACCATCAAGGTTGGCTGATATACTGATCACAGCATCCTTCCGCTTGATGGATTTATATCTCAATGATAATACTCACCTATCAATCATAGATTTATCAACTTTTACCTCAAATTCAACACGGTCTCTCCAAAGTATTCACGTTCGCAATAGTTCTCTAATACTCATTCTCGAAGAAACATTCACCGCCGAAAATCTTCCCGATTTACAATTTTTAGATCTGCGGGACAATAAGATACAAGACATACAATTAAATGTTCTACAAGAATTTTCCAAATTTCCAAACCTTTCTATAGCACTTTCTGGAAATCCCTTTTCGTGCGGGTGCAGTCTGACAGATTTCATTGTTTGGCTAAAGGAAAACAAGGATATGGTTATAGATGCTGATGACGTCAGATGCCACAATAGTAGCTCAGACTCAAAGGGACAGAAAACAATTTCCATTTCCATCGAGGAGTGTCCACAACCAGAATATTCATACTCCAATCAGTACTTAATTTTGGCAGCCACTTTTAGTATCATGGGAGTTTTGGCCCTTATTGTCCTCTTTTTGAGGAGATGGGAAATTGTTGGTGTTTGTAAGCGAGCAAAGTCGGCAGCGAAGGAGACATTTGATTCCCACCAATCAAGTTACTTATATAGCAACATTAACACAGCAAAACGTGAGACGCCAGATAAAGCAGAGCTTGATAACATTACGGACGTTTGAGTAATGGTGAGTACCATAACTGTTAACAAAAGAAGTCGGGTTCGTTGGTGTAAATTTCCAATGTTAGCATAACATAACAAGATGACAGGCTAAGAAGGGTTAGCATAACATAACAAGATGACAGGCTAAGAAGGGTTAGTCACCTCATAGAAAGCTTAAACTTACACCACCACCACCACAATAGAAAAGTATGCAATACATTATAATTATACAATGCTCAGTCCATACCGTTATAGTGTACATGTATGTACTGAAATTTGCAGCCAACTTAGTCACATTTCATATTGCTATGATAATTGGAGCCATTCTTAATAAGAGTAGAACTAGAAAGAATAGAGCTCAGGCAGCTCTGTGGTAAGCCAGAGTGCAGCGGGGGAGGGAGGGTGGGGGGAGGATCATCGATCCCCCTCTTCCAATGGCTCAACTGAAGGTAAAAAGATCCAGAAATTTTTGCAATTTACCTAAAGGGTCTAAAAAATTTGCTAAAAGATGCAGGTTTTGAGGCAATGACCTTTTTTTTTGCTTTTTAGTAAAATATAGCCTCTGAATAGATGAAAGACTGCAAGGACACAATTTTGGAAAATATCAGCATTTTTGTTTGTTTAAGAACCCCCCTCTTTCAATCCAAAAGGCTCCCAAATATGGGGATTAATCAAGCTTTAAGATATCACCAATATGTATTTGTTTATTTCTTGTCTTTATTGCATTTTGACAAGAATATATTCAAATTAAAGAATGGTGAAAATAAATGTTCATAAGGTGTGGTTGAGAAAATAAAAATAATGCACACAAACATACAGTAGTTAAATGTGAATCCATGAGCATAGTATAAGCTACTGTAACTGAAAGAAGATGAAGGACCAGAAATAAATACTCTTTTCTAATCTGGTTCTATAGTACCACTGTATAATAGAATAATTCATTGAACCAGCACTGAACTATTAAACCCTTTAAGAGTGTGTTATCACTTAAGAACAAGCTCGCAATCAGACCCACCGCAGGCGATCTGCTAATTTGTACAGTGAGAACGCTCACTGGATCTGAGTAGCAGTCGCTTGATCCTAGGTGAGGGTAGATCATGATCCAGAGCAGGGGATCAAATCCACTAATGAGATTGTCAGAAAACGTCTGTGAATATAAATCAGTAACCTTGGAATTATGAAGTACATAATTTCCAGTTTGCTCTATTTTGCGATCAGATCCCCTGCAGTGGGTCTGATGGCGAATTCGTATTCAAATGAGAACACATGACATTGGTTTTCCTACAATCATCGATCAAGGTTATCATTGAGGGTAGGGGAATCATGATCCTGAGACAAGTGAGAACACACCCTAAGAAACATGAATCACATCAAGATTTGTACCCAGGAATGAAATCGAAACCAAGTGCATGTACCTCTTTGAGATTTGTATTTTTGTTCAGCATGCCCACCAAGCTCACAGCGGGATACTGGAACAAAAAGTGACACTAAGTTCCTGGTGTCGTGCTGGGTTTGGAATCTATGAAAATACAGTTATGTTGTAGATTAACTGGTAAGGGTAAAATTAGCATATGAGAGAGATGGTTTGTTATTTTGAAAACCTTTCGTTAAATTGAAGGGTGTAGCAGAAGTCTGAAATTTTTCCAGTTCTGACACTTTGATCACAGTGCAGTGTTAAAGTCCCTCACCTACAATCGTGGCCAAAAGTTTTAGGACAAAATCACTGATGCTTCTCCTACCATCCATTCGATGCTGTGCAATTTGCAAGAAAATAGGAAAATTGTTACTTCTTGATGAATGGGAGCAGTAGCGGTACCATGAGAAAAAGGAGGAAGGGGGTGGGGGCAAGACCTCTACTTCTTCCAAAGATGGATTTCACGATTCATCCAAATCCGAGGAGAAAAGTTGAGAGACTCTTTCCCATAGGGGAGGGGGTACTGAGAGGAGGATACCGCCACCACCTCTACCAAAAACCGATTTTGCAATTCGTCCAAATCCGAGGAGAAATGTCGAGAGGCCCCCAATGTCCCTCCCAGTTTGTGGTTTCTGGCACCACCACTGAAGGGGAGGGGAATTTGTACATAAACTTTTGGCCACTATTGTTGTAGTACATTACACAAAATTGAAGTTTCTAAGAGTATGTTTTAAGTGAACAGGATAATTGCCAGTGGGAAACGCCTCAACAATACAATTTCATATTTTTATTTTTTTTAAGTAGATGATAAGATATAATTGTAAATTGTTTTTTTTTTTTTGTTTTTTTGAGGAGATGGGCTTAGGGGAGGAAAGGAGTTGAAGAACGGTTACTTTAAATGACTTTTCACTTGATATCATTGACTCAAAAGTTTTAGTAGAAAAGATGTTGGGGATACTTGAAATGTACACTTAAATATTAAATATGACAATCTCGGGGGGAAAATGGATGTTGGAGAAATGGATGAGATTTAATTCATGACACTATGTTGCAATTGCCAATGCAGGGAGAATGAAACGCGGGCCTACTTGCAAATTAACTTGCTCCACCAGGGATGAGTACTGGCCCTATGTGCCTAATGGCTCGCAAGGATGTAACTTTTTTTATCTTACTGTATGTGATGTCCACATTTGTCCTGAAATTGAAGACCAAAATAAAGTGATTTGTTTGGGTTTTACAGGTATTCACCAAAAAGAACTTGAGTACAATAATCTTTAAATTACATCATAAGCAGGATTGTAGAAATCTTTCGAAAAGTAGGGGGGGGAGGCACGACCTCATATGGGGCACTTTCCAAGTCATGTCCCCCATCGCAATCGGTAGGTAGAATAAGTGAGCCTAAAACAACCAAGTAAAGTAAAAGGGGGCACTTCATTTTTAGAAAGGGGCACTTTTCCAATGGGGACCCATTCCTCCCATACATGGGACTGACAAAAGTTGCCTTTTTTTACCCTTGGGGCAGTAATTAAGGGGCCTTTTCATTTTCAAAAGGGGCACTTTTGTCATTTTTTTTAAAAAGGAGGAGAGAAAAGGGGGGAGGGGGGTGGGGCATGTGCTCCCACCGGCTCTTACCTATGATCATAATCACCCATAATTCCTGATTTTTGGTTAATCAAAAGTTTGAAGAATTTTTAATTCATGGTAAAGTTGTGATGAAAGAAAATTAAGGCAGCTCAAAATATGTAGATCTTAATTTCTCTCCTAAATGAATTAATAGTCACTGATATTCACCAGACTGCTTTCTCCTGCAGAACTTTGTTTGAGGGTATGATGGAGATTCAAAACCTCTTGGTCATGTTCAACCTCCCATTCAAGTACAAAGTTGGCAAAGGGTAAAAAAACAATGTTTAACAATAAGTAATATGAAGATATTCATAAGTTTTCTTGTTTTCATATTAAGAAATTTTAATAAAATTTGTATAATTTAACATTTTAAAGCCTTAAAATTCAAATTGCTGTAAAATAGTCAATTTTAGCTTATTTTGATAAAACCTTTAATGCTATTTTCATGTTGTTTATAGCCTTTTTTACTCCCAATTTAAATTCAAAGTTATTGCTATCTGTCCATAGGCAGGATTTAGGGAATACAAGGGGGAAATTTCTCCACTTTTTACATTTTTTAATTTTATATTGTATCTTAGTATGATTTTACTCCTCCTCCCACTTTCGGTAGGCACCTTTATTGTTGTGATTTCTCCTCAACTACTTTTTGGTGGGCAAATCCTACCCATCTATCAATATATCTTTAATTAATGGCTCCATGACCCGTGTTTACAGGTCCATTGGATGCCCAGACGGCTCCATGGCCCATGGCTTTACGGGTCCATACAGCTCTGGTGAACGGGTCCGTATGGCTCCATAGTTTTGTAACGGGATAACGTACACCGTTTGATTAACCCAGAAATACACTCACTAGCTACAAAGCTACTTGGTCAGGTGACAAGTGACAATCTTCGCAAGAAGTATAGCACCTCGAGAGCTATTTTCTTTTTGGTCCCGCAGCCATTAGCTACGCAGTTCCATGGCCTTGTGAACGCCAGCAATAAGATTGTCCGCGTTGAACGTTACAGTTCCGCAATTATCTTAACCAGTACCATGGACACAAAGGGCTGGTCCCTGAGTGTCGGTGCGTTATGCACCCAAGATGTTCCGCGATGCATAGCATGTAAACGCTTCTTTAAATTACGCTCCGGTGACATCCATCTCATGTGTAATGCGTGTAGATTATACTGCGAGTCGAACCCTTGTACTCTATGCAGCGACTGGGATCAAGCGGCGTGGTCGGAGCACAGACTCCAACGTGACCAGAACTTTCAAAAAGCGGCCAAGAGAGTGGAGAAGCGACGGTCAGACAGGCCGTCTTCATCTCCTCCCCCCTCCCCTGCCGCCACTGCCACCCAGGCTTAAACCGCAGCCCCCTTCCACCCAGGAGGCGGGGCCGCCGCCGCCCAATTTCAGCAACGCACCCGACAACGGGCCCTCGCAGCTGAGTAGGCATACGCTAACACGTACCCCAGTGGTGCCAAAGGCTGTGGCAAAGCCCAACCTTCCCGTCCCCCTGGTGAAGTCTCCTGAACGAGGCAGACCCAGGAGGAGAGACAGGGAACGGGATAGTGCAACAAGGGGGGACAGAGTCGGCGTCACCAGTCCTCTTCCTCCTCTTTCTTTTCCTCATCCTCCCCTGAACCCAGGCAGAGGCGAAGGAAGCGACACAGGCGAAACCCCCTTGAGGATCCCACCTTCCAGGACACACTCAAGAAAACACTTGAGACTTTGGTGTCCTGGGCGCTGGAGCAGAGGCTACCACCTCCTGCACCTCACCCCAGGCAGCTGCCACTGCTGCGGCATGGCATCCCCCTCCCCGGAGACCCTGTAATTTTGAAGGAGGGTGCACTCGACATCTATCCCTCGGGAGAGGAAGTCGATTTTGTGGACAATATGGACCCTCCAGTGGAGACTCCGGACACATCCACGGCACAGGACCACCCCCCCCCCCCCTCCCTAGGACGGGGGATTCCTCCCGCCTCCCCAGTTCAAGTTGTCCCCAGTACCACATCAAGGATGCAGACCACACTAGATAAGACCCCCATTTCTTACTGGACCGAACGAGGTCCTCTTCTGCCACCCCTCTAGTGGACCCCCTTTTACAAGGGGAGCGGATTGTCCAGCTTATTGACTTCCTAGAATGGGAAATCAAGCTGGATATTGCAGAAGCACCTCTCATAGAGTCATAGAGGCTGGCCCACAGTCTCAGTGTAGACTGCTCAGCTCAGCTCCAGGGGATACTAAGCCAACGGCTAGACAATTTCCCATTGATGCCTCCTTAGTGATCAGGGTTCGGCATTGGGTCAGGACAGGAACTGGACAGCCTACAACAAAGAAGTTGACAATTTTCAGAGGCATGGGAGAGTGTCACCACAGACAAATGGGTGCTATGAACCATTCGGAAGGGTTACCGTCTAGAGTTCCCGACTCCCCGCCCCAAGGAGGGTCTTTAGCCCCACCCCTACGCCTTGTCTGAGCGACCACGCAGGGTTGTTGAGGACAGAAGAGCGCCATCACCCCCATTTCAAATCCTTCTAGCAACCTCGTAATGTCCACGTTTTTCCTGGCTCCCATGAAGGGGAACAAGTGGCGCCTGATAATCAATTTGAGACCACTCAACAGGTTCGTTGGTTTGTTGAAGTTCAAGATGGAGACTCTTCACTCCATCCTACCTCAGTTGACAAGGGGCCTGTTGGCCACCTCCGTTGTCCTCGCGGACTCATATCTCCATGTGCCAATGCTCGAGGAAAACAGGCAATTTCTGTCGTTCCAATTCGAGAGAGTCACGTACACATTCAGGGCGTTACCATTCGGGCTATCGACTGCCCCCAGGGTGTTCACCCAAATAACAAGAGTTCTAGCGGCCTTCCTACGAAAGCAAGGCATCTGAATTTGTATGTACCTAGACGATTGGCTGATCGTCGCAGTAGATGCAGCCACTGTCGCGGAACAGACGAACGTAGTCATAAGAGTGGCACTGGACTTAGGGTGGGTGATCAACCTTGCCAAGTCAAATATAGTTCCTTCTCAGACTCACTTTTTTGGGAGCAGTCATGGATTTTACTCA
The DNA here is from genome assembly GCA_020152595.1 of Chiridota heheva. Classification (NCBI taxonomy): domain Eukaryota; kingdom Metazoa; phylum Echinodermata; class Holothuroidea; order Apodida; family Chiridotidae; genus Chiridota; species Chiridota heheva. The sequence goes on from JAIGNY010000134.1 coordinate 70,784, forward strand.
AGGTCGTATACGACTGACGGAGGAGTGGATCTTAGCCGCGAGGGCGGGAGCCGACGTCCTTCTCTCGCTACCGGCTTTGCCGGCGAGAGCTTGGCTAGTATTCTTAAAATACCTAGCCAGCCTAGTAGATGTAGTCCCCATGGGCAGGTTTTACATGCGGGATCTACAATTTTATCTACTGGATCATTTCATACCATCCAGGATTGACCTAGATGACCTCAGTGTCCTCGTCCCCCGTACGCAGGCGGTGATCCCCCACATTTGGTTGTGGTGCGTCCACTCTCACCTGTCACAGGGAGCGATTTTTCCACCCGTCAGACCTCCAGTGTCAGTTGTGACTGATGTGTCTCTGACGGGGTAGGGAGCGCATTTAGCATGGTTCCAAATCTCAAGATTTTGGACAGACACTTGGTGCGGTCACCACATCAATCTCTTGGAACTAGAGGCAGTACGCCAGGCTCTTGTTCATTTCCTACCTCGGGTACAGAACAGGACTGTTCTCATACGCACAGACAACACGGTAGTGGCGTTTATCATCAGACAGGGAGGCACAAGATCCCGGAGTCTTTGGATCCTAGCCAAGTCCCTGCTGTCCTGGTGCATGACGAACAAGGTCACACTCTGGGCGGTCCACCTGCCAGGCAAGGAGAACATGATCACGGATCTATTATCTCGCCTCCAAGGAGCCCCCGTAGAATGGGCCCTCCTCTTGCGGGTGGCCGAGGCGATCTGGTTGACCTTTGGTTTCCCGGGCGTAGATCTGTTCGCGTCCGTGGACAACCACAAGCTACCAAATTTTGTGCGCCCTGACACCCTACTTGAGGGTCTGGAAAGTCCACATCTTCATGATCAGGTGGACCCACTTTGTGGGCTACGCCTTCCCACCGTCCGCTCTGGTACCGAGAGTACTGGGCAAGGTGATGTAAGATCAGTGTCCCATGATTCTTCTGGTAGCTCCCAACTGGCCCGGCCAACTGTGCTTCCCTCAGCTGCTCAATCTTGTCGCAGGTCTCCCATACGAGCTTCCGGTCACGAACGAGTTAGTCTCAATTCCAGGCTCTGGCAAACTGCACCACATTCTAAGAGCACTCCATTTGACTGTGTGGCCTCTATTCGCGAATCCCTTGTGTTACAGGGTCTTTCGGAGGCAGCTGCCCAAATAGCAGCTCGAAGCTGGAGGTCTTCCACTTCGGGGATGTATGCTTCCAGACTCAGAATTTTCCGAGACTGGTGCCAGGATAGATTGGTTTCTCTGCATCTCTTGGTGACGTAGCGGATTTTTTGTTGGTGCAGTTTAACCTGAATAAATCCATTAATACAGTCAAGGGGTTCAGGACAGCCATAGCAGCTATCCACCAGGGCTTTTTAAATAGCTCGACCGTCACCGACACACAGCCTCTGGAAAGATTGATTAAAGGAATATTCTTACAAAGACCTTCAGTTCGGAACCTCGCTCTCCCCTTGGGATATGCAGGTGGTTCTCGAGACATTAGCACGGGCTCCGCTTGAGCCTGTGCCAGAATGTCCACTCAGGAAATAATGATCAAAATGGTATTTTTACTCTTCGCGGCCTCTGCTAGACGCAGAGGCGCCATTTATGCGCTTTCGCTCAAAGAGGGCCATATTCACTTTTAATCGGGAGCGTTAGACTCATGCCTGACCCGGCCTTCTTAGTCAAGAATCAGATATAAGAATTTTTACCGGAACCTATTTTTCTTCCGTTGCTCGCTACGTTTTCTGACACGGCAGAGGACAAGGCCTGGTGCCCCGTTCGATGTCTCAAACACTATATCAAACGTACGCAATCCTTTTGGAACTGCCTTATTCGTGTCCTTGCAAAATCCACTACGCGCCGTCTCGCGTGATACGATATCATGTTAGATTGTTTGGGAAATCACGTACAAAACATCTGCGTTATTCTCGGAACCTTCGGTTAAGGCACATCAGGTACGAGGCATAGCTACATCAGTTGAGCTTTTTGGTGGGGTTCCCCTCAACGAGATTCTTTGTGCTGCGGTATGGAAAACACCAGCCACGTTCGTGTCCGCATATCTGAAGGATATACCAGACTATCAAGGCAGAGTTGCAAGGGCCGTTCTTCTAAGAGGACCACCCCATTCTAGTACTCAATATTCTCATTTTCAATTATTCACGTTTTCTCATTCTGTTGGAGTTATTACATTAAATTTCTTAACGTCTTAATCGAAATAATACAAGATGATAGGCATATCATATTACCATGTTACTATAACATGCAAACTCCGCCCTAATCCCTCCCTTTAGAAATCTAACAGCCCCACAAGTGCACACCTACTGTAATTCAATTACTAAGAACAAAATCATTGACTTAAAGTACATTTACATCTGACAATAGTGTTTAATGATTATACAAAAGTAAATGCTTCAATTTGAAGCTTGCCCTTAACCTTCCCCTACCCCATTTCCCAAAACCCTTTCTGACATCAAACCGCTTATTGCTTCCCTTGCTTCCCACCATTCAGATCAAACCCACCATCAACAACCTCTTTCGTGTCGACAACGCTCATATTACCTGTCTTAGAATGGGTCACACTCACCTCACTCACTCCCACCTCCTTGTTGGCTCCCCCAGCCCCTTTGCAACAATTGCCATTGCACCCTCACAGTCCATCACGTTCTCCTTGCTTGCCCCCTGTACAACCTTCCCAGAGCTTCACTCGCTCCCCACAATTCAATTGCCGAGTTCTTCCAAAAAAAACCTCTGATTAAAATGATCTCCTTCCTTCATCATGCTTCCCTCTACAACCATATTTAGTCCTCCTGTCCCACCCCCCTCTCTCTACTTTTTTTTTCTTCACCCATGCACCTCCTCTCTCGATCCCAGCTTTCTGACTTTTTAGTTCTTGTAATTCTCTCAATCTCCCCCTGTTTTCTTTCTTTCCTATCTCTAGAATGATTTTACCTCTCAGGCACAATTTAACCCTCGTTGTTGTGGTGCCATTGGGCCCTTATCAAACAAACATCAATTTTAAGGCAAAATGAAAATCTCTAGCGACGCCACTGGACTGGTCAAAGGAAGGCGGATAAGAGAACCGCCGACATCCGGCATACATCCTTCTTATCATGTGTGTGCTCTCAGCTTGTTTGTATTCAGGCATTGTTTTGAGGAGTTTTTGCTGGTTTTGCCATGCGATTGGCCCACAGTTTGAGGCTATTGTGAAATGATGGCCCTTGGAAAAAATTAATTGAGAACCCGTGCTGTAAAGCATATACTGTACAGTGTATCTACTTGCATCAAAATTTGAATGCTGAGCGAAATGCTTATTACACATGCAGTCATTCGGTCAGAGATATCATTTTTTTGGCTGTTTATTTCATCTGTAATTAATTTAATATCATACTGTAGTATGACAACTACTTTGCTGATATGAAGCAGATAAGTACTGCAAATACACATTGTATCTTCTCATTCTTTATGCAGTTTGGACTCATCCATCTTCTTGCTGGATAAATGTCACATGAATAATTGCATGCATCACATGACTGATCATGTGCATCTTCTAATGCTTTTTACAGATCTGAATCCTAATTTTGCTTTCCTCATGGTTCAAGAAAAGGTTGACACATTTGTATTTACTTGGTATATTTTTTGGTATTTTTTGGTATTGTTGTCTTCATCTATATAGACACTTATCTGATTTGAACCACAGGGGAAGCTTTGCAAGCTTTGCAAGCTTTAATGGTACTGTATATGGACCAGTACCGAACCTTGCATTGTTTCATGGTAGACCTGGCAGCATAAAGTATCAGAGCATGCCTGTAGGAACCCAAATGATCCTATTATTAGGAACATTTTGCTACTTGGAAGGCAAGCTGCCATTTTGTGATACTTCCCATGATCCCTTGCAATCCTAGCGTTAAAGCTTTATGCAACGTTACATTTCAAATTTAAAATATGTCTGGGGCAAAATATCTTTGCAAGGGGAAACTTAAAACTCATGAAAATACCTTCATTATTCTCATGGCTAATTATCATCCACTCCCATACGTTTACAGACTACACCCCATTTTCGGAATATTATAAAAACTAGACAACACAACCAGGCTATTAGGTGTGAAACAGTCATTTTGAAAATTTAAATGTTTTTAAAAATATTATTTTTGTGTTTCGCATTGAATATTTAAAGTATTGTAAGAACTATATAAACTATGAAATTTGATCGTAACATCTGGACAATACGGCTGCATGACTCCAATATTCTCATGTGTTATGTTCCTACTGTATGCATGCTCTGGAACTAAAATATGACTTGGAACATGTTTGTGGTGTACACATAAAACACCCTGTCACTATTTGGCATCAGACATGCTGGGCCCAACTTTCCATCGCTGGGGAATTTCTATTGATGGGAGACTTTTCCCTGTGCCAAAAGTTTCAAAACATGAATTTTCTCTCAGACAATCACACAGTTTATACAGAAGCCATTGCCCAATGGAGAAGGTAGTTTCAGGTTAATGGTGTGAATGAAGGTGCTGGGATTGTACTGTAAACTTGCAACCTTCAAGATGACACCGATTTCTCTCTCACCTTGTGAGAATTTCTGCTTTTAGTCATGACGTGAAATATCTGTCGGTGGATAGAAATGCAAACATGAAGGATGGGTGTGAATATTAATTAGGATAGGTGTTTGAGTCCAATTACAATGACAATTGAAAGAAACAGGATAACAGATGTGTCTGTAAGGGAGTACACAAGTAATTGATTAATCATGACCATCCATTTCTAAATAGATAAAATTGGGAGAACCACTAACTAGATTTTTCTGTTAACTTTTGATTTATTGAAAATTATCATGAACTGAATGATGCTTTGAAGCCTTTATGAATTGCTGTAGTCCTATGAGAACATATTATGAATATTTTAAAGCTTAAATTTGTAGGGTGAAGAGATGGGGTTCATTGTAACTGATAGTCCTTGATCTAGTCAAATGTTTAGCATAATAGAGAAATCAAATTTTTAGGGTATAATGAAACATGTCTTGACAAATAAATGTAACCTCGAAAATCACTGTTTCATGGATGAGGCATTGATTCCTTAGCAGGTAGTTCTCCAGGAGGGATATTTATTTGTCCTGAGATGTTCTAATGTACCAGGCCTGTAGGGAAGGGGTATGACAGGTGACTTTGCACCTCCCCCTCAAACCACCATCGTACACAAATCTCATATACCTCCCTATAATTCATGTGAAATTGGAAAACAATTCTGTGGAAACACCCCAAGGTGCTGCACAAGTTATGGTTTTCAGGGCTTGCAAATATAATGTTTGCCCAGGGGTGAATTTTTGTTTTTCCCGAGCAGTCATTTGCTGGAACACAGGCACCTCATAGGGGCAAGGGGGTGTACTTCCCCTCAAAGATTTGCTCATAAAATTGTTGTATTGAATTACTGTATCTGTACAGTACATGATCAAAAAGATGTTCATATTTTGCCTCTCCAACTAAAATCTCTTACAGCCGCCTATGTTCAATGGACATAACTATGGACTTAAAAGGGATGTAGGGGGTGGGCTGATCTGGTTTCAAGCATTTCTTCACAAATCTGATAGAAACTGAAATATCTCCTGAATGTACTTTACAATAATAGTATTTCTGAACACTGACATCTTGTTGTTGCTTTTATTGTCATCTTTTATACATGAACATCATTACCTTCGCCAACAAAGTTGGATGGAGGTCATGTTTGTGCCTGTATTTCTTGGTCTGTCATCAACATACTTTATCTCTAGAAGTGATGGTTGGAATGTGATTAAATTTGGTATGTGGTTTTGTTACTGCTTAAGCAAGAAGTGATTAGAATTTGAGACACATTGGTGTAAGGGAAGGGCAGTAGTTGAAGGGTGGGGATGTTAAGGATGAGGTCTGTAGAGACTTAGTTGAAACTTTCAATGGAATGTGCTGAACAATAAAGTCATGCCATGAAAAGATATCCAAATAATCAATTTTTTGGACTCAAAGAGAATTAAACCAAGTGGTCTCTAGTATCAAAGAAAATAAAAACAATTGGTTTCTACCATGAACTGAAAATTATGGAATGTGAATCTTGAATGAAAGGTACTCAAACAATGAATGCTAAGCCTGAATAAAACTGAAAAACAATGATATGGCCTTGGAAGAAATCAGTCAAACGATAATACCCTTAGTGTCCAGAATGCAAATGATTAATACAGATCAAATATTGGTGAGTCCAGGATTTCTGAGGTAGGTTGTATTGGGTATGGGGATTGAATGGAGTCTAAAATTATTTTGTTTTGTTTTGTACATGATCCTCCCTTACGGGAACTCAGCAAGACTCCTATACGGAGCATAAACGCCAATCAATAGCCTGCATAGCAGATGCCAGTCTCATGCGACCGGGACAGAAATAAATGAACACTGGGCTTTTACCCTACATCTTTTCGAGAAGTGTTTAGAGAACCAGGTGTGACTGCCCTACCATCAGGACCGACCGCTTAACATCCCCTCTGAAGGACGGCGAGTGCCATTCAACCATTGCCACTTCTCTTAACAGCTGAATGAGGAGCATGAAGTGCAAACGACGTACTTCTGCTTTAATGATTGGCGTATGTCTGCATAGCTGTGGAAAAACTGGTTAGACCTGACCGAGGCTTGAACCTCCAGCATCTCAGCATCTACCAACTGAACTACCCGACTCAATGATTCTAGACATATTGGAATTGCAATGGAGGTGGAGGTATGCGCTCTACAGAGTGCTAAGATTTTAGTTTAACTGAATCTTTTCATTTGTTAATCTTTTATTCAGAATAAAATAATCTGTACTTTATCCCAAATTTCTCAGGACACAATGCTAATTTTGTTAAAATTTCATGAATCACCATTCGTTCTTTGGAAATGTTGAGTTTTTCAAAAAATTCGAAAACATTTGTTTTTGTTGTTTATTCGATTTTCAGTTGATTTGTGTATTTGATCTGCTATAGTGTACACACATGGTACTGCACCTTATAGTGTACACACATGGTACTGCACCTTATAGTGTACACACATGGTACTGCACCTTATAGTGTACACACATGGTACTGCACCTTATAGTGTACACACATGGTACTGCACCTTATAGTGTACACACATGGTACTGCACCTTATAGTGTACACACATGGTACTGCACCTTATAGTGTACACACATGGTACTGCACCTTATAGTGTACACACATGGTACTGCACCTTATAGTGTACACACATATGGTACTGCACCTTATAGTGTACACACATGGTACTGCACCTTATAGTGTACACACATGGTACTGCACCTTATAGTGTACACACATGGTACTGCACCTTATAGTGTACACACATGGTACTGCACCTTATAGTGTACACACATGGTACTGCACCTTATAGTGTACACACATGGTACTGCACCTTATAGTGTACACACATGGTACTGCACCTTATAGTGTACACACATGGTACTGCACCTTACAGTGTACACACATGGTACTGCACCTTGAAAGCGCCTCTAAAGCAGAGACACTAATATTGCTAATATAAAAAATGAATTAAAACAAATTGCCTGTTATTGTATTCTACATAATGTAATCATTGGATAGTATATTTTCTTATAATATCCAGTGAAAATGTATTTCTTATGGGGATGGTAAGTGTTACCAGATTTTCAAGTAACCCTTAGAAAAATGTGACAGTACATGAAGGCAGTCATAAATTCTGATCTGGAAAGGAAATTGGAATTAGTAATCTTTTTTTGAAAGAAAATAATCATGCAATTTTGCTAGGCAGATTAGGTTTCATTTTCCACTTCACAGCCCACTGCACACCAAGTGATTTATACTCTGGCCTTGCTTTGTGTAGTGGATGGCTGAAGCAGTGAAGTGCCATTTTGGAGGAGCAAAGACGATTTGGCTTTGAGATGAAAATTGAAAAAATGTTTAGGCTTTGATATTAATTTTTACCAGAGGGTGTAATGCGTATTGCATTTAAAGGAAAACTTCAATAAAAAATAATTATCTTTGGAGAGAAAATAACGATCTATGGAGATTACAGGTACTTGTTGTGAATCTGACTTTCAGTTTTTGTTCAAACTTGGATATTTTGGAGGGGTTGTCAGTGGGACCTGGGGTATTAAGATTAGGTGAATTTGTTTGGGGGTCCAAACTTCAAAGGGCTTTCAAAAATCCTTTTTGTTTTCATCATGTTATCCTGGAGAATAGTTCCAATTGAGAAACTTTAAAGGTAATATGACATTGTGACAAAATGGAAAGAAAGAAATATTTTCACGGTAAAGCAGATTGAAGGATGTCCCAAGCAGAGCTGGAAAAAAACTATGGTTCCGATGGTTTTAACCATAGGAAAATCCGGAATTCGCAGAAGAAAAAAAATCATACAATTTTTTTTTCTCTCTTTAAGATTTCTTGAGTAAATAACAGTATATGTGGTAAATATGTGCTCTAAAAACGTCCCCCATGTATTTGTGCATTGAAAAGTACATTAATTGCGAAAGAGGGAAGTATATAAAGATGTATTCACTACATTAATATTTCTGTCCAGATTTTTCCGTGAAGAATTTTAACACCTTTATTCAGAATCGTGGGAAATTGTATCATTAATTTTAACTCCGGTATCAAGTTATGCTACAACATTAGTAAAGGCACTGCTTAAAAATTTGGCCTGCAATTTTGAAGCAACAAATTAACCACATCATTACACAAGATTAACTTTGTATCGTAACATTGAGGTATAATTAGTTGTACGCGCATAGTTCACTGGCACCTTTCCCCAGCAGTAAAGACAAACAATGCCAGCATTGATTACGGTTATCACTTACTGTATATTACAAATGATTGCCATTATATTCAGATGTGTGTCACTAAAAATATCATGTAACACCAGTGGGAGTAATTGTTATCTTGAAGGAGCCTTGGAAAAATGAAACTGTATACAGTTTTGTGGTTTGGGAAACAGAGAAATATATAACCTTTTCTTTGACAGGCCCTGCTCCATTTGAGGGCAGGTTGAGATGTTTCTAATTCTAAGCGGATCCATTTCCAATGAATCAGGATTGGTAGATCATCCGTCCCAAGCGCAAAAAGTCAAATCTAGAAAATGCCAAATTATAATACAGGAAAATTGTTTAATCAAGAAAATTCCAAATTTGGAAATGGATCGGCCACTGGTGGGTGGGTGGCTGTTCTGGGAGGGGTAACACCTATTATGAAACCCTGCTCAGTGAGTAGAATAGTCAAACTTGTATTGGATTTACTTTTATTCCTGCACTGTCCTTGAGCAAGAGTCAGACAATTTGTTCCACTACTTGCAGGGATTTAAGTAGTGAGAACGACTCACTATGCATTTCTATGTGTAAAAAACTGCACCGCTATTTCGGAGCCGACACCATTTACTTCTAGGGGAAAACTCATACACCTTAAAATTTCAAAACCTAATATTCACAAGATAGGAACTCAGAAAACAATCACCTTATTCAGCCTACAAAGCCAAATTCCTGAAGAAATGACCCTTTTTCCGCATCGCGTGAGCGTATAAGCTTAAATTAGTAAGCGTTCTTGAGTAAAGTCACAAACAAATGCCCAAAGAAGTATGCAGGCCAACACGTTGCATGCTTTCATTGTGATGCATTATTGGGTTTAAATCTATTCGAATGATGTGCATCATTTATGGTTCACTTTCTGTTTTTTAAAGGGAAAATATCATGATTTTACAGAAGACTTGATATTCTATTCTTTGCGGAACTTTAGTTTGACTAGTTACTGCTTTACCAATTTTTTAGATTCAATAAAATAAGTTTTGATATCGAAAACAATTTTGCAGCCAGATCTGGTCACAAAATTTTGGAGACACGTGTTGAAGGCCATTGACATTTTTTTTATCATGTGATACGAGATTTTCAATGTGCATGCTTTCCCGGAAGGTAGGGGCGGGAACTTCCATACTAAAGTGGTGGGTATGTGCCGCCCAGAACCTCAAAATTGGACTGCAGTATGAGAGATTTTTTTGGTAATTGCAGTAGGACAGTGTATGATTTTGATACCTGCAGTATGAAAATTAGTGATTTTTGATACCTGCACTATGAAAGTAAGTGATTTTTAGACCAGCAGTATGAGAGATTGGATTTTTGATACCTGCACTACGAAAATTAAGAAAAAAAAGGCAACTGCTCGAGCGGAACATGTATATTTACCTCACATATCACATATACAAGTGCCCCCATCCCCTCCCGATGCTTTCATGCCCTAATCCGGAGTCACTACATGATTTTGGCATGCTAGGAGGTAACCTGTGTGTGCTGTACAGTGAGTGTCATCAGTTTGCACCAAGGATAATTTTAGGTTGATTTAACCCTTACTCTACCACGCAGTGATATTATCACCGTTTTGGGTGCCTCATCTTTGACTCTTCCTCCCGAGTGCATTTTCAAAAAAGTGCAGGTAGAGAGTAATGGTTTATCAACCTGTGACAAGTGTGTGAACTCGAAAATATATACAGCATGATCCCGGTGGGCGGCCCAGCAGGTCACTGAAGCAGAACGAGCTCGACTCTGCTGCTTGGAAGACAGAAGATCCTTCAATAATCAGTCCTTGATTAACACTTACCATTCATTGCTGCGATATTATTGCCGTTTTAGGTGCCCCATCTGATTCCGCCTCCCGAGCGCATTTTCAACAAAGTGCTGGTAGGGTAAGGGGTAACAAACATGCAATTTTTACCAGTGCATGTTGGAAAACCTACTGCAAAATTTTTGAAACAATGGATAGTAGACCTGTTAATTGATGCAGCATGGAACACTCCATAATGAATTAATGCAGCATGGAACACTCCATAATGAGCATTTTCTAGATTTTATCTTCCCCTTTGCTCAATAAAAATCCAAATGCCATCTGTTTCAGATAACATTTCAGTCAGGCCACTAATGAAGGCACATGACGAGGAGGTGAGTGGTTGATGAAGAAATTCTTGCAAATTAATGCTGAGCTTCTTTTGACCCAAAATACCTTTCATGCCTCATCATGTAATGTTCTGTCCAGCATTCTCTTTCTGTTGTGATGGAAAATCCAGGAATTTGAGAAGTAACAAAAAAGGGTATCTATGAAGAAATAAAGTATGAGTACCGTATTTTCTCTAATAAACGCCCCCTCTAATAAACGCTCCCCCGTCATTTTTCATACTTTCAGGATGTAACAACGTACGTTTAACTTACCAAATGTGACTTGAAAAGGCTGTAAGTCAAACGTAACCAAGCAGAAAATATGCAAAGAGTATATTCCATTAATAATCCATGCACAATAATGCTAAAAACACAAAAATCGCTTGAAGAAACTAATACCATAGGCCTAAAAGGAATTGCCGTTCTTTTGTAACTTACATTTTTTTCTTCATACTATACCCTCTAATAAACGCCCCCCTGTTTTTCAAATGCAACGCCCCGGGGGCATTTATTAAAGAAAATACGGTATGTACTCACGCCTGGAGACAAATATTTGCTTGAATTTTAAAGGATTGCTTCAGTGGTGAGGATTGTCTATTCATACTGTATTTTACAGTGGTGTGGCCATCCTTTTGGATTGAGGGAGGGGCGGGGGGGTGGGATCATAGTATGGGTACAAAATTGCTGATGTAAAGTTATTTTCAACATTGTGTCAAAATAGCACTCTTTAAACTGTTCAGAGGCTAAAAAGAGGAACAAAATAAGCATATATGGACCTATTTGCATAATTTCTGGACCTTTTAGCACAATTGTTGACCCTTTTTACTACATGTTGGGGGAGCCTTTGGGGTGGTCAAATAACCCGGCTAGACCCATTATGTCTGTTGTGTGATAAAAACAAACAGGAGTATGAAGAATTATCACACTGTAGTCAGGGGCATGGGGGTGTCACCTCCCACTCCCAATTTTTGTGATTTGTCTCTAAATTTGAGATTAGTTGGTAAATCTGGTATCAGATTGGTCAAACTTAAGGTTTAAAATACAAAACAAGACAGTTTGAAACCAAGATACCAGTTGATAAACCCATTTTGATTATTAAGTGAACATTTTAACTGAATCTGTTTGTGATATATGGTACACAAGGATATAGAAATTGTGGCATATGAACAATGCTTATCGCACTTATAAACGTGCATGTTGGCGTTTTTAAGACCAAAATGACTCCTACAGTCCTAAGGCTAAGACATGTGCAAATGGCTTTATTTTCCATGAAATGTTGCTGCTAATCCAAAAAAAACCTTCAATTTTAGGGAAATGTCGCCAAATTTTAATATTACTTTATGTTACAAATTTTCCAATTTACCCTCCCAACATGGAAAAAAAGCGTACAACCTGGAAGAAACCGTACAACTGAGGAGAAATCCTCTCAGGTGTAGAAAATTTCCTTCTTTTCGGTCAATTTTCTTTGTTTGTTTTTTTAATTTTTGTTAAATTTCTTAATTTTTCGTCAATTTTTGGGAAATGCTGCCAAATTCTTCAAAACAATTCCAATTATTAAAACAACTTTCGTTCAGTGTTACCAATTTATTTTCAGTTTTATGTTAAAAAATGTCAAAATTTAACCTCCTCAGCAACACAAACATAGCATTCAACTGACGTGAAATCCTCTTAGGTATGATACAGTTTCACCCAGAAACTTTCCTTTATTTTTGCAAAATTTCCTTCCTTTTCGGGCAATTTTCTTTGATTTTCGAAAAAAATTCTTTTGAATTTGCAGAAAATTTTCCTTCATTTTCCAGAAAATTTTCTTTCAATTTTCTTCAATTTTGGGAATTTTTTGTCAATTTAACAGAAATTTCCTTCATTTTTGGGATTTGTTTTGTCAATTTTCGGGAATTTTTCTTCAATAACTTTAATAGTTTTCCTTCAGTTTGCTAATTCTTTTTAATTTGATGATAATAATTTTATTTCCAAGTGGATCGAAGGCATGCAGTCAGAAAGGGGATACTGTATCCTCTCAGGGTGGCATTTTTTTTTCTTCAAATGGGATATATGTTAATTTGAGGGCGTTGGTAAATCTTATATCTTACTGTGATATCTTATTTCGCTCATGAGAGATGGAATTGTTGTAACAAATTAATTGTATTAAAATGACTGGTGTACAAAGTCTAGAAATGAGTGATATCACATCCCCACTTTCTTAATATTTGTTTTTAGTATTTAGAAAAACAAAGTTCTTTTTTTTTAATTGACATTTTTTGTACTGTTTTGTTTTAGCTCTTTAGTCCCACATTCTTTAAAGAGCATTATGATTAGGATTCATTTATATTCAATATCTCCTCCCGTTTACATTGACAGATGGTGCAGGAAGTTATTTGTATGTGCTATTCTGATGCCGGAAGGTTGCCGCAGAATGTTCACATTGATTAGAATTAATTAATTCACAAAAGAGGCTTTATTTGACTTGACAAAATGTCATATCTATATGCACATATATAAATACACAAGTTAACCAAAATTTGATTGGAGTCCAGTCACTCCAGTGGTATCCCATTTTGAAAAAATGATAAATCTTTAAACAAACTAAAGGTTTTTCCATATTAGGGGTATGTGCTGGATGCATAGTTTCAGGTTTGCTTTAAAGGATTTGTTCAGTGGTCAAGCAAGTTCATCATATTTAAGAGAACTAAAACAAACAAAGTGATGAAGAAGTTTTGGTTACTGTAATATATTATTCTGTTAAAGGATTAGTTCAGTGGTCAAGCAGGTTCATCTTATATGAAAGAGGACTTCAAAAGAAGCAAAATGGTGAAGAAAGCTTTCAAAAATTGTATTCCGTTAAGGAGAAATTAAGTTTAAAGTTTGGTGCCATTTGTGCAGAAAAGACTGAAATCAGACGAGTTGTTACATCCTAGCCTGAGATTCCTTAAAGTCTTTGTGTATTCTATCATAGTTTGTGCTGCGATTTTGTGGCTTAAAAGCATTGAGTATGTCATGAAAGTCGTCAAACAGAATCTAGTAAGGGTAATTATAATTTACCACCTGAATTCAGTTTGAGGAAATGTAATTCAAATAGTAAAAAATTAGTAAAATAAATTTTCTTTAATGTACTTTACTGATTGTTAAGAATGTGGGGACGAGGGGGCCACTTACTACACCAATAAGACAAAGAGCTTTAACCTTGAATATCTCCTTAATAGAATAAGATTTGTTGAATACTTTCTTCACCATTTTTATTTCAAACTCCTCTCTTGTATAAGATTAACTTGCTTGACCACTGAACTAATCCTGTAAGGCAAGGTTCTTAATTAATTTTTTCCAAGGGCCATCATTTCACAATAGCCTCAGGCCATGGGCCAATCGCATGACAAAACCAGCGCCACCTGACAAATAAAACATGTCAAAACAGTCCCTGAATACAAACAAGCTGAGATCGTGCGCGATAAGAAGGATGTATGCCAGATGACGGCGGTTCTCTTTATATCAGCCTTCCTTTGACATGCTGTGAGTCTGCCCATTTTATAGCGGAAGTAAAGATAACATTTTGCTTGATAAGTTGGATGTTATGGTGCGCAGATCTGCCTAGGAAAACCTCAAATAAACAAGTATTTTCATTCAGATTTTGTATTTCCCGCTACGACTATTGTTTGCAGGCCAGAGTGGATTGTCTGGCAGGCCAAATTTGGCCTGCAGGCTGCCTATTAAGACTCACCGCTTTAAGAAGATATTAAAGTCCAGAAATCGGACTAGCTGTTCTTGAATTTTGTCAAATTTATCAATGTCTGTTGGTAAAGTGTGATGTCATGACTGCAGATACGAGACAATTTAAAATGTATTTCTTTAAAAAACAATAAACATTTTTTTTGGATTTAATACGAGTGTATACTTATGGTACATGACTACATGGGTGAAGCTTGTTCTTGTTAGGTGCATGTTATACCCATATCAATTATTTAATTAGGTAATTAAAAAAAATCAATTAATTTTCAAGGAAATACAATGAATTTGAATCTGCAGTTATGACATCACACAATTGACACTGCAAGGTCACTTTTGAACCCACTAGTGAAATCTTTGAAATTTAATTACTCTTGAAGAGGGAGGCTCGTCTGAGTAAAATTGTGAAATGAGAACGGGTTTGTAAATATCTGACATCACTTCCGGTTAAGAACACAAGATCTATGTACTGTTTGAACAGTCAGACAGTGGCAAGTTGTGTATGTTGAGTTTCATTCATAGTATGTTACGTAACTGTGACGAGAAACTTATTTTTGTCAACGCCTTTGTCATATTAAAAGAAGAAGCGAGAGTAAAATTTGAGTATTTATTACTACAATAGTAGTCACTTAACGAAAATTGCTGAAAAAACAGATGAAAGCAAAAATTGAAATATATGATTCAAACAGGACTCGAACTTACGACTGTTGGTTTGAAAAAAATCTGTAACCATTGCCCTGACCAATTTAGTCAGATAACATTCTGATCTTAGTATACGCTATAGCCACTACATGGTTGCTGTACATGGTCAGACAATGCTATATACTTTTAACATTGAAACTGCTGATTGGCTTATAGAAGTGTAGATGAATTTTAACCAATTTGCGCTAGAATAAGTGGGCCTTTCCGTGATGATCTCAGGTCAAGTTTTGACAATGCCTTTTATCGTCATGGATCATGTACACTATAATACAAAATAAAAAGATATATGCAATGATACTTATTGAGCAGTTCACTTACGTTGTGTGCGTGAGTTTAATCAAGAAAACTATGTAAACTTGTGTTTCGTGCAAGAGCCTTTGCTGCTGACTTACCTTTGAAGAGCGCCTTGGTGGATGTACCTCATTAGTTCAAAATCTGTCGAACAAAAGGAGCGTTGGTGAAGTCAACATGCGTATCGCATTTAATTAAACACTGGGTGCATGCGAATAATAACACTTTAGCATAGACGATAAAGCAGCAAAAACATGCCTTGAAGCTTGTAAACATGGCGTGACAATAAAACAATATAGAAATCCCAAATATGTAAAATGGCCAATGTGTTGTTGTTTACTTTGTATTTCTCAATCTAAATTCTAAGAATGTTTATCAAGTATACATGCTGCCATCTCTTGTCCTAATTTGTCATGATTCATGAGATATTTTAAGTTTGTAATTAGAACATTGAAAATGGGATTTCTTCCTCTGGTAATTGATGTAATTGATCTTTGGTCTTGTTTTTGAAATACAAAGTTAGAACATAGAGAAAATGCGTGGGTTCATATACCACATATTTGCATAATTACACCTGATTATGTAATGTTTGCTACATGTTGAATGGTTGTACTGGATCTACCAACAAGAAATAAGGAGGTAGAGTAGGTTAAGGCAGGTCTGGAACACAAATTGGGTCAGGCTATTTTTAGAGGTTTGGGGGGTGGGGAGGGGGTGAAGCTAGAGACAGAAGAGGATTTTGGGCATGAAAATTAGCTAATTTTGGCACACATTCAAAATTGAAAATTAAATGGACTTTCTTGGACTGGACTGGACATGACTGAATTTTGTTAGATGTGACAAGTTTTTTCAGAGTCCCTCAGAAAAAGTTAGTTTCTTTAGATATCTTTATGGAAGGTAAGAATTTAATTACAAAATGCTAAAGCTTTTCAGAGACACTTGAGACAGATTGAAGACTAATTTCCTTAAAAAGTCTAGAGGATAACAGTAAAATGATATAATTTTTCAATATTCTTCAGAGATCCTCAAGAGTCTCTCGTAGCATTGGAGATTTAAAATCCTTAAAATTATTTAAAATATATATAACCGACGGTTGTATCAGGCATGATTATTAAACTCTCGACTTTATATCGTAGTCATTTGCATAAAGTTGCTACAGTATATGACCTGACCAGACTTTTTTATTCAGTATGCTTAGTCAGGGAGCGTGACAGGATGTGCCTGCATATGGACATATGGAGGGATGCCATGTGGGACATGGATGGGGGCCATATGATATAATATATACCATATGGTATACACCAAGGGCTATATTAGGCATAATTATTTGACTCCACCTTTTTTCCTTATTCAACAGGTCAATTGCATATAAGTTATTATATGAACTGACACATTCATACATAGTATGCTCCATCAGGGACTGATAGCTAGGATAAGACTTCTTATGGAGCCTATGGGATGTCATGTGGGACATAGGGTAGGAGTACATTGGAAATGATGCCATGTGGGACATAATGTAGGATATCATTGGGAGGGATACCATGGAACATATGGTGGGATCCAATGTGGGACATTAGGTAGGATGCCATGTGAGACATCAGGTGGACAGCCACTGATGCGGGACATACGGTGGGATGCCATAGGGGACATAGGGAGAAATGTCATGTGGGACACAGGGAGGGATGCCATGTGGACATAGAAAGGGATGTCATGTGGTACATATGGTTGGATTAATGTGGGACATACATGTAGGATGGAATCCATGTGATACATAGGGTGGGATGCCATGTAGATTATAGGGTGGGATGCTATGTGGGACATATGGTGGAATGCCATGTGGGACATTTGGTGGAATGCCATGTGAGACATACTGTATGGTAGATTGCCATGTGGTGGAATGCCATGTGGGACATGGGATGAGATGTCATATGGGGCATGGGGTGGGATGTTATTTGGCACATGGGATGGGATTCATGTGGGACATAGGGTGGGATGCCATGTGGGTCATAGGTAGGGATGCCATGTGTGACATGGGGGAATGACATGGTGGAATGCCATGTGGGACATAGGATGGGACATGGCAGGCCATGTGTTGGGACATGGGATGCCGTGTGGGACATGGGATGCCGTGTGGGACATGGGATGTCGTGTGGGACATGGGATGCTGCATGGGACATGGGATGCCGCGTGGGACATGGGATGCTGCGTGGGACATAGGATGCCGCGTGGGACATGGGATGCCACGTGGGACATGGGATGCCACATGGGACATGGGATGCCACGTGGACATGGGATGCCACGTGGGACATGGGATGCCACGTGGGACATATGGGGGATGCCACATGGGACATATGGGGTATGCCAAGTGGGACATGGGGGAATTCCACATGGGACATATTGGGGTAAGCCACGTGGGTCATATGGGGAATGCCACGTGGGACATATGGGGATGCCACGCGGGACATATGGGGGTGCCACATGGGACATATGGGGGGATGCGGGACATATGGGGGTGCCACATGGGACATATGGGGGGATGCCACATGGGACATGTGGGGGGATGTGACGTGGGACATATAAAGGGATGCCACGTGGGACATGGGATGCCATGTGGGACATGAGATGCCATGTGGAACATGGGGTGCCACGTGGGACATGGGATGCCACGTGGGACATAGGATGCCAAGTGGGACATAAAATTCCATGTGGGACATGGGATGCCATGTGGGACATGGGATGCCACGTGGGACATGGGATGCCACGTGGGACATGGGATGCCACGTGGGACATGGGATGCCACGTGGGACATGGGATGCCACGTGGGACATGGGATGCCACGTGGGACATGGGATGCCACGTGGGACATGGATGCCACGTGGGACATGGGATGCCACGTGGGACATGGGATGCCATGTGGGACATGGATGCCATGTGGGACATGGGATGCCATGGGACATGGATGCCATGTGGGACATGGGATGCCATGTGGGACATGGATGCCATGTGGGACATGGATGCCATGTGGGACATGGGATGCCATGTGGGACATGGATGCCATGTGGGACATGGGATGCCATGTGGGACATGGGATGCCATGTGGGACATGGGATGCCATGTGGGACATGGGATGCCATGTGGGACATGGGATGCCATGTGGGACATGGGATGCCATGTGGGACATGGGATGCCATGTGGGACGTGAGATGCTTTTTTTATAATTGGCCGGGGTATATGATATGGGATTTACCGTTCTAGTTATTTAGGCAAACAGGCCACTTTCGGTCCTTTTGGGAAAGTTCTGAATGTTCCGACAGCCATTCCACCCCTGGTCTAATCACAATTGTGACGCCTTTCTTGAATCTGGAGTAAGGCGTGCACAAACTAGTGATGTTTTAGTTGTTTGATTAATTGTTCTTGAGTGTATGATAAAAAGTAGTTGCTGTACTCAATGCCCCAATAATATTGAGTATACCTAACATAGACCTCAATCACTATTGGAAAATATTCTAAATGTGAGAAATCTTGCCTCTTTAATTAGACAGATTTGTAGGGAAGTCTGACTAAACTATTTTACTATTTTTGCACACAGTGCCCGCACCTCAGACAAAATTTGTTTTGCAGATTGAGAGATACATTTACAGCATGATTCACTCTACAAAATGATAAAGCCTATCAACGGCATCAGAACGTTTTAAACTTGGTGGGAGGGGGTCAAACATATATTGGCATGGGGTCCAGGGGCCAGCTTAAGGGTTCTGGTGGAGTCTAGGGGCAAAGCTCTGGTGGGGGCCTATGGGGCAAAGACCCCAGAAGTTCTGCAGTTTTAGCAGATCTGGGGCTTAAAGAAGGGTCTAAAATTTATTGAATTTTGCATGTTGCAACTTACAAATTCAATCACAAAGTAAGTTGAAGATGCCAACTCAACAGGCCAAAACTCCCTGAGAGGATTTCTTATTTATGGTTGGAGGTAATATTGAGAAATTATTAAAATCATATTGAAAAAATTGCAGGGAAATTTGGTAAAAAAAAAATGGAATTTGGGTAAAATATTGCAACATTTCCCAAAAATTAAAGAAATTGGCCAAATTTATCGGAAATTGCAAACAAAATGTCCGCGAATTGGCCAAAAAACGAGCAAACTTTAATTGAAATTTTCCAATAACTAAAGAGTTTCTAAAAATCAAAAGAAGTGCCCAAAAATGAAGGAAATTTCCCAAAATAAGAACAAAATGTCCTTAAAATGAAGGAAAAATTCATTGTATTTTTCCTCTGATGGTAAGCGGGAAATTATGGGGGTTTTGACCCCACCTTTGAGAGGGGACCCTTGTTACGCCCCTGATGCTGATTCATCCTTTACTAAAATATCAGCTACTTTAGGATGACGACTATCTGTCGTTGAACAGTTGAAGGCCTTTTTTACAACATCAAGTGCCATGGACAAGTGTATTTGTAAGCGTTCACTGTTGATATTTCCATAAACTTGCTGTACTTGTGGCGGGATCATTACAGCACCCCTGTTTGCTGCAGTGTAATAATCCAATGGTATCTACCATCTTCAAAATCGTATATAAGGTATATGTTGAAGTGTCGATCCAACTCGGAAAGAATTAGATCCAAAGCATAGAAGTATTGCTGCCTGAGGGATTCTTCGACAGAGGAATGAAATGATTACTGCATTAATTACTGTAGATCGATTGTTTTCTTACAAAATCTTTTGATTTATGAATGTTTGTAGGTCTATCAGTGGTCATCTGATTGAGACTGAATTTATTTGTCCTAGTAATTTGATCTTTTATTGATAAAAATATGTTTCTAATGGATACATTTGGAAGCTCAAAGTTGGGCGGCCAGATACCCACTTTTGATAAGTTAGAGGGGGAGGGGGAGGGGGGGAGCTCTTCTTGCACCTATGAAGCCTATCCAAGAATGATTTCATACATTGTATATTCAAGATTTTTCTGTTATTCTTCTTGGTTTTTTTACAGATAACTTACAAGATATGAAAGTGCTCATCTTGGAATAGCGAAATTTGCAGCAGCCATGATCCTTGCTGGCATGTCATCATGATCCTGATGCGGAATTTACGTTTATTGATGGGACTTGCTTGCATACTTCATCCACGACACGTTGAGGATCATGAAAGGGAGGATTTAGTGATGCTCTTGATTTGAAAGAGTCAAACTTTGATAGGTGATACAGCAGCAGAAAAAAGGTTGCATGTAAAGCTTTAGAGCGCACTAAGTATTGCAGATATTTTATTCTGCAAGGCCTCAAGATTACTCAGTGAATTCAAGAATGTAAACCTGATATGATGATAGCAGCACATTGCTATGTTCCATTTAAGCTCGATAGTGTAAACTGGGTGTATTTGAATGATTCTCTCCTGGTTCAAACATTTGGCAGTTTGTGAATGATAAACAAATAGTAAATTTCCCATGGTAATGCAAGCGAGGGAGCAATTCACGTAACAAGAGTTCAATCATATACTAGAGCCATGAAGGCCCATTGGGCCAACACTTGCCTCTGGTTTCCTTGGTGTATGCAGAGAACACAAGACTCTCCATGGACAGGATGCCAGCCAGCCCATTAAAGGTCAACTTCCCAGCAGTGCTGGTACTCATTTTACAGCTGAGTGGACATGTCCTTTTCCAGTGCTCATTTGGGTGTGCGATTAGTCATTGGTGCTATTATATTGGTTGGTTGGGGACAGTTGGTCAGTGTCCAGTTCACCATTCTTCCTTTCACCATCCATATCTTAGGTGCACTTGCCTCTATTTGGTGAAAGTAAGTAAAATTGGTTGTTGAAATTCTGCCGGTCATTGCCCAAGTGGACAAGAGCCCAGTTTGTCAATAGTGCACCATTGGTCACTGGTACTTCCAAACAGAAACACTGGAGAATTTCTTAAATGACCATGTGATTAGGATGTTCTCTTTTGTGACTCTTTGTTAAGGAAACAAAGTACTTTATTTGATGTAGTAAATGCCCGGGGCACTTACAAGAATGGGCACTTAATAGAATGGCACCACTTTTTAGGCCTGAAGTTTCTTCCAAATAAGCGCCCATGCTGCAGGACCGCATACAGTTTTCTATTTGAACGGCATTGTGTGAACTCATTCTATACTAGCCCCACAATAACCACCACAAAAAAATTGTAAGTGTGAGATGCAAAATAAGCAAATAATGTTATCAGTCAGAATGTTTGTTTTATAGATGGGAGCTTATTAGAGCAAGGTCACTTAATACATGGAGTACGATATTGGTATATGGTGCTACTTTTTCCTCAACAGAATCCGTCATAATGTGTCTTCCCGTGCTTCTGCAATGTGCTCTTATAATATGAAGTGATAGGTGGATGTTTGTTGTTACGCAGTATGTACAAATTAAACCATTTTTCATTTGCAAAGAAAGTGTGTACAGAATAGAGATAGAAATAAGTGCCACAAGATTATGTCCTACGGGTTTTCTAAGTCAAAAAATTCATCCGAAAATTAGTAAAGTTTGTCTATTAATTTGAGCAGAAGTGTTTTGTTTTTTGCTTGTGCAAATAGCCACATAAATCAAAACATTGAAAAAATGGGAATATTGAGATAATTCTTCAAGAGAAGTTGACAATGTTCTAAAAAATATTGGCGTCTTTGCTATAGACAGTAGAGAATGGTCCAGTTGTAGATGTGTATAAGAAGCTGTGCCTGTTAACTTGTAACTGTATCAAGGTAGAAATCATTTAAGATTTTAATCAATATCTGATCTACAAATTACTGTTATGTTTCCAAGCCATAGCAATGATTAATTTCAAGGCTCTTTTTGTACCAATAGGTCTCTCAAATTTTCATTACTCTTTCGTGGCTTTTTTTTTTTTTTTTTTGTGAGAAGTTTCCAAAGATATAAAACTGAAATGGTGCAACTTGTTTGAAGAAGAACTTTAGAAAACCATATCATAAGTTATTGTTACATGAGTAAAAAGCCTTGGATTGATGTTAAGCTGAGAGAATTCGCAGCATTGGATTGATGTTAAGCTGACAGGATTCGCAGCATTGGATTGATGTTAAGCTGAGAGAATTCGCAGCCTTGGATTGATGTTAAGCTGACAGAATTCGCAGCATTGGATTGATGTTAAGCTGAGAGGATTCGCAGCATTGGATTGATGTTAAGCTGAGAGGATTCGCAGCATTGGATTGATGTTAAGCTGAGAGGATTCGCAGCATTGGATTGATGTTAAGCTGACAGGATTCCCAGCATTGGATTAATGTTAAGCTGACAGGATTCGCAGCATTGGATTGATCTTAAGCTGAGAGGATTCGCAGCATTGGATTGATGTTAAGCTGAGAGGATTCACAGCATTGGATTGATGTTAAGCTGACAGGATTCGCAGCATTGGATTAATGTTAAGCTGAGAGGATTCGCAGCATTGGATTGATGTTAAGCTGAGAGAATTCGCAGCATTGGATTGATGTTAAGCTGAGAGGATTCGCAGCATTGGATTGATGTTAAGCTGAGAGAATTCGCAGCATTGGATTGATGTTAAGCTGAGAGGATTCGCAGCATTGGATTGATGTTAAGCTGAGAGGATTCGCAGCATTGGATTAATGTTAAGCTGAGAGGATTCGCAGCATTGGATTGATGTTAAGCTGACAGGATTCGCAGCATTGGATTGATGTTAAGCTGACAGGATTCGCAGCATTGGATTGATGTTAAGCTGACAGGATTGGCATTGATTGATGTTTGAGAAGCTGAGAGGATTCGCAGCATTGGATTGATGTTAAGCTGAGAGGATTCGCAGCATTGGATTGATGTTAATCTGAGAGGATTCCCTTGTTTTTGGTTCGCATGCGAAGCCTAATGCAAACCTATGTAATGGCGATTTTGTCCGTCTGGCCGTCCACAGTTTTTCCTGAGATTTCCTCAGAAAATCTTAAAGTTTCTTCAGAGTACCTTAGAAAAACTTAAATTTCTTCAGATATTCTAATGGAAGGTAAGAAATTCCTTACAAAATGTTAAAGTTTTTCTGAGATGCATAAGACAGATTGAAGACTAATTGCCTTAAAAAGTCTACCAAACATTTGATATTTCCTTAGGAGATAACTGTAAAATGATGTAATTTTCCAATATTCTTCAGAGATCCTCAAGCGTCTCTCTCATAGATCTGGGGATTCAAAATCCTGCAAAATATTTGGGCACCAAGAGTTGTATCAAGCATGATTATTAAACTCTGCCTTTAATATTGTGGTCATTTGCATAAAGTTGCTACAGTATATGAATTGACCAGATTTTATTTTATTTAGTATGCTCAGTCAGGGAGTGTGACAGGATGTGACTGCATATGGACATAGGGAGGGATGCCATGTGGGACATGGATGGGGGCCATGTGGGACATATGATATAATATATACCATATGGTATACACCAAGGGCTATATCAGGCATAAGTATTTGACTCCGCCTTTTTTTTTTTTTTTTCAACAGGTCATTTGCATATAAGTTATTACATGAACTGACACTTACATACATAATATGCTCTATCAGGGACCGTGATAGCTAGGATGAGACTTCTTATGGAGCCTATGGGATGTCATATGGGACATGGGGTGGGATACCATGTGGGACATGGGATGGGATGCCATGTGGAACAGGATGGAATGCTATGTAGGATATATGGTGGATGCCATATGGGACATAGGGTGGAATGCCATGGGATGTCATGTGGGACATAGGATGGTATGAAATGTCATGTGGGACATGGGGTGGGGTGCCATGTGGGACATGAAGTGGGATGCCATGAGTAACACGGAGTGTGACATAGGTGGGGATGTCATGTGGGACATAGGGTAGGAGGCCATTGGGACATGGGGTGTGATGCCATGTGGCACATAAAGTAGGATGCCATTTGGGACATTGGTAGGGATACCATGTGGAACATATGGTTTGATCCAATGTGGGACATAAGGTGGGATACCATGTGGGACATCAGGTGGGAAGCCACCGATGCGGACATGCAGTGGGATGCCGTTGTGGGCATGCATGGTGGAATGCCGTGTGGTAGATATGGTGGAATGCCATGTAGGACAAAGCATGGGGTAGGATGTCATGTGGGCCATGGAGTGGGATGTCATTTGGCATATGGGATGGGATCCATGTAGGACATAGGGTGGGATGCCATGTGTGTGGGTCATAGGATGGGATGCAATGTGAGACATGGTGGAATGCCATGTGGGACAAGGGATTGGATGTCATGTGGGACTAGGGGTGGGATGCCATGTGGGAGATATGGTGGAATGCCATTTGTGACATGGGATGGGATGTCATGTGGGACATAGTGTGGGATGCCATGTGGGACATGGGATGTCATGTGGGACTTAGTGTGAGATGCTATTTTTATAATTGTCCAGGTCACATGATATGGGTGTCAATTTGCATGGGCATGTGAACCATGATGGTATTTACCGTTCTAGTTTGTAAATAAGTGTGATGTAACTTATAAAATGTATTCTAAAATTAGCCATATACAGCAGGGAGTTGCTATTTTAACAGTAGTTTAATACAGAGCCAAGTTGTTGCAGCTGGTTCAAAGCATGTAAGCCAATTGTGGTTAAGGTTCATTGAAACAAATTTTTTTTTTTTTTTTCAAAATTGTAAATATTTGTTCGTAGTGATCATACTTGGAACTCGATTGTACAAGAACATAACTCTGAGAAGTACTAACATCATGTGAAATAATAGATATTTCAGGTCAAAGTTTATTTTGAGTCAGTTTTACAGAAGACTTTTAGCACTGTCACATACATGTAAGGAAAGCATTTGCATATCTAGAGGCCCCAGAACTAAGTAAGGGAACTAAGTTCCTCTCTGAGGTTATATTCTTTATTATAAATAGCGAAACTGAAGCAGCTGTATGAGTGGATGAACTTCCAAGTAAGCAACTTCCCCATCCCCACTACACCCCTCAAATTATATGTCCTTTGTGCACTATTCATTGATTGCCTTAACTTGTGCCTTTTCTTAGGATTGGTTCATTGGATTTAATGAGTGGGCGAGTAGATGAGTAAAAGGAATATCTGTTTGAGACTTCTAGTTTAAATTTAGTTCAATCTTCCTTTAGTTGAATCTTTGTACATTGTTCCCTTTTTAGTTTGTCAAAAAAACCAGATTTAGTGCCATTCAATTCTGGGCATACTATTATATATGTTCTTTTAACTTACAAATGATACAGCACACTTTCCTCCTCCTCCCCCCCCCCCCCTTCCTCCCATGAGACCAGAAGAGAAATTTTCCCCAACCATATGCTTCCCTGTTCTGTCTTCCCTGGTATAAATCATTAACTGACTGAATATAAACGTTACATTTACCTCATTGAAATCAGGCCTTTAAAGTTAATTTCCTTTTTTATGGTGCTTATTGCTTTCCGCAAACTTCATTGAAACAATTTTGGGTTATTTTTGGTTCCGATGCAGTCATGATGGCGTGAGTGTGTATGTATGTTTGTATGTATGTGTGTGTATGTATGGGTGTATGTATGCCTGTATGTATGTATGTACATGTATATGTGCATGTATGTGACGGCCAGCTCGTAAATGCGATATCTCAAGAATGATACATTGGATTCATGTCATATGTAGTATACAGATACACTATATCTCAAAAGCTATGAACTGGATACATGTCATGTGTGGTAGACAGATAGCTCATGGTCTGTAGATGTGCCCTATTGTTTTTGGTGGTGATTTCATGCATATTAGTAATAGGGTGGAGCTTAAGTGAATTTTTTTTAAAAGTGATGAATGAGCAAGTGTATGCCCGTTTTGCATCGTATTGGGCATGATAATATTGTTGGTTATTGTGTAATGTACATGCGTTTGTTATCAACAGATATATGATGGTACAGGCGTGGCTTAATGTGAAAGTGCTGACGGATATAAACACCACAGTGTATCATGAACGGTATATCAGATTTATGCCGTATGTGGTACACAGATGGGTCATGGTCTGTACATATGTTCTAATGTTGTGGTAATAATATCATCAATATTAATAAGTAGGCAGGGCTTACTGATGAAATCTTGAAATAAGATAAATGAGCAACCATTTTTGCATCATACTTGCTATCATAATATTGTTAATTATTGTTTACATGCTAATGTTGTCAACAGGTTCTATTTTCTTGATCTGCATCTGTGGCTTAAGAATGAATATGGAATAAATCTTTGGCATGGATGACATGGAATTACTAGACAGTTAATACAAAATTTGCAAATCAATCAGCATATGATAAAAGCATCAGAACCACAAAACCTTTTGGTTCTGCTTATACTGTGGAATTATTTACACCCTTGTGGAGTTATTAACATCCATTCATTATTTACACCCTTGTGGAGTTATTAACATCCATTCATTATTTACACCCTTGTGGAGTTATTAACATCCATTCATTATTTACACCCTTGTGGAGTTATTAACATCCATTCATTATTTACCTCCATAGGTTATCTATAATCTTGGACAAAATGGTTGGAACAGTTCAGCATTGCAATAGCGATGCTAAAAATGTAACGTTTTGTTTTTGTATACTTTCCTTCCTTGATTGTTAAGTTTTCTTGATGTTAACCCTACACCCCTTCATTGATGGATTTTTGTGTTTTAACCTAATTGAAGTGGTCCTGCCATGGGGGTTGGAACTTACGTTAAACATGTTAATCTAATCGTTTGCGAGAAAATCGCAAAAGAAAATCTATTTTTGTCACCTTGATAAAAAAAAAAAAACAGAATAAGGTTCACATCGCAATGATGTCATTTTGGGAAAGCCTGTATGTAAACAATGCATCGATGCCACATATAACATGTGTCCGCCATTGAAATTTCACAACTAGTATCGATAGCATCTCTGTTAATTTGTTCTTCTAAAATGTTACATTTTTCAAGCAAATATTAAACAAAATGCCACAGGTTGTGTAGTTGGACAATGCAGTAATATCAATTCTCAAACTAAAAGTTGTTTTTAGTGGCAAAGGGCAACAAAACGAGACAATTCTAGATGTGTTTTGTGCACTTGACATGAACCAAGTTTTCGGGGCCTACCGGGTGCACAGTGTCATTTTCAGCTCACGCTAGATTGTTACCCCTGTTCTGTTCAGTGTAAAAAGTAGCATTGTCTCTGACATAAAAGTTGTACTGTTTCACAAGTAATACAAATTCAAATGAAAGAAACAGAGGAAGAAAAAAAATAGACTCAGTGAGATTCAAAATTAAAACATCTCGCTCAAGAGACGAAGCCATAACTGACTGGGCTGCTTAATCAGTTGAAAATTTGTATAATTTATTTTATATATTGTATGGAATATGATCGAAGGAAGAAAAATCGATAAAATAGAACTGAATTGTAATTATTGTGTCCATATGCTAAGCTGTTAAAAAAAGTAAACTAACAAAATTTTCACAATTTCTTCCAAAACTTTCAATTCAAGTGCAAAAATGCAAACGGATTGCATGAATGAACTAATCAGTTCACATAGTAGGCCTCTTGACTAAACGTTAAGTGACAAAGACTTGAACATTGATAGGTAAAATTTTATATTTTCATTAGACATGAAGAAAAAAAGTAGATGTTGTTGCAAACACTTCAATTTGATTATGTTTAACAAAATATTACTTGCAAAACAGTAAGAATTTCATGTCCACTCATGCAAGCTTTGTACTGTAGGACCGTTTCAGGGCCCGTGTAAGGGTTGTAAGCCTGATCCTTCTTTCTTGTCTGCAAGCAGATCAAATTCAAGAGGTATGTCATCCCTTCATTATGAGAATGTTCTTCATTTATTTCCAAATCATTTTTATTATAGCTTAAACTTGAAGATGACAAATTAAGATCTGAACAGCCCAAAAAACTTTCGCAATCAGATGCTATTTGTACATGGTTAGTAGGTGTGTGATGCATTGTTTACGATCAGCAGTCCCTGAAATAACGTGGCAAACTGTTTTGACGTCCCAAATCCATTTCAACTTTTTTTCAGAGCAAGCAATAAATGATCAATTTCTAAGTCTTTTTTATCATGAAAATGGACTTATTTCCAGGCTCTCTTGATGGATTATTGAATTTAGGGATTGAAAACCTATAACAGGTCAAATCTCAATATGTTTAGAAGGCATGGCAGGACCACTTTAAAAAACAATAACAACGGTCAACATTGAATGGGGTGGGAGAGGTGTTAAGATATGTAAGGGGAACTGGGGACACAAAGGAAATTATGCAAATGCCCTAAGAATAACAAAATACTATTTAGAAATGATAGAATGTGGATGGAAGAACTGCTATGAAAAAGTGCCATTATTTAGGATGTGTGGATGTGGTATACTAAAGAATATAAAAGTATGTTCATAAAAGCAGTACAAATTCCAATGAGTTTTGTCCAAAATAAATGTTAGCCTAATTTCTTGATAACATATTACCTGGGATTGTTTGCATCGGTGCTTCTGTGTTTTAGATTATTTTTCTCCTCAATTTAGGTGCTTTCAGTGGTGTGAAAATCTTTCCTCGACTTCCATATCATTATAAGTTTCATCATTTTAGCTATGACTGAATTAGTTTAATTAGAATAAGTCTATTCCGTTCATTGTTACCATTTACCAATCTATGCAGGTTTATTTCATTTGATCATTGTATTCATTTTGAAGAAAGTGTATAAGTGATTTAAATTGTATTTTAGTAATTCATTTATTTTGTATAAAGTATTAAAAATAATATATGAAATTCTTCAATTGTATGATAAGTTAAATACTTGAGATAACTTCTGTAGGTTCAACATAGATTTTGTGCTGAGTATAGTAATATAGTGTTGTCTGAAAACGATGGGTTCTGCTTCACAACAATGTCAGTTAGGGATGTACCGGATCCAAATTTTTGGATCTGGCCGGAACCGGATTTTGCTGGATCCAGGTTGAAATCCGGCCGGATAAAATCCGGCCGGAACCGGATTTTTCATTGCTTACAACAATTATCATAATCTTAAGAAACAAAGGGAAAAGGGTGGGGCAGGGGATTGTCAAGTTGGCTACTAATGGCTAGCAACCCAATTTTTTTGGAAAATAACAATTATTGGGCATATTGTGATGAAATCAAATCAAAATTAGTAAAAGTTCTGGATTAATCCTAACATGTACCAAATTTGGAAATTCAGGCAAAATTTGAAGATATTAATAAGAAGAAAGATTCTGGGTACTGTTTTAAGAAAAGTGTGATTTTGCGTGATTGTCTCAGCCCTATCAAGATATTAAAGTATGAAAACAACGGGCAATGTCTAAAAATTGTGGCAAAAATTACTGTGCACCTAAAGAGAACTGTCTATCCTCTTCATTTTTCATCATAAATGGACTGCTAAAATTCCAAGCCATACTTAATACTTTTTTGGGGGGGAGGGGAGGGGTGGGGTGAGGGGATTAAAATCTCCATCTAATAAAAGTTTAATAAGTTATACATGCTTCTACAGGCTGTAGCCTAGGCTCTTTACTATAATTGCATCTCAAAACATTTGATAATGTTTAAAAACTTTCAGCCATAATTCAATATTTCAATGACATTTGGATTGGTCCTACTACCTAAATTTTACCATTCAGAAGTTCAAGTTTCATTGCAGCCAAGTAAGATACTTAAGAAAAACAGTGATCCCAATCTCAATGTGATGCTGATGACTCATAGACCAGACAGGAAGTCTGCAAGACAAAGGGTCTATTGTTCTTTTTGAGGCAATATGTGAATGCATTTCATGCTATTCCTTTCTACATGTATATATGAGGTTTGAAGTGTTGTTTTATGCATATTAGAGTTACAGTGATACAGAGGAAAGACTGAATATAGGCATCATAAAAGAACAAGGCATCCTCATTCATTTGGAAACATTTTACTGTCCAAGATCAAGCTGATGAAATTGCTGAATGTATTTCGTGCAAAAAAGGAATAAGGAGAGGAAAACCAGGATCCCTGCCAAAGAGCTTTAGTACTTCACCTTTACACAAGCATCTCCAATCAAAACATCCTGCAACATATAAACAAGCTAAACAATCAAATATTGAGGAAAAAGTAAATCTTCAATTGTTAAAATTGCCAAAAATCCGGTTCCGGCTGGATTTGGAAAAAAATCCGGCCGGAACCGGAACCGGATTTTTTCCCAAATCCGGCCGGACCGGATATCCGGTACATCCCTAATGTCAGTTCATTCTTGAGATCGAAGTCGACGTAAGCGTGTACGAGCTCAGTACGGTTTTGCTAAGTTAATTTGGGAGGGGAAACTTTATCATTACAGTCAATGGGATTTTTTTATAAATGCTTGTGTCGCCTCAGCCAGTCAGCGAAAATTAATGGTTCTCATATATGTTTGAAAGTATTATCTAATACACAACATTTGTGAAGGAAAATAAATTCTGTCCAGTATTTGTTAAAAAATGACAAAAAATATGTTTTTCTTCCATTGACTACAATGATAATTGACAGTTTGTTTTCCCCTTTGAATTAAGTTTGAGATCATCAAAAAAGCATTATTACGTCGCTGTGCACCACAACATTCCTGGATGTCCGACCTCGAGAATATGGTAAGGAAGGGTGTACTTCCCCCCCCCTTTTCTCTCTTCCTCAAGTACACACTCTTTTCGATAATTTTTTATGGTGACTTTCGGAAAGAATATTACTGATTGCATCTTAGTTTGATTTTGTGACTATTTGCCACTTTCAACTCTGAACATCCTGCTTCTAGGTCAGATTGATTGTCAATACATTTTTCTTTACTTATGTACTGTTGAAATCAGATATTTTAATTACTGGTACGAGATCATTTTGGAGTAATTTTTTTGAATTTTGACAAGGTTCAGACTAGAATTTGATTCAGACTTGTATTTCATATTTCTATTATTCAAATAATTCAATTCATTTAGTCTCATTTTAGATGCAACTAAGTGACAAATTTTCATATATGCCTTAGAATTTCTTCATACTTCTTTTGCTTATGCCTTAAAATGTTGACATTGTGTCTTTTACATGAAGTATAGTCAATATTTGTTGTGTAGAGTATCCCATTTGTTGAGCATCCATACAAACAGTTTCTTCATAAGACCTTACTGCATTCTGTTGTAAATTAGTCAGAAAGTAATTTTGGAGTACCCATTATCTGTGGGAATTGTGTTACTGAATGGTAAGTTTGCTGCTCCATGCATGTGTGTAGCCAGGGGGTTACAAAGTTTGTACCGTGTAGCCAGGGGGTTACAAGGGTTGTACCCTCCCCACCGAAAAAAAAATTTAAAGAGGTCCAGATGAAATTGCTAATATGCTGAAAGGTTTAGATTTTCAGATACATTTAGTTTTCAAACAGTTCAGGCCACCAGCAATTTTTTTCCGTTCGTCACACATCCAAATGCTGGCTTTTCAATTTAGTTGCCGCCAATTCAAATTTTGAATTTGCTGCATTGGAATATTGTCTCAATGTTTATTCTTTTAATTCTATTCATGTACCTACAGCATTTTGTTATCAGCTATGCATGCATTCATTATGTGTGCTACTTTTTATTTTACAAATGGAATTCAAAATCCTGTTGAAATAAATGATTGTCTTGTGAAATAAACTATATAAAATAACTAAAATATTTATAGCATTTTAATTCTCTTAACTTTTGGTTATGAAATCTTCCATTGATTATGCATTTATTCAATTTTAACATATGATATAGATTTAGTTTGTTCTTAGAGTAGATTCTACAGTATATCAAATCATATGGTAAAGATTAAGTTGGGGTTGTATTTCTGATAATCCTAGTCTTAATACAGCAAGGCTTTTTTTATGCCAATACATAGCTATGGACAATTTTTATCACTGAGATTGAACTTTTTATTATAAAACAAATATTGCCTAAATAAAATGATTAAAGTTGTCAGAACACTTTCAGATTGAGTGAATCAGAGGGTGCCCCTCCAAATTCAAAGCTGTTTTGTTGCTCCATCATGTGTATACTATACAAACAAACTCCACGTCGTCCAGCCCATCATTCCGATCAAACCCACCATCAACAACCTCTCTCGTGTCGACAATGTTCATATTACTCGTCTTAGAATAGGTCACACCCACCTCACTTACTCCCACCTCCTTAATGGCTCCCCCCAACCCCTCTGCAACAATTGCCATTGCACCCTCACAGTCCATCACGTTCTCCTTGCTTGCCCCTGTACAACCTTCCCAGAGCTTCCCTCGCTCCCCATAACTCAATAGCCGAGTTCTTCCAGAAAAAGCATCCGGTTAAAATTTATCTTCTTCCTTCATCATGCTTCCCTCTACAACCATATTTAGCCCTCCTCTTCCACCCCCCCCCTTTCCCCTCTCTTCTCTACTTTGTTTTTTTCACCCATGCACCTCCTCTCTCGATCTCAGCTTTCTGACTTTTAGTTCTTGTATTTCTCTCATTCTCCCCCTTGTTTCTCTCAATCTCCCCCTTGTTTCTTTCCTTCCTACCTCCAGAATGATCTAACCTCTCAGACACAATTTGACTCTTGTTGTCGTGGTACCGTTAAGTCCTCGTCAAACAAACTATACAAACAATCTGAGGAGTAATTTAACTTGAGGTTGTGTCTGGTTGAAAAGTGTATTTCTTTTTGGAGGGCAAAGTTTTACAGTAAATACCTTATCCTGCCTATTGAAGGTACAGAGCCTGCATACCTTATCCTGCCTATTGAAGGTACAGAGCCTGCATACCTTATCCTGCCTATTGAAGGTACAGAGTCTGCATACCTTATCCTGCCTATTGAAGGTACAGAGCCTGCATACCTTGTCCTGCCTATTGAAGGTACAGAGCCTGCATACCTTATCCTGACTATTGAAGGTACAGAGTCTGCATACCTTATCCTGCCTATTGAAGGTACAGAGCCTGCATACCTTATCCTGCCTATTGAAGGTACAGAGCCTGCATACCTTATCCTGCCTATTGAAGGTACAGAGCCTGCATACCTTATCCTGCCTATTGAAGGTACAGAGCCTACATACCTTATCCTGCCTATTGAAGGTACAGAGCCTGCATACCTTATCCTGTCTATTGAAGGTACAGAGCCTGCATACCTTATCCTGTCTATTGAAGGTACAGAGCCTTCATACCTTATCCTGTCTATTAAAGGAACAGAGCCTGCATACCTTATCCTGTCTATTGAAGGTACAGAGCCTGCATACCTTATCCTGCCTATTGAAGGTACAGAGCCTGCATACCTTATCCTGTCTATTGAAGGTACAGAGCCTGCATACCTTATCCTGTCTATTGAAGGTACAGAGCCTGCATACCTTATCCTGTCTATTAAGGGAACAGAGCCTGCATACCTTATCCTGTCTATTGAAGGTACAGAGCCTGCATACCTTATCCTGCCTATTGAATGTACAGAGCCTGCATACCTTATCCTGTCTATTGAAGGTACAGAGCCTGCATACCTTGTCCTGTCTATTGGAGGTACAGAGTCTGCATACCTTGTCCTGTCTATTGGAGGTACAGAGCCTGCATACCTTATCCTGTCTATTGAAGGTACAGAGCCTGCATACCTTATCATGTCTATTGAAGGTACAGTGCCTGCATACCTTATCCTGACTATTGAAGGTACAGAGCCTGCATACCTTATCCTGCCTATTGAAGGTACAGAGCCTGCATACCTTATCCTGTCTATTGAAGGTACAGAGCCTGCATACCTTATCCTGCCTATTGAAGGTACAGAGCCTGCATACCTTATCCTGACTATTGAAGGTACAGAGTCTGCATACCTTATCCTGACTATTGAAGGTACAGAGCCTGCATACCTTATCCTGCCTATTTAAGGTACAGAGCCTGCATACCTTATCCTGCCTATTTAAGGTACAGAGCCTGCATACCTTATCCTGACTATTGGAGGTACAGAGTCTGCATACCTTGTCCTGTCTATTGGAGGTACAGAGCCTGCATACCTTATCCTGTCTATTGAAGGTACAGAGCCTGCATACCTTATCCTGCCTATTTAAGGTACAGAGCCTGCATACCTTGTCCTGTCTATTGGAGGTACAGAGCCTGCATACCTTATCCTGCCTATTGAAGGTACAGAGCCTGCATACCTTATCCTGCCTATTTAAGGTACAGAGCCTGCATACCTTATCCTGTCTATTTGAGGTACAGAGCCTGCATACCTTATCCTGCCTATTGAAGGTACAGAGCCTGCATACCTTATCCTGCCTATTAAAGGTGCAGAGCCTGCTTTGCTTGCGAATGAGAATCCATGTCATCTTGGGACATGTTTGGAACAAAAATGTCACCGAAAATGCTTAAATTAACACGAGCTAAGAGCTTGTCAATTTAGACACAAAGCATGCCACATTGAGTGTTAAAATATGTCATCTGTGAGAGTTGTCTCCATAGTTGTGTGAAGAATAAGATTCTGATTTTTGAATAACAATTTGTCCCATTAGATTTGAAGCTGTCTTTCTGGGCTGCGAACGTGGAAAGGAAAAAAAAAAAAGTTAGTGCTTAAGCTGGGGTTATTTTTTAAAAAGTATCATCATAAGAGTTAAAGGTAATTTTAATCGTAGAACATGTTTTGGGGTCTGCAAATCCAGGTTGTACTTTAGGTTGATTCAAACTAATAGCTGTGAAATGGGAACTTTCACTTCTCCCGTGGTGCTTGGCATATATGGTACACGTCACAGGGGTCATGTAAAATGGGAAAATGAACTTTTGATATATTACTGCCTCTATGATGCTACTTAACAGTGTGTAGTCCAATCATTACTAATGGTACAACATATTTTTAGGGGACTGTCATCTGTAGTTTTCAATACTTTATTGGAGTACTGTATTGTAATGCTGTATAGTTCTACTTTAACACTTTATTGCATGGTCCAACTGAAATTCCCATTATATTGGTATATGTATTGTTTTACTGTAGTGATCTCATGTAATTGCAATACTGTATGGATGTACTGTATTGCAATATGGTATTAATGTACTGCATTGTAATACTGTACTGATTTACTGTATTGCAATAATGTATTGATGTAATGTTTATCTACACTCCACTGTATCGCTATGCGGTATATGTAGTATTGCTTTAGTATATTCATGTCTGTATTGTTCTACTCTATTGATCTATTGTATTCAGTTCAGAGGCTTGAACATTATTAGTTCCTGTGCTCATTTCTCTTTTCAGTATCTTATTTTGAAAATTAAATTTGTACAGTTTGTGATATTTTGTTAGTTAATTACAATTTTAATTCTTATGAGCCATGTTTTGTGTTTTTATTCTCATTGACCCAGTGGCATAGCCAGCCTCTAAAAAGTGTGTGTGTTGGGGCAGTGGGGTCCCATTGTGAGTCCACAAAATGTGTGTGTGTAGGAGGGAGGGGGGTGGAGGGATCATAAGGAACTGTGATGATTTTTTGGGAAAAAGTGTCCATACCTCATCCCTTTTGGCTATGCCACTGCTGGGTATCTTATTTGCAGTGTTTGTCAAACTGTCATTGCAAATAACCATCTGTGAACAACCCGGGAGAGGTCCTAAATAAGAAACTTTTTGTGACATGGACATCGTGATTTGATGATACTTTGCAATTATGATATTTTATGATACCATGATGCTTTGCTATACTTACCTTTAAAGCTCTATGTACTACCATCATTTTTTAAAATTTTAAATACCTCTGTGAAACATTTCTTTGCCAGCGAAAGTTAGAACTCATTGATAACCCATCATTGCTTTCATGGCTAAATATTATCCACTCCTTTTTAAATCTTACCATGACGTTTTTGAAATATGGGGAAATATCTGGAAGAAAGCTAGGCTTTTAGGCACAAAGCAGTCATTTAAAAATTCTAAATATTTTGTAACAGTATAAATTTGTCATTGAGATGGCAGATTTTTTAGGAATAGAATTACACTTCGCAAAATCATACAATCTAGATGACAAAATGGTCTCTGGCTTAATCTTTTTGGACATTTTTATCGTAAAATATGAAGAACACTGTTGCAGGACATCTATTAGCTCAGGTATATAAGAGGTTCCTTAGAATGGGACCTCTCCCGGATTGGTGAAGGCATCAAATTCTCAGGTGTCAGCGGTGACAACCTTTTTGTGCCAAGAAGGAGAAACTACATGTATCATACAAGTCACCAATCTTGTAGCTCTTTTCAATCAATAGAAGCTTTTATGCATGGAATTTTACTGTTGGAATAATTTTCCAAGTTGTCATCACTTGTTCATCTCTGGAAATTCAGAAAAGTAGAGTCAAAAGAATTCAACATGCAATAGTGCTCACTTGTCCAACTTACACCCTTATTAATTCTCATTATGAAAAAATGTACATACTTTTGAAAATGATTATGATGGTCTGGTCTGTCCCTGTATCAGACTGAATTGTGGTCATGTTTCAAAATATTCTAATTTGGGCCTTAGATTTTTAATTCGAACCAAAACTCTTGGAACCAACTTAAACAGTTATAAACTGCAAAAACACAACTGAATTTTTGTTGTTTTTTACCCCAATTTGGCTCACAAAAACCAATCTCCGGCACCCTTTTCAATTAATCTCACTCCCCAGTGGCTGCCTCAGGTATCACAAACTGGGAGGGATATTGGGCTGTTGGGGGACCACCCCTATACCTATCAATATTTTCTCTTTGGATTTGGACGAATTGGAAGATCGATCATGGGGGATCTTGGCGAGAATGAGTCATTGTGTTCTCCCCATGTCGTTGCTATTGGGGCCACCCAGTCCTCTTGGAGGTGCTGCTTCTTGGGACACGTTTCCAACAAAAATGTCACTGAAAATGCTCAAGTTAACACAAGAGCTAAGAGGTTGTTAACTTGGGCACAAAGCATGTCACATTGAGTATTAAAATGTCATCTGTGAGAGCAGGAATTTATACAACTCCCTGGTGAGAGTTGGTCTCCATACTTGTGTGAAGAATAAGATTCTGATTTTTGAAATACAATTTGTTTCTTTAGACAGTTTGGTAGATTCTCCTCTTATGGAGAAAATTATTTTCCCCCGAAAAAGGGAAAATATCAGACGCCATTTTGAAGAATACCCATGATGCCACTAACAAAACAGCATAACGCCATGGCACAGAACTTGTATGGGTTCTAGACATTTTTAGAACCAAGTAGGTCAGTTTCATTTCTACATTTTCAAAATCTATACTTCTTAATCTACAAATTATCCAGTTCCCTAATGGACATCCACCACGCCGTTTAAAAGATATTTAATGTCAAACTTACAAATTCTGGCCTGTTTTCGCTGGGGATTATTGAAGTAACGCAGACACCATCCAGTACCAAACAAGAAAGAGAATGTCCATTGCACAAACAGGTATGCTCACAAGGCATACTTCGCACATACAATGACCGCATAAAAGCTAATTAAAAACCGTAGGTCAAAGCACTTTGTAAATGGAAATCCGGAAGTTACATAACTTCCATAGTTTTCCCTCTTCGGGGAAAAA
Organism: Chiridota heheva; assembly: GCA_020152595.1. NCBI lineage: Eukaryota > Metazoa > Echinodermata > Holothuroidea > Apodida > Chiridotidae > Chiridota > Chiridota heheva. Next base: position 108,908 of record JAIGNY010000134.1, read on the forward strand.
CAATTTTTCTCTTGAAGAGTGGAATCTACCGAACTGTTGGATTTGAATCTGTTATCCTGGGCTGTGAACGTGGATAGAAAAAAAATGAAACAATTGTAGTTAAAAACTACAAAAACAACTGAATATATATTGTTTTTTACCCCAATTTGGCTCACAAAAACCAATCTCTGGCACCCTTTTCAATTAATCTCACTCCCCAGTGGCAGCCTCAGGTATCACAAACTGGTAGGGGCATTGGGCTGTTGGGGGACCACCCCTATACCTATCAATATTTTCTCCTTGGATTTGGATTTGGAAGATCGATCATGGGTGATCTTGGTGAGGACGAGTCATTTTGTTCTCCCCATTGCTTTGCTATTGGGGCCGCCCAGTCCTCTTGGCGGTTCTGCCTTGATCCGAGACCGTGTAGCTTCGCCACTGGTCATGAGTATTGTTTTTAGAAATCGGTCTGTTTTACGCTCTTTATTTTAAAATATCAAAATCAAATGACTTTAACACTTAGCCAAATATACCCTTGAGCCACAAAGATTCCCATTTATGAATTAAGTATAATTCAACTAAAGCATTAGAGAAAATTCAACCCTGTCTTCGTGCTTTTGAATATCTTAAGCTTTCATTTACCAAGTTGGCTGGTCTGTACATGTTCGTTTATCCTCCACGGCAAAACTTTTCACTCTGAATCTTGCAAAAACCCAAAGCAAGAAGTTCATGAATATGCGAAAATGGTTGCAAAAGTTCTGAAAATGATTGAAAAGGTTCTATTTGGTCGAATGTTTACAGACTGCTGACGTTTTCGTATTTAATAATTAATTGCATTATACTGACAGAAATGGGATTGATGCATGGGGCACTTCGGCGTGCATGATTGCACGCCAGTAACGGTAATCATGCATGAATTATATCCATGCTTTAACCTGGTTCTAATTCTGTGTAATCCATGAAGACTAAGGGATAAAAATATTTATAAAAAAATGTATTACTACAAAAAAAAAACTATTTTAAATATCACACTTTTTAAAAAATTAAACTTTATTTTTAATTTGAGAATCCACTCCCCAGTTGAAATACCTTGAAAAATTAAATCCTTTTCAATCCAAATTATCATTACAATAAATATTATCATTTCTTGAAATTTCTTTTCAAAATGTATGGAAGGTCAAGCAACTTTCTGTAATCATTAAACATTGTTCTGTAAAATCACAATTTTCATTCCCATGAATTTTCATTTTCAGTTATTTTGTTGATAGAGGACAATTTAAAGGAAAATTCTGATGGTTTTTTGTTAAAAAGATATTTGAAATAGCCTACTTCTAGAGCCAATTTGGTACAAAATCCAGGTTGATATTATATTCCGTTCAGGAAATATAGATTTTTTAAGTTTCCTCAATTGCATTTTAAAGTTTTTGTACAGCATGATGAATTCATGTTTGATGATGCCATGGAGACAATTCCATTGCAAATGTGTATGTATTTCGTTGAACATTAATTGGTTGTTTTTGTATGATTAGAAATAATTTTCCAAAACTTATTGAAATAATTATATAAATTACATACATTTGGCAATGTATATAAATTTCTAATTTTCATCAATTTATTTTTCTAGCAGGTTTTACTAATAAAAAGAAAGATGTTAGATTTTAATGAAACACATCAATTTTGTGGGAGAATGTGTTGCTGTGATGTCATACTGAGCCTTTTCCTATTCGTTTATTGGCATTTTTTGTGAACCTTAAAATCTGAATATTTCCTGGTAGGAATAATATATATCAAATTGATTTTTGTACTAAATTGTTTCTAAAAATTGTATCTTTCTTATGAAAGGTTACAAAAAACATGGGAATATCCCTTAAAGAAAATAATTGGTGTAAAACCATGTTAATATCTTATTCCGTTTTGAAAGTTTTCATCATTGTGAAATGTGATGTATGAAGGCAGATCCAATACATAATTTATGTAATTCTACCAAATAGAAAAATATATATTTGGAGTGTAAGGTTCATCATGGGCAGATAGACAAAGCATGTTCTTATAAATTGCCTGTCATACCCAATCACAATAATTAAACAAACAATGCTTCCAATGATTAGAAAGACAATTAATTTTTCAAAGAAGTACACACAAATTGTACTGGGTTACCCTTTATAACATCACACTGCAGTACACTGTAAGGTCACTTTCCAACACTGCTTGGCGTAAATTTTTTTAATGTAAGCCTAATAATTCCCAAACAGCTGAATTCCATAAGGTATTTTTGAATGATGTGTCGTTTTTTGTTTTAAGGTCTCTCAATTATGGTTATATATCTATTTGTTTATCAATTACGCACAGGCATGGTATAATCTAATTCCGAAGCGTAACAAGGCTCGTCATTTGATCCATAACTGGCGCCATATCTCTTTATTGAATATTCCATACAAGCTAGCCTCTCTTTTCATTTCTAATAGACTTAAAGAAGTGTTGCCAGTACTAATATCTGATAATCAAAAGGTTTTATGCAAGGTCGTCGTATAGGAGAATGTGTTAGATTAGTTTACGACATTATAAACTACTTGCATTTTGAAAACTTACCAGGGTTCGTTTTAACAGTTAATTTTAGAAAAGCCTTTGATGATTAATCTCATTCTTTCATTGAAAAAGTTATCGAGTTTTTTCATTTTGGTCCTTTCATTAATTGGTTCAAAACGCTCTATAATGAGGCTTATTTTATGGTGAATATGAATGGTTGGTTTACAGATCAATTTTCTTTACACAAAGGTTGCAGACAAGGGGACCCATAATCACCCCACAAAGGTTGCAGACAAGAGGACCCATTATCACCCCACAAAGGTTGCAGACAAGAGGACCCATTATCACCCTACAAAGGTTGGAGACAAGGGGACCCATTATCACCATACATTTTTATTTTGTGTGCTGATATTTTTAATTCGATTGTAAAGGATGATCATAGTTTTAAAGGAATTTTACTGGGTAACAAAGATTACAAGATAATTCAGTATGCTGACGATACGACTTCCCTACTGAATAGATTTGAACAAAACTTGGTAAATACATCGGACAAGTTATCTCTGTTTTGCAAGGTATCCGGTTTGCGTGTGCATCCAGATAAATCAGTGGTTACGGGCATTGGTTCTCTTGTAAATAAAGACTGAGGGATCACCCCACGTTAAATATCAATTATAACCAAACCAATAATTTTGAGTTGCTAGGCATAATCTCTATCTGTCTATAAACGATTTAGAGGCGGTGATCAATCTCAATTATGATATTGTTTTAAAGAGTATTAAACAGGGTATAAGTGCGTGGTCAAAAACTTAACTCTACTTAACAGTCTTAGGAAAGGTTACTGTTATTAAATCTGATTGATATCCCGGCTTAATTACCTGGCATCTCTGTTACCAAACCCTCCAGATTGTTTTGTTAAAAATTTAAAAGACACGTTTTATAAGTTTGTGTGGAATGGAGTTTTGGACAAAATAATCCCTTCTGAAAGAAGTGTTTTCCTTCTCCAGCGATTTTCTTTATGCATATTGTAGCATGGCCAATGATGCATTCTTAATCAGCCACTGTGGTATAACGATCTTTTTACAGTTAATGGCAAAGTGTTTGCTATACTCATTGGAAAAACAATAACCGCCATTTATGTTAACGATCTACTTAATAATGATGGTACCTTTTCTTTCGTATGAAGATTTTATCAAAAATATTCTTTGAAATGTGTAACTTTTTAGACTTTTACATAATTTATGGGCTAATAAAATCTGTCAAGTGTGCGAAAAACATTTTTTTTACTTCTCTGCAGACAAAACTTGACAGCCCACTAAGGCCATGTTTTATTCATGCTATGCAAGTCAATAAATTTGAGTCAAATATTTTAAAATAATTTTTATGAAGTATTCATCTGTCAATAATATTCATAAATCACTTTTAAAGTGAAAAAATGTACTTCATTTTAATATGCATAAGTGGAGGAAATATCCGGAATTCTTTTGTGAATCGTAGAGATGAAAAGCTTAGATAGTTCCAATATCGTGTAATTAACCGCATTATTGGGGCGAATACATACCTATTCAAAATTAGTAAAGCCAACTCTAGCCTGTGTTCCTTTTGTAACTCATAGCCAGAAGCAATTGAGCACATATCAGTCTATTACTGTCTGTCTGTAATGACTCTTCTGTCTAGCCTTAAGTCCAAGTTAAATAAGTAACCACCTTTGTTTCTGTTTTGATATAGGTTTTGTCTTATTTGGAGAATCTGTTCATGAGCTGACATAGACTACCGTTCTTATTCTAATTAAGTACTATGTCTTCACTTGCAAGTATAGGAAAGTGTTACTCAACATAACTTCTACTCTTCAGTTTATCAAATATTATCTACGTCTGGAGAAGTTTCACCTTGATTGTAATATGAGCCATGATAAAAGGGAACCGTTGGAACCAAGTTGGTTAAGTTGTCTTTCTGATGATTAGTTGTGTACTTACTAGTCGGACCATGGAGATATGTTTTTGTTTCAGTGGATATTCCTTTTTCGTTCTTGAAAACTTCCCGTTATACGACATATTGATTGATTATTTTTGATAGCTATATTTTCCGTTGTAATTTTTCCTGATTAATCATTTTGTAAAGTTAACTTTGTATGATACTTTATGTTCGTGAAAACAGGACAATAAATTTTTTTAATAAGATATCGACATGATTTTTACACCAATTTGTTTCTTCAATAGTCCCCTATCATAATGAACACACTACAACAGCTATAGGTTGAATTTGAGGGGGGCAAAGGAGGCATTGCCCCCCCCCCCCACACACACACTTTTGTTCCGAATTTGTATCTTTTGTATGGTGGTTTTTTATTTTGCTCTCCCTTCCCCCTCCCCCTACTTTCCGTCGGCAAATCCCGCCCATGATGACAGCATTATAACGGTAGGGACAATCACTGCAATAATGTGCCCTCCGACTTCACTAGAAAATTTATAAACTGTTATTAGTCTGAATACAAGGGCCTACTGGTGAACCTTTTTCCTTTTGTTCTTAAATTTACAGCCACGAAAATTTGTGAATTTTAAATCAAGATATTTAGGACCCAAATAGGAAAATTTCATGCCGAGATCTACACTGTATAGGAACGGGAAAATTTATAGATATAAGTCTCTAAATCGGAAATATTTACATCACAATTAGACACTTGTATTGATCATGATTTGGAATATTGAACGTCCAACGCAATGTGGAAAGCAAATAAGTGTCCTTAAAACTGTAAAATGCTTTAGGTTTCATCATTTTCTCACTTTCATACTCAGTCTTCCATATCTAAGGTGATCAAAATCTTGGCTGACGGCGTACATTTTATTCCAAAACGATGCTAATTTGCCTATCAGCACATTGGACCATTGTATATATTTTAACCAATTAACACACACGAATTGACATCTATTTAGCTCTGTAAGTTAAAGACGATAATGGCTTTTAATTATGAATGCTACTGATCATGTTTCACCTGTATATATTTTCATTTTCCTATAGCAACCAAAAGAGCAAATTTCAATTTCCCTTGGTCAGTTGGTAAATGTGAGAATTCTGTCAACTATATAAACAGATAGTGACAAATTTTCATGACGTATTTTTGTATATCATGAATTCTGCAACTTAACAATTTCTGAAATAGAAGAAAGCAATCAAAATTAATAACATGATTAAATAGTCGAATCAGTCGCTTTTGAATTCCTGCATTTCACACTGGAAGAATTATTCCGACAGCAAATTTGCTAATTAATATGACCACCTGGAACATGTGAAGATGGCCGTCATTCTCATTTCAAAAGTGAGAAGGGGCGGGGGTAGGGGGGGGCAAGGCCTCTTATCAAAATGTGCGGGAAACAAGAAACAAAATTTCCCCAAAAATGTAATTTTTGGGAAATTCAATCATTTTTGGGCAATTTTTCTTTAATTGTCGATAAATCTTTTATTTTCGGTTGATTCCCTTCAATGTTTTAGGAATAGTCTCACAATGTTGGGCAATTTATTTAATTCTCCTTTAGTTTTCTTCAGTTTTCTAAAAATTTCCTTTACTTTGGGGTAATTTTTTTGTTGATTTTCGGTCAATTTCCTTCAATGTTTGGGACGTTTCCTTCACTTTTATGCAAGTTTTTTTATTTTTGGTAAATTGCCTTCAATATTTGTGATGTTCCTTTCAACTGTACAATGTTTGGGAAATGTATTTCATTGTCGATAAATTTTCGGACATTTCCTTCATTTGAGGACAATTTTTCTTAGATTTTCGGTAAATTTTCACTATGACACATATTACCTCTTCTTTGATTGTCTTAATTCTGGACCTTATGACCCTAACCTAATTGTTACTTATTTCAAATGAGTGCAATTGCTATCCTGTTTGGGAAAAATAGCCCTGGGCCGTTTGGTACACAATGCACCGCCACCAAATAGTTTGACGCCATTATTAATTTTGACGTCATTAATTTTTTGTTCCATTCCGGGCACTTTGCTTCAATTTCAGGGAAATTTTCTTAATTTTTGGGAAATTTTCTTAATTTTCGAGAAAATTTGTTATCAGTTTTTGGGAATTTTTGCTGAATTTTCCAATAATTTTACCATACTTTCTATTTGTTTTACCAATTTTTTTCCATGTTATGTTATATTTCCTTCCAACCGAAAAGAAAGCGAAAGCATGCTACCGGGAACTGCTGGAAGGCGAAATCCTCTCAGGCGGAGGATAAAGAGCGGGGTGGGAGGGGGGGGGGAGGGGGGGTTTCACTGTCTCCGCTACCTACGCATCTGGAATGCTGCATAGGGACAAGTTTTTTAAGAAATGTTGTTGTTATTCTGTTACGGACCAAAAATAGAAAAGTAACAGAAGAATGCCAAAAGATCAAATCAAGATTAGTCACTTTAAGTCTTCTCTCTATAAACAATATATAATATACTCCTAAAGTTAGCCTATTTAAGTATCCCAACCTGATCAACTACTGTGATGGTGAAGATGATGCGCTATATTTCTAGATTATATGATCCAGTTCCGCGAAGAGTTTTGGAATAATATTAATGCGCTGATTTCTCTCCAAGTTTTGAAAGAAATGTAATAATATGGCCTGAGAGGATTTCACCTTTCAGGTTTTCCCCGTTGGGAAAATTATAAATATAAACTTTGGACCAATTGGTAAACTTGAAGCCTGGAAACTGGTAAAATCATTGGGAATTTTGGTCACATTTCATGAAAAAAATGTCCTCAGAATCGAAGAAAATGGATGAAATTTAAAAAAAATTCTCGAAAATTACAAAAAATGAATTTCCCAAAAATTGTCAACATTTCCTGAAAATCAAAGAACTGAATTGCCTTAAAAAGAAAGAATATTCCCAAAAATTTCTCTAAAATTAACGAAATTTTCCTAAAATTGTCACACACTACATCAAATTTTTATTTAAGTGCCCGAAAATGAACAAAATTGCCAGAAATTTGCCCGCAAAAGAACGAAATTTTCAGAAACTTGACAAAGATTTCACCGCAATCTTAAAGTTTAAAAGTGCCTGAAAACGAACGATATTTCCCGAAAATAAACGATATGATTTCAGATTTTCTGATTAGCACAATTTTCTGGGCCAACCTGGAATTTGTTAAGAGTTGCCCCTGAGAGATGACCCTTCCTACTCTCCTGCCTAACACTATGTACCAATAGGGCTGTAAGTAAGTGTACAGGGTTTAATAGGAATGTGATGGTGCCTTTTATTTTTATTTTTTCAGTGCCTCCCCCACTCCCACAAACACACTTCAAAAATTGTTCCGCGGTCCCTGTGAGTGTAATAATCCTTAAAGCAGAAATCAACGATATTAATTCCAAGTTGACAGTATGATAAATAGCCACACACTGAATGAACAGATGAAGGCAGGTAATTTTCGATGTAAGAGAATAACACATGTTGTAAATTGATAAAACCTCGCTAATTGCAGGAAGGAAAGAATAGCATTTGACCGACGAGCCGCTCACCTATAGTTGCACAGCGACATTTGGAGCTGCGGCACCACTTATAACGGCATGACAAACATGGAACAACATTGAGACATTGACGACGAGTAGGACGAACAAAAACCAGTTCAATCGATCAAACAAACAGGAACCACAATAGACACCTCGGCACAGGAAAGGAGGGCGCAGAAGGACAGGTGGATGGCGGTGGCGTAATGGTGGTGGTAGAACAGGCTGGTTGAGCTTGGCTGTGTTCTTTGACTATGGTCTTTGACTTTAATCTTTGACTATGTCGTCTTTGGCTTGGAGATGTTGGTGTGTCATATGACTGGCAGCTCTTTGAGTGGCACGACTTTGAGTTGGTGGAATCGGGTTATTGATGGTGACTGAACTAGCTACTGGTACAGCGTTAGATGGTGCGGCAATAACTGTGTGGTGTAGCCAGTTTAGGCGGGATGGTGACCAGATGGTAATGCGTTTGTCGTTGTTTTTTGTTGGTCCATGTTTAACAGCGGAATTTGAGTGGTGATTGTCAGTCAATTTGCGTGGCGACTGATATTGTATGTTTCACTGTCAATACAGCCGTGGCGATGATGTCATCAGTTGTTTGTGTTTGAGTACTAGTTGTTGACGTCTTGGTGAGTCTTGGTTTAAGTTTCTTTGGTTCTGGTGATGAACAGGCATAATGTGAACGTTTCTGCTTTTCAATGGTGATGGATAACATGGGTGCAGTTTCCATGACGGGGTTGCTGATGGCGGCTTCTTGCGTTTTGGTTTTAGTCGGATATTTGTTGGTGAGTGGAATGCCGGCTGATTCTGTTTACAGTGGTGACAGACGGGTGAGTCTTTTGGGCGGCGGCGATTTCTGACGAGATGATTCTGTCCACATCTTGGACAGACGATGGGTGTTGTGCAGTATATGGCTTGATGTCCGTCTCGTTGGCAACGGTGACAGATGGTGATTGAGTGCTTAAAGGGATGATATTTTTCGGCTTTGTATGTGTTATCTCTGTAGGTGAACCCTCGTTGAGTAGCTGTTATCTTGTTTGTTGTAGGGGGGGGGGAGAGTGGAGGGAAAAAATGCACAAAGAAGGGATAAATCTGGAGTGGGGGGAAAATGCAGAAGAGATATAAGAAAAAGCATCAGATACCATCAAAGGCGTAGGGTGTGTATAGCTGTATAGCTTTTTCGTGTTTTTGTTAAAAATATATCACACACCCCATCCTAAATTGGTCAAAACTTTCTCAATGATTGGTTCCAAAATTGCTCCTTAAATTAAAAAATTGTTAAATTACAGTCCGGAAATGAAGAATATTTCCCGAAAATTAAAAAAACAAATCCATAAATTGGAATAAAATGTTCCGAATTTGAAGAAAAATGTCCGAGATTGAAGGAAATTTCCCAAATATGAAAGAACATTTCCCGAAAATTAAAAGATATTTTCCATAAATTAGAAGAAAATGTTCCGAAAATCGAAGAAAATTGTCCGAAAATAAAGGAAATTTCCCGAAAATGAAAGAAAATTTTCCGAAAATTACCCCCAAATTTTGATTGGGATTGATGAAAAGTTCTAGCAACGGTGAAGGAAATTTTCCGAACACTGAAGGGTATTTTCCGAAAATTGGAGATCGAAAAAACTGCCCGAAAATAAAGGAAATTTCCCGGAAATGGAGAAACACTCACGAATTGTCTCTCTTAGTTGAAAGGATATTACTTTTTAAGTTTCTTCTACAGACAGACAGAAAGAATGTCGGGCACTATAAGGCAGCTGTAGACCTTTTCCGCATATCGGAATCGGTAATTTCCGGAAATCCAATCTAAATAATGTCACATGGCTGAAATTGACGTGACCATAATGGACCAATCAAATTCTGGAGGAATCCTGATCGTCTGCACAATTTACTAGCGTATGTGGCCAAGCCCATTAGAAACACAATTCCACACACATACAGAAATAGGCACTTCACTGAACTGTTCAGAGACTTGAATTGCAGCTTAATCTAATTAGGAAATTCCATACCAAACAGAAAACTTCGTATAAATCGTATCCAACTCCATTCACACAAGTTTCCCGATATAATGCAAAATTTGTCGTCTCATTCACAGATTACAAGGATATTGCTGCCGAAAGTTCTCGATACTGCTTTCACGTTTTGTGTTGTGAGCTGGTCAACGGCACAATTTCATACCATTAGGCCCTCTGCACTGAACACCATCGTTTTAAAATTTGAACGATCTCTGTCATTTTATGTCCTACTAATGCTGTGTCTAAATTTTGCACAAATGCTGAGGGAATGTGAACGCCAACGAATATTCAGTGTTCCGTTAACAAACACAGCATTTTACGAGCATACTAGGCCTGCAACTCCATGTGTTCAACTAGTTATTTTACACTTCTAAACTAGATACACGAAGGTGAAAAGTCATCTGGAAAGCAATGTAAGCAGCAAATCATGCTCAAAGTGGGCCACACATTTTTTTAGGGTAATTTGACCCTGCTGATTATGAAAATGCCTGTTGCCAAAAAAAAAATTCAACCCAGAGCCCAAATTCAAGATGGCGGCTAAAATGGCCGCCAAAACAGGAAAAACCATGATTCATGTCCTATTGGCGCAAAAGAAATGTTATTCTGATCTCAAAAAAAAAAACCGTGCTTGGGACAACACATTACAACAAACAGCTAAATGTATTTTTAAGTCAATGTTGAGGCCAAATTTGTTTTATTTTGTAAAGTTTGTATATTTAGCGCCCTCTATTCCAGTAGCAGTGGTAAGGCTGAGTGAACAGAACAAAGGAATTTGTCACTGTTGCTGTTTAGACAATGATGAAATGTATTGCTGGAATGTACAAAACAGTTATAAGTTACGACAAGACCTGGCGAACAAGGTTTGCATACCTTGGAAGCAGCAGCAAGGGACAGACGAAAATTGGCAGATGATGCAAACTTAGGTATTATTACTCGTATTAGTGAGGTTTTTCGTAGTGGTAATGGATCTCGAATTGTATACCACCGACCTTGCTATGCTTCTTCCACAAGCAAGAACAAAATTGGTCGCCTTCAGAAAGGTGAGACATCCCAAACTGAACAAGGTGCTAGCAGATCTCAAAAAGTTCACTATCAGCAGGTGCATGACTGAGATCTAATACAGGACATATGTCCTGGGACTTTTGTATAATCTGCCAAGAACCAAAGAAAGAGGTGCTGCACAAGGTGCAAACATTCAACAGAAATTAAATGATTAAGGAGCTTGCCAAGTTTGACTATAAGCTGGGAACACGAATTGCCAATGTGAATGACTTAATCGCAGCTGACGCATTATATCACTCTTCCTGTTTGAGACGTGTCGAAAGATCAGTAAGCAGAGCAAAGGAGGAAATTGGTCGTTCTGGAGTATCTGAACTCTCATTCACTGGTGTCTGTCAAGAACGTCGACTAGCTGCCCAGCAGGGAAAGGTACTTATCATTATTAGTAGTAGTAGTATTGTGCGGTGGATTAGCTCAGTCGGTAGAGCTCCTGACTTAAGATCTATTGGTTGTGAGTTCGAACCACACCAGACCGGGATCTATTCAGTTGCTCCTCTCTACCTAGGTGCTAATTGGGGACTAGCGAGGTAACTTGTAAAATAGCGGAAGCGCCGTATTGTGGCAGCGCCGCTAGAATGTCCCTCAGACGGGGGACGTCAGTGCAGTTTGTTCTATGATTGGATTGTATAAGTATAAGTATAATAAGGATCAGAAAGGACAGTGTCCTCATAAAAAAGATCATGAAAACCAACATACCCTAGAGTCCTAGACTCTACCAATGGCAGAAAAGTAAGCATCAGTGCCATTCTTAAAGTTTTACAGATCTAAGATAAACACAGCTAGCTATGATATTAAATACCTTTTACTTCTGTTTGTTTCAGGTCCTTCCAATGTCCGATGTGTGGGAGCGGTATGAGACGTTAACAACTGAAGCTGGTGCTGAGATTCCTACCTCTTTCATCACCAGACGCTCAACTTTCAAGGACAAGCTACAATCAGCTCTCTCTGACATGTATCAGTTCGTCCAACCACTGAATCGAGATAAAAGTGAGCGTGGAACTTTACTAATTTCTTTCAACTGTACACCGATTGCATCCGCTTACTTATCACAGGATGATCAACGCAATAAAAAAGAACTGAATTCTCCCGAGTACAAGCCCTCCATCGACGACAGTATTCTGACATTGGTACACGCAGCATTGTTTATACGTGGAGAATTAATTGCGATGCCAGGACATATCGGACTAAATTTCAGTGGAGAAGAAGCTGCTAGACTTGTACCTCAGAACCTCACTATCTTCTTGCGTGTTCTCTTTGGTGGACAGGAGGCCATTGCTGACATTGCTGACAGCTACAAGACAACGACCGAGGAAGATGAAGAAGATGACGAAGTAGCCAATTTGGAAGCTCAGTTGTGTGACAGTGGAAATCTGGAAAACAACAGAATAATGAGCATTGCGCAGGATATTGTTTATTGTGTCAGCGGAGGAAAGAAGTGAACACCCAAACATTTCGGCTTAGCTTTAACTCTCCATCAGAGACACGGTCGCGGAAGCTTGTTTGCCTATTCTACAAGGCTGGTCACTGTCTGAGTTACCGCCAACTCATGAGCGTCGACACTGCACTAGCCAAGGCCACGCTAGAATCATTGGATCCATCAACTGGTGCTGTTATTCCTCCAAATCTGAAACCGTCAGAGCATGAGCAAACTGGTAAAGTCACTAACAAGCTGATCCATGTGACTTCTGACAACATTGACATACTAAATGACACACTCGACGGAAATAATACTTTCCATGCCACGCAAATGGTGGCATTCCAGCGAAAAGGAGCGTCCACAGATAAAATACTGAAAGCAATGAAGCCCTCAAGAGAGCAGTCACTGTTAGTTTCTGGTGAATTGGGAAAAATCATCTTTCCTAGCGGCTTCAAAGGAAAACAAGAACCAGTTTTTCAGAAAGAAGTTGACCAAGATAAAGTTTTTCATTTTGGAGAAAAGAGAAAATGTGTAGTCGAGTCTGAAGCTTTAGACCTGTCATTCATTCTCAACCGACACGACAATGATGACAAAACTAGTTGGACAACTTTCAACGAGCTGCCGTCTAGTAATGATCCAGTTCTCACAGCTGTTGGATACCTGCCTATGATCCTCAATCCAGCTCATGAACTTGGAACACTCAATACGGTTCTTCAAAGATGTATATCTACTGCTGATCATCTTGGACATGACTATATTGTCCTGACAGTTGACCAAGCGCTGTATTGCAAGCTACTAGAGCTAAAGTGGTCGAATTAAATCTACCAACGAAGAATTGTATTGAAAATGGAGGCCTCCATATTGCAATAAACTTCCAGAAGGCAATTGGCCAACACATGAGTGGTTGTGGTATAGAAGAGCTGTGGATCGAAAGTGTTCATCTCACTGAGGGTCCAGTACAACTTGTACTTCAGGGTAAACGATATGCAAAAGCCATGAGAGCTCACAAACTTACGTACCAGGCACTATGGCAGATTTTGGTGCCAATACTTCGTACCTGGCTGAGCAGCAGCCACCCACTTCTTGCAGATGAGATTGACAAGGCAACTGATAATCCACTCAAACATGCTGAACTACTAGCATCTGACAAGTTTCAATGACAGCTTCATAACTTCACGAAGTCACATCCAGGCGATGATGTCAATTTTGCATTCTGGATAGAGTACATGCATATGGTCTCTATTCTGCTGTGCTTTACACGTTCTCTTCGCGGCGGAAAGTGGGAGCTCTACTGTGACTCTGTCTGCGAGATGCTTCTATACCTCAAAAGATATGATCACTTGAATTATGCAGAGTCTGTTACTGCATACATAATTGAGATGTACCAACTGCCAGCAGAGATCAGATGTCAATTTCTTCAAGGTGATTTCGTTATAAATCGCTCTCGTAAAAGGCTTAATCAAGTAGATCCGGATCATGCTCAAGAGTGGCTTGTAGGTACTGGAAAAGATTATGAAGGCATTGTTGGTATTACAAATCAGCCGTCAGCCCTACAGAGATGGTCCCTTTCATTTCATTGGCGCACTGATATTGCACAGAAAACATTCGAGATGTTTGGGATTACGTCAGAGGTTGGTAGTATGAATGAGAGCAAACCAGGCCGCAAGAAAAATGACACGAATGATGAAATGGCCATCAAAGCAACTTTGATCAGGTTCAATGTTCTTTCAGAAACGGCACCTACAACAAAATCCCTAGTGATTATCGCGACAAAAGATGTTGCCACGGATAGCATCAAAGAATCGCTACTCACCGCACGGTCACTGGGACTGTCGCAAATTGAGAAGTTTATAAAGGAACGGTTGACGATGACAGCAGACATGCCAAGTAAAGTGAAGTTTCATGCTCCAATTAAAAAAAAAAACAGCCGGAGACATTCAAATCGCTGTACAAGCCAGTCAAGGTTGTCGAAGAACAAGAGAAACTAGCCAAAATGGATCGTCACATTATGCACAGACTAATTGCTGCATATGAAGCAGGACGAACAGTGAATCTGAGCAATATTCTGAAACATGAACTTGTCTCTGTGCCACTGTCGTTGTCGGAGATGGATAACTCTTTACGCACAGGCAACAAAGCTGTACTGGTGAACCTGATGACCAAAGATATCCGGGAGAGGCAAGAGCTTCAGGTTGATAGGGCGTCTACACAGCTAATTATTGACGGTCAGGCAATGGTTGTGTCACTTGGCAAACCTGCTGATGCACGCACATTCGGTGACCTCGCCGACAAGTTAATCAGAAGTTTGACATTACACAGCAAGACATATCACCGTATCGATGTTACCTATGGCCGATACGTACCCGGGTCAGTGAAAGGTGCAACCCGACAACGACGTGCGGGAACATGCCGTCCAATAAAACGAGTGATTGAAGGACGCCTTGTGCCTCTCCCTAAGAAATGGAACAACTTTCTGGCCCTGTTCGAAAACAAGTCGGACTTGTCACGTTTCCTCTCCAAGGAGATCATCAGGCAAGGCATTCCACACACTGAAGTGGTTGTAGCAAGGGGGTTTGACGATGAAGCAGAGGTGCAATCGACAAATACACTGACTGATGTCACAATGCTGAAAGTAGCACATGAGGAAGCAGACACTAGAATTGTGCTGCATGCAATGCACAGTCCCTGCGAGACAGTGGTTGTATCAGTCAGAGACACTGTCTTCCTCATGCTGTTATATCACTTTAACAAGATGCGATGCAAGAACCTGTGGATGATGGCAGGGACATCTAAGGTACGAAGATTCATACCCATTTATGAGGTACATCGCTGTATGTCACCTGAAGTTGTGGCTCCACTGCTGGCTTTCCATGCAATATCTGGCTGTGACACGACATCGTACATTCGTGGACACACCAAGCAGACGATGTGGACTATATACAGTGGTAATCCAATACTCTTGGCACACCTTGGTAAAGATCTTTTGACTGAAGAAACCTTCAAGTTAGCAGAACAGTTCTTCTGCAAAGTTTACAAGGTCAAATGTGATTCACTTGATGAATGTCGCAAACAGCTCTTCACCAAAACCACACAGCCAGATAGTCTTCCACCAACAAGCGATGCATTACGGCAACATATTAAACGAACTCACTATCAGACAATAGTGTGGGAACAGGCCTGTTCGCAAGGTTCGCCGGATCTTGATCAATTCCAACAGTTTACGGGTGGAAGAAGGGGACCCGCTACTCAGCTCAGTTGTTACCAGTATTAACAACAATAGACTCTGTCCCAAAAGAATGTCTAGACATTGTGATGTGCAAATGCAAGAAAGACCTGTGTAAATCCAGAGTATGCAAATGCAAAAAAATAAAACTTGCAGTGTTGCAGAGACTGCGAGTGCCATCATTATGGTACATGTATGAACATAACATGAGACATTTCAAAAACACTTAAAGCAAAAAGTGTGACATATGTTGCCTGGTTCAGGTTGGCCTTACTTTTGGGACAATATTTAATTTTATATATAGCTCAAAAGATCATGAGATATAGGTTTTCTTATTTTGGCGGCCATTTTGTAATTGTCTGCCATCTTGAATTGTGGGCAACCGTGACCATCTGCAAAAATCATTGTTCTACATGATACCAAAGGGTAGGTTTTGAAATTGC
The DNA here is from genome assembly GCA_020152595.1 of Chiridota heheva. Classification (NCBI taxonomy): domain Eukaryota; kingdom Metazoa; phylum Echinodermata; class Holothuroidea; order Apodida; family Chiridotidae; genus Chiridota; species Chiridota heheva. The sequence goes on from JAIGNY010000134.1 coordinate 125,053, forward strand.
CAACTCCTAAAACCATAATTTATGCATTTTAATTGTATATTTAGCATAAATACTTCTTCGAATATAATTTTACCAGTTTTTGGCAGCCATTCAGTCGGCCATCTTGAATTTCAGCTCTCTGATCTTACATTATGATTCATCATTTTTCATACAGGACTATTCCCTCAGTACGGGTTGACATTGGGATTGCTATACACATCCCCCAGTACGGGTTGATATTGGGAATTGCCGCACGAGGGTTGTTATAGATTATGTACAATTCCTGTTCTTTTAATTTTGTTATTCACACGGTGTAGAAAGTTAATGATTGAGAATAAACTTTTTTTTGGATATTCTTATATCAAGTAGTCTAAATAATACACTTTTCAAACCAAAAAAACTTTTCCTTAATCTTTATCTATTTAGCGCCACGACGCGACAAAATTCTCCGAGATTCAAACTAAAGGTGGAACACCCGAGAATGTTGTGGTGCACGGCGACGCAACAATGCTTTTTGACGATCTCAAATTTCACTCAAAAGGAGAAAACAAGCCGTCAGTTTTCATTGCAGTCAATAGGAGAAAAACATATTTTTTGTCATTTTTCAAAAAATACTGTACAGAATTAATTTTTCTTCACAAATGTTGTGTATCAGATAGTTTCTAACATATATGAGTACCATTAATTTTCGCTGACTGGCAGAGGCGACACAAGTATTTATAAAAAATATCCCATTGACTGTAATGATAAAGTTTCCCCTTCAACTTAGCAAAACAAACCGTACTGAGCTCGTACAGTACACAGTTACGTCGACTCCGACCTCGAGAATATATTGGTCGCCATTTTCTTAGTCACCGCACTTTTGTGATTAATTATTTAACATCATCAAATAAGTTTTAGATGTTCCACTAAATTGCAGGTTGACAATTGGCTGACAGTATTTCATTGTTCATATAATTCTATTAAATACTTTTGGTAAAAAAAAAAAAAAAAACTGTGTGCGAAAACAAATAAATAAAACATCAAGAAATGTTTAGATTATATAATTGTACTTTATAAGTATTATCTTATTTTCCCCCTCAAATAATATAAAATATATTACCCCTGCTAAAATGCTATAGTCCCAATGGCAGCCTGACTCTTTTAAACTTTGACCGTACTTTGGAGTTCGTCAGACGATTTTTACGGAAAGAAAAGTAGTCCGAAATACTTTGATAAAAGTAAATAGATTCACCTTTAAAACAGTTTTTGAAGGCATGGATGGGCTTCAAAAATTTTAATCATTGTGGGCGAAAAAAAGAGGTGAATTGGTTTCGCTTTCATGAAGATCTTAGAACTGAGATTTTTTATACTTTTAACACCTCGCCTAAAACTACAGGAGGGAATAGGATTTTGTAGCACCCTCGGACGGCCAGCCATAACCAACTGCAGCCATACTAACACGGCTGGCATCAGTGTCAGTCCGACGGTACTACGGGCAGTGGCGTAGCCAGAAGCACTTTTTCCGAAAAGGTTCTTCGGTAATAATGTATTAAACATTTGTACGATTTTGTATTTAAATACACGAACTAAGATACCAAGAGAGAAAGAGAGAGAGAAGAGGGAGGGGGGGGAGGTGTGTGTCGGAGTACACGTGATGCAAAAGTTTGACAACATTTACAAAAGTTTGTAGTAAATTATTAAAAACTTTTCGCCCCCTTTCCCTTAGCCTAATATTTTCATTCGTCGGTTCAGATTTTAATCCGTCGGTTCAGCTTTTAATCCGTCGGTTCAAGTTGGTGCTGTCGGTTCAACAAGCTTTGACATTCCAGGTGCTTATTATGTTTTTAGATTTCAAAAGGGCACTTTCTTAAGAAAAAGGTTCTTCGGTAATAATATATTAAACATTTGTACGATTTTGTATTTGAATAATTACATGAACTAAGACACCGAGAGAGAAAGAGAGAGAGAGAGGGGGGGGTTAGGGGAGGAGGTGTGTGTCGGAGTACACGTGATGCAAAAGTTTGACAACATTTACACAAGTTTGTAGTAAATTATTGAAAACTTTTCTTTTAGACAACCCATATTTTTCAAAGAGTGACGATAAACCTAGCCATGTACAAATATAAACAATACAACATTATATTTCCACATCATGCGTTTTTATGACTTTTTGTGTTTTGTATATGGTGTATTATGATTATAGCTCTCTTATGACATGAATTTTGACTTGTATAATACACAAACTATGCGTTGTGACATACGTTTTTGCCCTTGAAATTTCAATTTCGCAAGAGCTTTAGGGGGCTTCACCTTTGGATACCTATCGGGGTTTCGCCCCTGGACCCCACCAGGGGCCCTTTAGCGTTGGACACCACGCCGACAAGTTTAGCGCTTTGCGCTTTGATTTTGTGTTTTGTAAATGGTGTATTATAGCTTTCTTTCACATGAAGTTTGACTTGTGTCATCTTCTTACTGTGCGTTGTGACATACTTTCATTCCCTTAAAATGTCAATTTTGCCAGAGCTACCTCTACCGGGGCTTCTCCCCTGGACCCCACCAGGGGCCTTTAAGCGCTGGACCCCACGCCGACAAGTCGAGCGCTATGCGCTATGATTTTGTGTTATGTATATCGTGTATTATAGCTCTCTTTGACATGAATTTTGACTTGTATAATACAACTTCTTAATGTGCGTTGTGACATACGTTTTTGCCCTTGAAATGTCAATTTTCGAGAGCTATCCCTATTGGAGCTTCGCCGCTGGACCCCACCAGGGGCCCTTAATCGGGCACCTGGACCCCGATGTCACAACGAGTAGTAAGAAGGTGTATCATACAATTTAAAATTCATGTCAGAGAGAGCTATAATACACCATATGTACAATCTAAGGTGCGTGCGTATTGATGTTGTTTACAATTTTCCCTGCAGCTGATTGTTTGATTAGTAAAAAGAAAATTCCTTCAGCATTTAATTGGTTGAAGTACTCTTGCCGGTTTGAAAAGGTCTAGACTAGGATAGCTAAATAGAGGCAGTTTTTTCATACTTGAAACGGCACTTTTTGAACTTTGTAAAAAAAAAAAAATCTCTTGCAAATTTTCGCAAAATTTTCTTCATTATCGTAAACTGTGTTTCAATTTTGTGCGATTTCCTTCATTGTCGTGCAATTTGCTTTAATTTTCATTCATTTTCGGGTATTTTCTATCAATTTTTTCATTTTCGTAAAATTTCCATCATTTTCGTGCAATTTCTTTCACCAGTTCATTTTGGGAAAAATGATTTAATACAATTTTCGAAAAGTTGTCGTTCATATTTGTGAAATATGCTACAGTTTTAGTGCAATTTCATAAAATTGTCTTTATTTACATGAGATTTGCTTCAGTTTTTGTGCAATTCCGTTCATTTTCGGGAATTTTCTATAAATTTTCTTCATTTTTGTGAAATTTGCTTTCATTTTCGTGCAATTTCCTTCATTTTCGGGATATTTAAAAAAAAGCGCTCCTTGAAACACGGACGGGATGAAACTATCAGAGAGAGAGAGTTGAACACACAATTACAATGACGGGGTCGTCGCCTGCGTATTCGGTTATGATAGTACAAATGCTATCACGAAACGCTTAATACGACCCGGACGAGAACACAGGTACGACGTACGGACAGACATAACATCGACAACCAAGTCAATGTCCACGGCCTTTGTTAACCAGTTGTGGTGCACTGGCGTGTCAGTCATTTTCATCCCGTTTTAAGAACATTCTTTTAACGAGTTGACCATGTATTACGCAATCATTTGACCACAAATTTTGTTATAATAACGAGGGGAGTTAAGTGGAAATGAAGTAGGAAACACGAGCTTTTCAGTGACTGCTTGTCATGTCACGTAATCATTCATGCGGTTACTAGAATGCCACAGGCACAGAGAACCAGGATGGAGTAGTGTTCAACTGTTCAAGGGGCGGATTCTGTAATGAAAATTTGCTTCAATTTCAGAGAAGTCGGCTTACATTTTCGTAAAATATGCTACGATTTTCTGGAAAATTTCTTCAATTTTCGAGAAATTGTCTTTAATTTCGGGAAATGTTGCCAAATTGTATCAAAAATTTTACAACCCGCCCCCTTACAAATAGTTTTTGGACCGTGATGAGAGACACACATGTAATATTTTTTTAGCGCAACATGCAAAACGTTTCTGCGTTTGACTGACAACATGGCCGATCACGCATGTAACAATGAAAGCATTGGGCTCAGTGAATTTCTCTGAGCCCAGTAGCCAGAAATTGCGGACATGCAAAATGTTGCGTGCATACATCACACACAAGAAAGAAATCTAAATTATCCATCGTGCATATGCCGTATTGCTTCAACGCATTGTCAAAATCTCTACAACGTGTTGCCGAAACGTTGACAACGCGTTGCCGAAAAACCAATCAGAGTTAAGGATTCAAATCAGGTGATCGACTCTCGGCGTTGTCGGGAATTTCCAACAACGCGTTGTTGGGAATTTTTGACAACGTGTTGTCGGGAACTTTCCACAATGCATTGTCGGGAATTTTCTACAACGCGTTGACGATAATTCTCTCAGCAACGCGTGATCGAAACTTCTACAACGCATGCCGAAAATTCAACACGTTGTCAAAAAACCAATCAGATTACAGGATTTACATCAAGTGATCAGTTCGGCAACGCGTTGTCGAAGAGTCACTGGTAAAAGGGTATTGCTTTCACATGTCGAGTAATCTGTATCATAGCAGCTCTATAATGCATGCATGTACTGGTATGCAGCTGCTGAACGTTACGTATGTTTACCATTCTGTCATTGGTGCACGAACTTCGGGGTATTCAAAGATTTGCCGAAGCAAACAAAACTACTTTTGTCTTTGTTTATATTAAAGAAAGAAACTGTAAGAAACTGTCAAATTTCTATAAATTTGTCATGAATGTTAAAAGAAGAAATCAAAGAGTTGATACGTTTCTGAAAAAAGGAAAAACCTCAATTTTTGAAAAGAAAGATAAACTTTTATTCCTTAAGTGCATGAACTTTAATCTCTGCAGTAAACCATTAAATAAGCATACATTACAATACACTGTCCGATGCTTATCACACTATAGTTCAGGCCTACCTAGTCCTTGGAGGCGTAGAAAGTGGGGCACAGTGATAAGCTGCCCGGATTTCACTTCCCAGTTGTGCGTGCTTTCTGCCCGATTGGGAGGTGAAATTGGGAAATTATTACTCTAACTAGAACGGTAAATACCGTCATGGTTCGCATGCCAAATTGACACCCATATCATATGACCCGGCCAATGATAAAAATGGCATCTCACACTAAGTCCCACATAGCATCCCATGTCCCACATGGCATCCCACCCCATGTTTTACCTGACATCTTATGTCCCACATGGCATTCCACCATATCTCCCACATGGCGTCCCACCCAATGTCCCACATGACATCCCATCCCATATCCCACGTGGCATTCCATCATATGTTCCACAGGGTATCCCATCCTATGACCCACATGGCATTCCACCCTATGTCCCACATCTCATGTCCCAAATGACATCCCACCTCATATCCCACATGCCATCCTATGCCTTGTCCTACATGGCATTCCACCATATCTCCCACATGGCATTCCACCATACAGTGTCTCACATGGCATTCCACCATGTCCCACATGGCATTCCATTATATGTTCTACATGGCATCCTAGGCAATGACCCACATGGATCCCATCCTACATGTATGTCCCACATTAACCCAACCATTTGTACCACATAACATCCCTCCTGTGTCCCGCATCAGTGGCTTCCCACCTGATGTCGCACATGGCATCCCACCTTATGTCCCACCATATGTTTCACATGGTATCCCTCCCAATGTCCCAATGACATCCTACTTTGTCCCACATGGCATCACATCCCATGTCCCCATGACTCCTACCCTATGTCCCACATGGCATCCTACCTTATGTCACACATGGCATCCTACCTTATGTCACACATGGTATCCCAACCTATGTCACACTCTGTGTTACTCGTGGCATCCCAACATGTTCCACATGACATTCTACCCTGTTCCACACGGCATCCCACCCCATGTCCCACATGGCATCCCATCCATGTCCCACATGACATCCCATAGGCTCCAAAAGAAATCTCATCCTAGCTATCACAGTCCCTGATCAAGCATACTATGTATGGAAGTGTCAGTTCAAATGACTTGTTGAAATGGGATTGGACGCCGTCCCACATGATATCCCATACCATCCCATGTCCCACATGACATTCCATCCCATCCCATGGCATTCCACCCTAATTACTGCATGGCATTTCACCATATATCCTACATAGCATTCCACCGTTCCACATGGCATTCCATCCCATGTCCCACATGGCATCCCACATGGCATCTTACATGGCATCCCACATGGCATCCCATCCTATGTCTCACATGACGTCCGATAGGCTCCATAAGAAGTCTCATCCTAGCTATCACAGTCCCTGATTGAGCATATTATGTATGAAAGTGTCAGTTCATATAATACCTTATATTCAAATAAGTAAGAATAAGAAAAAAAGGTGGAGTCAAATAATTAAGCCTGATATAGCCCTTGGTGTATACCACACGGTAAATATTATATCATATGTCCCTCATGGCCCCCATCCATGTCCCACATGGCATCCCTCCCTGTCCATATGCAATCACATCCTGTCACACTCCCTAACTAAGCATACTAAATACGAAAGTCTGGTCAGTTCATATACTGTAGCAACTTTATACAAATGACCACAATGATAAAGGTGGAGTTTAATAATCATGCCTGATACAACTGTTGGTGCCCAAATATTTTGAGGAATTTTAGGAATATAAAACTCAAGTGCTACAAGAGAGACTCGAGGATTTTTGAAGAATATTGGAAAATTATATCATTTTACAGTTATCTTCTAAAAAAAATCAACTGTTTTGTAGATTTTTTAAGGAAGCTAGTCTTCAATCCTGTCAGAAGTGTCTCTGAAAAACTTTAACAATTTGTAAGGAAATAAGGATATCTGAAGAAAGTTTAACTTTTTCTGAGAAACTCTGAAGAAACTTTAACATTTCTGAGGAATTCTCAATAATCTTTAACATTTTTGAAGAAATCTCAGGACAAATCTGTGGATGGCCGGACGGCCGGACGGCCGTAATCGCCATTACATGGGTTTGCAATATGCTTCGCATGCGAACCAAAAATGTAAAATTAATGGATATTTTTTGGTAAAATTTTCCGAAAATTGGTCAAACTTTTCTAAAAACTGGCCAAAATTTCCTCAAAACGTACCTGAATTTCCTGAAAAATGGCCCAAATTTCCCGGAAAATGGCCACATTTCCCCGAGAAATGGCCAAAATTTCCCGAGAAATGGCCAAAATTTCCTCCAAAATGGCCACAATTTCCCGAAATTAAAAAATAAGTTCCCGCAAAACGCTAAAATTTTCCGAATCTAGGGAAAAAATTTCAAAAATGAAGGACATTTTCTCAAAATGAAGGAAATCTCCCAGAGATGAAAGAAAATTGAAGGAGATTCCCCAATTAGCAGCAACTTTCGATGGAAATCTGTTTATTTACCAATGCAATTTTCCTACTTGTCAGCGGAATTGTTTGGGTCCCCCCTCCCTCCCCTCGGAAGGTGATCCTTCCTACGCCTCTGTAATGCCTATATCATAGCAAGGGCCACCATTCACAAGGGGACATGGAATCGGCACTTGTCTCCGCCAAATGTTGAAAGTTATCCAGACAAGTTAGTCGGAAAAGTATGTAGTTCGTTCGTTAAAAACAAAAAAGTAATGTAGGCTACTCATCACAGTTCACTTTGCATTTTTTTTCTCAAAAAATAAACACATAAACTGTTTTGGAGTTTTTTTGTTTATTTTCGAAAGTACTTGAATTATGCCTAATCAAAAACCGTGAAAAAAATGAAAAAAAAAAACCCAAACAGGACATGTGTTTTTAAGCTGACGGGGTGGAATGAGGGGGAGGGGGTCTGTTAATTAAACATCTATACAGATATATAATATTATCACATGGGCCTATATAGGGTCTATTACTATACATATTACATCTTTACCCTTATTCTACCACGCGGCGATGTTATCGCCGTTTTGGTGCCCCTTCTTCGACCCTGCCTCCGAAACGCGTTTTCAAAAAAATTGCTGGTAGCGTAAGGGTCAAGAGATCTAGCGCTTGTTTAATAGTATTAGTCCACATGCAAGTTTTAAGTTCCTTAGCATGCATGCAGCACATGTTTGTGTATCATCTGTAAATCTAATTTTTGATATTTCTATAAAGCAGTAGTTTCAAGTTATATTTATGATATATTTTTCTTGCGTGAAGGCATGAAACCATGTTCAGGCACGAAGAAAAAGATCACATGGAAGGGGTAAACTTCCGATACTTTTACAGTCACTTGTGTGGTTGCAGGCTTTTAAGATAAACTCATACAACTGTACAATAAAAAGAAAAAAGTTGGTGGTAAATGAATAAATGTAATTATTTTTTTACATTTCGAGCAGTAATACATGACATGTTCTTTGAAAAGTCCATATTATACAAGATCTCTTTCAGAGCATTTCTGATAAAGCAATGTTGTTTAAGTTCAACAAAAATGCAAAGAATATAAATTTAATTTATATGATATAAAAGTTTGGGAATACCATCAAGCTATCTAATTCCAGGTAACATGTTGTTAAAATGTCTGCCTTCCTTTTGACAACTTGCAACAGTTATATGTAACTGCATGCAGTTTTGATGTGAATCAAATATAATGTTATTTCTATTTTTTTACAGTGGCGTGGCGAGACGTGAACATTTTTTGGGACCTTGCAAATTTTTAGAGAAGAAGGTGGGAGGGGGAGAGGGGAAAGTACATTTATTTGGGGAGATAGGCTACACCACTATATGTTCATGTCATTCTGTATGCAGCTAAAACTTAAAGAATTAGTTTACTGATCAATCAAACGTATTTTATATGAAAGAGGATCTTAAAAGAAATAAAATGGTGAAAAAGCATTAAAAATCTCATTCCGTTAAGGAGATATTAAAGTTTAAAGTTGCACAACTAATTTCAACCCATCAACTCCCAAAACTTTTTATTTAATTTATTTTTTATATAAAGAGAGCTTTTTAAAAAAAAATTCTATATTTTGTACTGTTACAAGTTGATATTGAATGTTAGCTAAGACTTTAAACTTACATTGGTGTGCATGATAATTTTCCAGTCAAACATGCAAATATTTTTTTTTTTTTGAACTTCGCATTTTTCAAATAATGCTTAAGTACATACTGTAACGTTATGTACGTACACGATGCAGCAGCACAGTATACTGTGCACACAAGCAACAACTTGACAACACTGACAATCTCAAGACAATTTCACCCCAAAGATCAAAAGAGTTAAAATTCTTGACTGGCACGTACACTGACTGACAGAAGATTCAAGTAGGTAGGATGCTACATGTCGATCATCACCTGTTTGGGCACTCCAGCCTCTTCTTGTACCTCTTCCAAGCTTGACTATATTAGTGTCCTTACCTTCAACGGTTCCTCCAGCTTTTATCTTCATGAAATTTTTAAACTTCCTCTGGAAAACATCCCGTTCTGGCATTCTGGCATGTCTGCTGTAGCGTAGATCGCCATTTTTTCATACTCTTTGTATTTTCCATTGCCAGATCGCGTAAGATGGCGCGGCGTACTGATTGGACTCAGGAAGTTTGAGAAATGCTCATATTCTGCTTCGATTGGCCAATTATAAACTTGCTTTCCAATTTATTTACCGACTGAAAAATCAAATCAAAACTTTGGAATAGTTTGTTCTCCCAATGCCATGTCCCCCCTTCTGCGAATTCCATGTCCCCCCTTTTCCCAATGCCATGTCCCCCCTCCCCCAGTACTCTCCGTAGTATCGTCGGACTGATGCCAGCCGTATTTAGTATGGCTGCCGTTGGTGATGGCTGGCCGTCCAAGGGTACTACAACTACAAAATCCTATACCCTCCTGTACTGTTTTAAGGGAGGTATTAAAAGTATAGGAAAATCTCAGTTTTAAGATCTTTGTGAAAAGGAATGACCATTTTACCTTTTTTTTCCAGGCCACAACGATTAGAATCGATGTTTGAAGCCGATCCATGTCTTCAAAAACTGTTTTAAAGGTGATTTTAGTTACTTTTATCAAAGTATTTTGGACTACTTTACTTTCGTAAAAATCGTCTGATGACCTTTCCATGAGAACTGTTATATTTCAAAACACAAACATTGGAGCTATAACATTTTAGCGGGGTAATATGTGTTAGATTATTTGAGGTAAAATTAAGATAATGCTTATAAAGTACAATTTTATCATATAATTATTTCTTGATGTTTAACTTATTTGTTTTTGCACACAGTTTTCTTTTTACCAAAACTATTTAATAAAATTATATGAATTTTTTGTTTTTTTTGTTAGCAAAACATCCACCTTACAGTTTAGTGGAACATCCTAAAACTTATTTGCGGAAGTTGAATATTTTATCACAAACGTGTGGTGACTAAAAAAATGGCGACTAAAATATGAATCTCGGCGAATTTTATCCTGTCGTGGTGTTAAATAGGTAAAGATTTAGGAATTTTTTTTTTCCGAAAAGTGTATTATTTAGACTAATTGATATAAGAATATCCAAAATTGAATTAAATTTCAATCATCAATTTTCTACAACGTGTGAATTAAAAAAAAAAAAAAAAACACACACATAGGAATTGCACGTAATCTATAACAACCCTCTTACGGCAATCCCATGTCATCCCGTACTGAGGGATGTGTATAACATAATACATAACATAACAAGATTACGGGCTAAAAGGGTTAGACATCCCATAAAAAAGCCCAAACTAATACCACCACCACCACTAAAAAAAATACAACAAAAATCAAAGACGCCCGGAGTTAGTAAATAACTTATCAATGTTGACTTTAAAATTGTGAAAAAATTGGAGCTAACTACCCACTCAAACAAACCATTCCACTCATTAACAAGTCTTTGCGAAAAGCTAAACCGCTGAATATCTATCCATGAGAACTCTTTGGTCAACTTCAAACTGTTACCACGTGTCACATGAGGATTAGCTGAAACATGCAAGAAATAACTGGAAGTCAAAGCATTACTACCAGATAGATACTTAAAAACTGAATCATATCGCCCCCTAATCTTCTCAACTCAAGCATGGTCAAACCAAGAATTCGCAACCTAAATTCATCAGAGATTCCTTACTTCAGGAATAAGTCTAGTGGCTCTTTATTGTTCCTGCTTCAAAATGAACCTATCCTTCTCATAAAAGGGACTCCAAGCCTGAATAGCATACTGAAGGTGAGGCCTGACTAACTGCTTATACAAATTAAGAACAACCTCTCTACCAAGATAACAACACATTCTTCTAATCAAACCGAACATCCTATTTGCCCCTTCAGCTGCTAAAGCACACTGTTTAGAAGGCTTCAGATTGCTAGTAATGACAACACCTAGATCCCTTTCTTGATCAACACAACCAAGATTTGAACCATTCATGCAGTAATCTAAAGCCCAATTGCTCTGACCAAAATGAATAACTTTGCATTTATCAACATAATAATGATAACCAGCCCCTCCCCCCCGCTTCCGTGGCACTGCTACAAAAACTCCACAAGGAAATCGGGGAAGTGCTGAGTCTCCTAATGCCACCCCTCCTTCCGAGACCTAAAAAAACTGTTCTCCTAATGTCATGTCCCCCTCCCCCTTTCCGGTTCCCGAGACACTGAGTCTCCTAATGCCCCCCCCTTCCCCTGCTTTCCAAAAAGACAAAAAAAAAAATCCACAAGAAAATTGGGGAAGTGCTAGGTTCTCCTAATGTCATGTCCCCCCCCCCCTCTCCCTCCGGTTCCGAGGCACCGCTAAAAAAGTCCACAAGAAAATCGGAGAAGTGCTAGGTGACATTTGCCTTCATGATATGCATGCTATGTTCTGGATTCCCAGGGTATCAGAAGTCCCTGGGGGTTTTGCAAGCGCGCCACCGCCGTATTCGAAACCACGCACGGCAAGAAAGTTAACTTTGCAGATTTAGCAGCAGACGACAAATATCCGTAACAGATTAGAAAGTCAGCCTGTGCGCGTTGGAACAGTTTTTCATTTCTACTTAGACGGTTAGTAAGCCTTTGCCTATTTTAGGAAAGAACATGATTTAAGATATGACAGAGGCATGGGCCTTCTATTTATAAATTTTCCAAGGCAAATATGACAATTATTTCATCACAATTGCCGTCAGCCAGTTTCATTACGACGTTCTGTCGCAAGCTAGGCACAGCTAGCCTGACGTTATTAAGTTAGGCCTACTGCCTAGGCTAGGCCTAGAGCGTGAGGCCTTAACCGATAAGCGTGCCGACTTAACCGATTTAGATTTAGACGTTAGGCCCGAAATTCGTGCAGGTCCTGAGTTCCAACAAAGTTCCAGAATGTTACTTGACAAAATATTACATCAAACTCTTAATTTCACCTGTTTCTTTGGGGAACTTGTTACTTGGGGAAATGTTTAAATAGATGATTGCTCTTCTGATTTGTTAAATATTTAAATGTGGTGCTTACCAAGGGTCTATTTTAGGACCAAAATTATTTAAGCTAGACCTAACGTTAGGCCTAGCCTAATTGTAATGTTACTGTTAGGCCTAACGTTAGGCATACTTAAGTTATAGGCCTAGGCTACTTCTAGCCTAACACTACAATTAGGCCTACATGAATGATGTAAATTGTAATGTCTCAAACCTTGTTAAATTTGTACTGTTTGCAGATGACCCTAATTTATTTAGTTCAGACAGTGATATTGACAGTTTGTGTAAGAGTAATAAGACTTGATGTTTAAATAGGCAAGGCTATACGTTAGGCCTAACTGTTATTGCTAAGTGTTAGGTCCTAAAGAATTAGAAGATAGACAAATTAAAAGTAACGGCCTAACAGCCTACTTATGGAATCATTTACCATTGCTTGGCCGTAATTTCTTTCACTAACCCATTTCTGTATGCTGACATTGTGTGAATGCTGCTGTGTACTGATGTGCGGCCTCATTAAGGTTATTGTTTTTCTCCTATGCACACCATTGGAGATGAAAGACAAAAAGTTTTTTAAACTTTGTCCAACTTTACAAAACTTCTTTGAGAATACAATATAACATAACAAGATGATGGGCTAAGAAGGGTGAATCATCCCATAAAAAGCCCAAACTAACACCACCACCACCACAAAAAAAAAGAATTAAAATTAAGGATGCCCAGAGTTAGTAAAGAACTTTATCAATGTTGACTTTGAAGTTGTGAACAGAATTGGACCTAACTACCCACTCAGGCAAACCATTCCACTCATTAACAACTCTGCGAAAAGCTAAACCGCCTAATATCTATCCATGAGAACTCTTTGGTCAACTTCAAACTGTTACCACATGTCACATGAGGATTAGCTGAAACATGCAAGAAATTACACGAAGTCAAAGCATCACTACCAGATAAGAATTTAAAGACCTGAATCATATCGCCATATACTCTCTCAACTCAAGCATGGTCAAACCAAGAATTCGCAACCTAGATTCATAAGAAAGATTCCTTACTTTGAGGATAAGTCTAGTGGCTCTTTGCTGAACCTGCTCCAAAATGAATCCCTAAAGAAAACCAAAAGAAAACTGAGCAGTACTATCTATGAAATTTAAACTCATTTACAAACAATTGAACACCACCTCTACCATTGAGAGTATCTAATCTGTCTTGTCTGAAAACTTAGTAACCTGAACTATGTATCTGTGAGCTACGAATTTCACTATAAGTCCAACTCTCAGTGATACCAATTATATCAGGTCTACTAATTGAAACTTCAGCCAGCAGCTCATCACGTTTATCAAGATGGTACGAACATTTAAAAACATAACCTGAAATCTTCCACTAGAAAAACTATCCCTTTTCACAGAAACATGCCTGGCAGTGGTTTAAACTCTCGCCCCCCCCCCCATGACTAGTTAAAAGAACTCAGATCCCTAATTGCCCTATTGACACCCCTAGCAAGAACACCATCACCTTTCCTAGTTAAATGCAAACCATCTCTCATGAACCAATCAACCCGAGATTTAAACTTATGCCAGAAATATACAAAACCGAACTCGAACAGATGACAAATACTCTCTAGCCAAGTAATGATCAACGTCATCTTATCTATCATAAAGGAACTGCCTCTATGCGGCAACAGATCAACAACTAGAACCTTACAACCTGTGTCCTTCAACTTGAATTACAAATTCATGAAACTACACCTAACAGAATCAACATTTCTGCTTGAAATATTATTTGTACCAATTGAAACTACAACGGTATCTTCACCTTACATAAAGTTTTAACATGAGAACTAACATCATTAACTAGCCCCTGGAAGACACACCTTAATCCTTCTACTAGGATCTACTCCACAAAACTCTGTGTCAACATACCTAACAAGTGAATCCCCTATCCATAACACCTTATTCCTAACAGAATCCACAGGCAACGTTCCAGACGAATCATCAACCTCACCACCAATGGTACCTGTACCATTTTCAACAGGTCTGTCAACAGAATCTGATCCAAACTATCTACCTGAACAGAAAACCTATCAAATTCCTCACTCAAAGAACTATCAACATCAGATGTCTGACTACCCACATGTAAGCCACAAAGCTCAGTCTGCACACTAGCATCAACCTTTTCAATGATACAGCTACAACCAGTAAGTCTCAACTCCAAAGCCTTCAACCTTGTACACTTTGAACGGACAAATGCAAAACTCTTAACTAAAGCTTCCTCAAAACTACATGTCACACGGTCTCCTGGAAGGCAATCCACATATTACAGCTATCACAGTAAATCAAACTCTCCATGACCAAACAATATAAATAACAGAAGCAGGAAACTAAAAGCAGCAACCTAAAAGAGAAACAATAGGCCCAACAATACCTAAAAAAACAACCTAGCTTTAACACACAATATACTAGCCTACTCTGAATACATAAGCCTATACACTTTAATTAAAAAAATAACAAAGCCTAACACAACAATACTAAAGCCTAGCTTACAACAACTGTAAGGCCTAGCCTAGCTTACAAGAACAGCAACAAAGTGTGTAATAGGATACCACACAAACCAGCAACAACAAAAAATTAACATTTGAGGAAACTAATGAAAACAACAATATGATATTACTCAAGCTGAATAAAATCTAAAATCCAGATTAAAATATCAACAAATTGATACAAGGATTGAAATACTTTTGTACACAGTCACAACTACAGGATCAATGTATAAGATATATGTGAATAGGCAACATAGAATTGCCATGTTTAAATGTGAAAGCCTGCCAGCCTATGGTAGCCCAACCCGCCATTGACCTAGCCAAATATCAAAGATTGAACCTGGCCTATAAATTATTGCGCCTAGCTTGAAACTTTATACAGTTTGTAAATCGTAGCCTAAGGCATTGAAAATAACAGGGTTGTGTACAGTGTTAAGCTATCATCATATATAGTTATTGTGCATGACTTGTATTTAAAGCATACAATATTGCCACCGCTCCAAATGTGCCACTAGTGGGCACAGTGCCACAATTTAAAACTTTTACTAGTTTTGAAGATTGGACTGAAGTTTTAGACACATGGCTTTCAAACTGCATTCCTGAAGATTAAAAAAAAACTTGCTGTATTTTTAACTAGTATAAGGAGTAAAGCTTACCACACCTATGAGCACTGGTGCAACCAGATAAGCCTAGTGATAAGTCATATCTGGATTGTGTGAAAGCCTTATAATCTCATTTCTCACCAAAGTCATGTGAAATAGTACAACCGTTATAGGTTCAATATTTGTATGCATCAAACTGGGGAAACAATATCCCAATTTGTATTTGAGGCAACTGAGTGATGGTTATAATTTCAATGATTTGCAAAACAAGCTTAGGGATCGCCTAGTACTTGTTGTAAGGGTTCCAAATATACAATGAAAACTCTTTAAGTGAGACTCACTTTTAATAAAGCATTAGTCATAGCAACTGCCATGGAAACGGCACAAAAAGATGTTGAGGATCTTAGGAAGATTGGCTTGAGCAGTGAAAATGTTCACAAAGTACAGCTTCAAAGAAATAATTTGCCTTACAAAACTAAGCAAACTACCAAAATTGTAGGTAAGTCAAGTAACCAGTCAGGAAACCCTCCAAAGCAAAAATGCTGGAGATGTGGATCTGCAAAACATGCCCCATATGAGTGTCCATTCCAAAATGAAAAATACTATAACTGCCAGAAAAAGGCATACAAAATCACAATGTGAGAAGGTACATAGTTCCTGAAAACAAAAGAAGGGAAAAAACAAAGGACCAGGTTTATAATCTGGTTGAGGAATCTGATGAAACAGATGTACCTATGCCTACTACATCTAATGTTTTAAGACATCTGGAAGATTTTTATATCGACAAGCTTAACCAAAATAAGCCCTACTTTGTTGAAGTTAGTGTTGAGGGTAGAGATATGACATTTGAAGTAGATACAGCTTGAAAAATCAAATATTCAGCTTAAAATATACACAAGTAGCCCTGTTCCAATTCTTGGTGAAGCCAGGGTAAATGTCACTATGTGTAGAACCTCAAAACCCCTAAATCTGTTAGTTGCAGACAAGGGAGTTAGTTCATTGGGTAGAGATTGGATGGAGGAGTTGGGTATTCACCTAAACATTGAAAGCCAAGACAAACCCAAGGTAATGCAAATCAATAAGACCAGGGTAGAGAAGTTGCAGGTAAGTTGGGGAAAGTGTTAGTTACCCATAGGGGAGTGTTTGACACAAGGGAGCCAGGAAAGCTTGTAGGTTATCAAGCAGGTATATCCTACTGAAGAAAAAAGCTTATTCTTTAAAGCAGCCTCAGTGCCTTATGCAACTCATCATAAAGTAAATGAATGTTTGGATGAGTTAGTAGATAAGTGTATAATAGAGCCAGTAAAATTTTCTGAATATGCTTTCCCTATTGTGGTAGTCCCAAAACCTAATGGAAAGTTTGCATTTGTCTTAAAACTACAAACTTACTGCAAATAGAGTCCTACAATTAGAATAATATCCAATACCGACACTTGAAGACCTGTTACAGGATCTGCAAGGAGGGCAGCATTCACCACATTTGACATGTCTCATGCCTATTTCCAGAACGAACTAGATGAGGCAGCATGCAAGTACACAACAATCAACACTCAAAGGATTATTCAGGTTAAAGCGCTTACCATTTGGTATTGCGCCAGTGCCAGCCATATTCCAGCGTACCATGGAATAACTATTTGCAGGATTACCGATGTGTAGACCCTACTTAGATGACATCATCGTGAGTGGAAAGATACCAGATGAACATCTTGAAAATCTGAAGAAAGTCCTAGACAGAATTGAGAAAGGTGGACTAAAGTTACAAACGGAGAAGTGTACATTTTTCAAAATTCTGTCTAATATTTGGGTCTAGATTGGATGCTGATGGACTTTGCAGAGAAAATTGAAGCAATTCAAAAAGCACCACGACCAACAAACCAGTCTGAGCTACAAGCATATCTTGGACTACTGAGATACTACTGCTAGGTCATCCCCAATCTGTCACACCAATTAGCCCCACTGTCCCAACTGCTACAAAAGGAGTTTGTGTAAGAGAAATAAAAAAAAGCCAAACATAAAGGTGCAGCTACGGGATCACACACAAATAAACCAGACCCAAAGTTCAAATAGGGTGAGGCACAGGAAAAACCTTCCACGAATAAAAAATGCTGCTCCAGAGTGAACCATTGCTGGTACACTTTGATCCCGCTAGACCAATCTTAATGCAGACTGATGCTAGTCCTTATGGGCTAGAAGCTGTGATTAGTCATTATGCCAGATGGAAGTGAAAGGCCTATCTCATTTGCATCAAAAACATTGTCACCAAGCGAATGCAACTATGCACAATTTGAGAGAGAGGGACTCTGCTATTTTGGGCCTGAAGAAATATCACAAATACTTGCATGGAAGACAATGTACAATAGTGACAGATCATAAGTCACTTCTAGGGTTGTTTGGCAGTACAAAACCAACAAGTCCTATGGCCTCAGCTAGAACTTATGACAAGATGGCAGATCATTCTAACAGCCTATGATTTCAGCATTGTCCATAAAGAAGGCAGGTGCCATAAGAATGCAGATGCATTGTCTCGATTGCCAATAGGCACCAATCAAGACGACATGTGGAAACATGATATTCCATAAGTGGAAAGTATTAACTTGCTGACAACTAAAATAGACAGCTGGCCAATTGAAGCGGATGAAGTAAAAAAGATGACAGACACAGATCTGGTATTAGCTCGAGTGAGACAGTACACCTTGATAGGATGGCCCAGAAAACAAGGCCTGGGAGAAGAATTTCAACCATTCTACCAAAGGAGAGAAGAACTCAGACTTGAAATGTACTATGGGGTCACAAGGTTATCATTCCCAACAAGCCAGAGTTAAAAGAGACTTTTATAGAAGAATTGCATGCTACGCACCATGGAATCGTAAAGATGAAAGCACTAACCAGCTCTTACATTTGGTGGCCAGCAACAGACAAAGACATTAAACAGAAATGTAGACAATGTGATGTGTGTCAGGAGTTTCAAAATCAACCGCAGCCTACACCTATCCACCCCTGGGAGTTCCCTGACAAGCCCTGGATTAGATTACACATAGATTATGCATTGATTTAAAACCAAAACGTTCTCATCGTTGTAGACGCCTATAGCAAGTGGAGAGAAGTAATCCGTGTGACCAGTCCAACATCGGCTGCTACAATAACAGTAATGAGACGACTGTTTGCCACACATGGAATTCCAGAAACTATTGTCAGTGATAAAGGGATACCTTTTGTCTCTAAAGAGCTCACACAAGTCTTTCACAAACAATAATGTTGAACACGTTCAGACAGCACCCAAGCATCCATCAAGCAATGGGCTTGCAGAGCGAGCTGTCCAAACCGTCAAAAGTGGAGTCAAGACAATCAGTGATGGAGACCATGAGTGTAAAATCTAATAGTTCCTAATGAGATACAGGATTACCCCTCAGACAACAACCGGAAAGAGTCCAAGTGAACTTTTGTATCGCCTTACAATAAGAAACAGACTTGACCTGGTTAGGCCTAACCTAGCCAGAAATGTTTCAACCAAGCGCCATGAAGAAGAGAAAGGATAAGAAATCCAAGCAGAGGAAATTCTGTCTTAGATCCAGTTTTTGCGAAGAACTTTGCGCCAGGTCCTACCTGGATGAGGGAAACTATTAGAGAAATCCTAAACTCAGTGATGTTAGAAATTCAACTTGATGATGGAAGACAGATCTGAAGACAAGTAGATCACATCAGGTTGCAAACTTCATTGTCTGCCATTGACAACCCCAGTCAATTTCCAAAATTGCCAAATAGTACTCAAGGGACACCCCCAGTAGAATTTAAGAGTTCAAATACAGGGAAGGAATCTAGCTGAAAGTGTTAACATAGAGTTGGTAGAAAGCACACATAACAAGCAAACACTTGACACACAGTTTCATACAGACTCAGCCAATCCACTTAGTAGAAGAGTATCTACTAGGGAAAAGAAACCTCTGTTATACTTAAGGATAATGTAGTGTATCTTGTATATTGATCTTTCAGCTTTATGTACAGTATATGTTTGAACACATTGGAAGTTATTTCTAAGTTTTGAGTAATCCTTCGAAAAAATTGATTGATTTCATTTATATCTAAATCTTGGTATGTGAATTGATAAGCAAGCATAGTTGTTCATTTCTTAAATGGGAAGGAGTTGTTATGTTAGAACATATAAATATGATGATTGAATATGTAAAAAGGTGCTATACTGTTTTGGAAAAAGTTCTTTGAGGTGTTGCCTTAAAACTGGAACTTTAAACTAAATAGATTGTTTACAAGAACCTTTGTTTAGAGTGTTATTTTGGACCGGACACATAAAAACATAATACTTACTATTTCATATGTCAATGACTCACCCTTGACTGACATTGCCGGGGGTATTAGGGGTGAGTCATACAACTGACAAGTGCATTATACACTTTGAACAAACAAATACAAAACTATCAACTGATGCTTCCATCAAAACTACATGTCATAGCGGACTCATTCAAAATCGACCCACATAACACAGCTGTCACAACAAATAGAACTCTCCATGACCATACAATTAACAGAAGCAGAGAACCAAAAACAATAACCTGAAAAAGAAACAATAGGCCCAACAATAGCTTAAGAAATACCTTAACTTGAATACCACTCAACGAGCCTTACACTCAACACAAACTCATTCAGCCTACACTCAACACAAACACCTACACTAAAATTTAAAAAAATAAAGCCTAACAAAACAAAAGACCTAGCTTACAATGACAGCAATACAATGTGTGTAATAGGATAGAGTTAGTAACACCACACAAACCATATCAAAAGAAATCAACAAAAAATTTCCAAATAAGGAGACTAGAAAACAAAAACAGTAAAATTATGCAGACAACATGCAAAAAACATCAATATGGTAAAAACTCAGCCTGAATAAATTAAAATCCAGACAAAAAAGACAATATTTGAGAGCACTGAATCACAACACTTCTTGATAGCCAGGTAGCACAGGATTGTCTACCAATATTCTTCACTAAAACATTACAAATCTTTAATCGCTAATGTTAGGTGCACAAACGATTTATTGCTTTTCCACAAAATCCTACCGTTTAAAACTTAGCCTACTTGGAAATCGTAGAATTGATATATTTTCTGAGTCTTCTGTTAGCGATGCAAATAACTATTCAGCCATTACATTAAGAGCAGAACTAAATTTTGTTGATTATTCATGCGGTCAAAGTTCGATAAAAATGTTTACTTGGTAAATCTATTTATATGTGCATGAGTTGTTAACCAATCAGCTGTATGACAACCATAGAAGTAATATGACGTCAACATAAACAATTATGAATGACAGAAACTTTGGAGGTCCGACTGGGAAAAACTTTTTTGCCAAAAGAAGCATAAAGGGTCTTCTAATTTTGTCTTTTTGAGTACAAAAACAACTTCAAAGGACTTGCGTATGAGGATTAAAGCAAGAAAGGCCTATGGCCTATGAAATATTCTCATGTTCGGAGTTGATGTAACGTCACTGTACTGGCTCAGTATGGTTTTACCAAGTTGGAGGGGAAACTTTATCATTACAGTCAATGGAAAAGCCTGACGTATATTTTGTATAAATACTCTGTTGCCTCAGCCAGTAAGCAAAAGTTAATGGTAGCTGGGCCTACACATATATGTTGGGAACTATCATCTTAGTAGCCTAGGCCTAATAGTAATACACAACATACCTGAAGAAAAATAAATTCTGTCCAGTGGCAGTATTTGTTGAAAAATGACAAAAAACGTTTTTCGCCCATTGACTGCAATGATAACTGACTGTTTGTTTTCCCCTTTGACTGAAGTTTTAGATTCTCAAAAAAGCATTGTTACATCACCGTGCACCACAACATTCCCGGATGTCTGATCTTGAGAATAGTGAACAAATTATCTTTAATAATAGCAAGACAAATTTCATATATTTTCTTATTTGAGTAATCGGGATGACTTTATAATAACGTGCGTAAATCAGAACACCCAGTTTGTCAGCATGCTGAAAAGTTTCTCTTTAGGCCTACTCTCACCCGACACCTGAGATAATCCTGAAAACTCAGGTATGACAATTACCAATTACAATTTCCTGTTCAGTGTATTTCAATCAATCAATCAATCAGTCACATGTATATAGCGCCAAACACCAAAACAGTTTTGTACTAAGGCGCTTACAAGTAATTAGCACAACTTCACAAAAAAACGAAAAACAGGCAGCGATGGTAGGCAACTTGAAAAAGATGGTGTTTTAACAATTTTTGAATATAACAAAGGAATTGGCAAGCTTGATGTGGTCAGGCAGGAGGTTCCAGGTGCGAGGAGCATAACATGAAAATGATCTATCGGCAAATTTTGTATGTTGAGTACGGAGTTCAATAAATCTGGGTGTTGATGTAAATGTAGATCGAAGCTGTTTAGAACCAGTTTGAATTTGAAGCATGTTGGAGATGTCCCGAGACTTTGTTCATGAATGGATTTGTACCTAAGGACAAGGATTTCAAAATCAATTTGTTGCTGAATGGGGAGCCAGTGTAGATCTATCAGATCAGCTGTAACATGGTCATATTTGCGTTTTCTGGTGATGAGGCGAGCTGAAGTGGGCTGAATATTCTGAAGACGCTTTAGGAGGATGTCACTTATACCAGTTAACAAACTATTGCAGTAGTCCAGCCTGGAAGTAGGAAGGGTATGCACAGCAAGTTTGGTGGCTTCTGTATTAAGCATTTTACGAGCACAACCAATGTTAATGAGTTGGTAATTAGCACTTTTTGAGATGCTAGCAACTTGCGCATTCATAGTCATACTACTGTCAAACATGACTCCAAGATTTCTAACAGGGTCAGACTTCACAGGTACACTGGCACCAGCAATGTTGACAGAGGTGAGGTTGAATTTGGTGAGTTGAGCTCTGAAACCAAACACTAAGACTTTAGTCTTAGCAGCATTGAGCTTCAAGAAATTTGTTTCCATCCATTTGATACATAGATTTGTGTATCATCCGCATACATATGCATTTTCATACCGTACTTGTGGATTATGGGACCAATGGGAAGTGTATAGATAAGGAACAACAGTGGGCCAAGCACTGACCCTTGTGGTATCCCGTAGCGCAGTAGGTGTGAGGCTGAAAAAGCTCCATTTATGTAGACCCGCTGTGATCTTTCTGACAAGTATGATCAGAATCAGTTCAATGCTGTACCATCCACACCTATGATATCATGAAGTCTAGCAATTAGTATGCTTTGATCTATTGTATCGAACGCACTACTTAAGTCCAGCAGCAACAAAATGGTCACACCTCTCCTGTCCATAGCCCACAGGATGTCATTGTGGACCTTAATCAGAGCGGTTTCTGTACTATGGAACTGTTTATATGCAGATTGTAATGATTCATGCAGTCGATGTCTTGACATATACTCATTTAGTTGTTTCGCAACTACAGGCTCAAGTACCTTAGAGATGAAAGTGAGGTTGCTAACCGGGCGATAGTTTTTGAGGATGTTATTGTCCAGAGTACTTTTTTAAGCAAAGGCTTAATGATAGCACATTTCATTGATGCTGGTACAGAGCCTTTCACTAGTGATGCGTTCACAATTGAGGTAATTGCAGGCAGTAGAACATCTAGGTAATGTTTCAATAACCGCGAAGGTAGAGGATCAATGAGACTGGAAGGACACGATGACTTGGTAATGATCTCTTGATATCAACGACTGATACAGTGGCAAAGTTACTAAAATTCAGTTCGCTACTATGACTGGAGTCAACATTGGCAGCATTTGATTGCATGCTTGATCTAATTGTCTCAATCTTAGAGGAAAAGTAATCAGCAAACTTGTTAGCTAATTCACTGGGACAGTCATGTGCAGGGAGTTTTGTGGGCTTCTTCTTATGCAATACATCACCAATAATGGAGAACATTGTTTTATAGTTATTTCCACACTTGAGTATTTTGTTATTGAAATAAGTGCATTTAGCACTGTAAAGTGCAACATTGTACACGTTGCGAGCTGCCTTGAAATTTTCACAGTCGATCTGCTTTTGATCCAGTTATGTTCGGCTTTCCGGCGATCACGTTTAAGTTGGTACAGGGTGTCAGAATACCAAGGCTGTTGAATCCGTGGAATAACAGACTTTGTCCGAGAAGGTGCATGCTTGTCTAACAGGTGTGAGAGAGTCTCATTGTACTGATCAACAGCATCACTAACGTTGGTGGCTAACGCAGTTGTTAGAGCAGATGACAAAATATCCTTCTTAAATGCAGCATCATCAAGTGATCTGTATTTTCTTGTTTTTATTATCTTCTGTGGTATATTTGGTTTTTGAATCTGTAATGTGCAGGCAATTAGCCGTGGTCGGATATCATGTCCAAGACACAAGTATCTTTAACAAGATTTTCCATCTCACGAGAAATTATAACATCAAGCGTGTGGCCATGACTATGTAGGCCCCTCAACGGACTGTGTCAGACCAAGACTGTTTAAAAGGTTGATGAATTTCTGGGTGTTCTGATCATTCTCAATATCAAGATGAAAGTTCAGATCGCCAACAAGCACTAATTCACCCTTCGAGATGGCATAGTCCTGTAGAAATTAAGAGAATTCCTTAAAGAACATTCCAACTGAATTTATTCTTGGTTGATGGAGGAGGTCGATAAATGGTAACAAGTGTAAAACACTTTGAACCACAGGTGAACACAATGTCACAGAATTCAAAAGGTCTAAGCTGGTTTTGATTGTGAGATTTGGAAACAACTTTAATGCTTTTTTTAATAGAACGGCAATCCCTCCATGTGGATCACCACCACATCTAGGTACATTGTAAATGTCATAGCCAGGTAGTGTAAGCGAATTCAGGAATATTTCATTTGTATCATCACCAGTCAGCCATGTCTCAGTTAGAGCCAAGATGTCAATGTCATGCTCTACAAGCAAATCAGTGATGATGCCTTGAGCTGCTTTATTTTTGACTAATTGGCAATTCAAGGAAAACAGTGTTAAACACCAGTCTTAGACGATAAAGCTAATTTCTGTCTCTACTTCAATCCACCTTTCTTTCCCCTTCCTGTAGGTTTGACTCTAGAAATTTTTAAAGAGCATAAAGTGTTTCTTGGGAAGAAAATGATGTTGAATGCTTCCTTTTATTGAAAGTAGATAATCCCTGGAGTAAATCTGTACATGAGTGGATTAATCCATAATCTGTGAGTAATTAGTTTCTTGTACATCCAGCTTCCACACAATGATGGTAGCAATACTAATCCAAAAATCAGTACAGATCAATATATGCATAGTGTACTGTGTACTACTGTGTAATGATGTATTAATGGGAAATGCAGTGATGAAAAATCCAAAATAGAAATGTCAGAAATTGAAGCAAAAATCCACATAAAAAGTGTATGAATGTAGAATCAAAATGATCACTGATGATAACTAAACAGGATGGTAATAAAATCTTGCAGCAGAAGTGCTTATTGTTTGTGTAGAGATCTCTACTACACAGAGCTCTAGAGAGAGCAGCCTCACAGCGCTCAATCCTATTGATTGTAATGTGTTTCCAATCCAAACAATGATTGTTTATCTGCCATTCCTATGCATACCACAGCCAAGTAGCCCAAGGCTATTTGTGTGTGTATAAGGTTACAGAAAGCCAGAGCTGAATAATCAAGGAACCTTTGTGATTGAAATCACTCATCCATGCTAGGTGTTTTAGTGGGAGAAGTTTGTTTTCAAACTGGTGATAAAAATATCTGTGTATCGAATGCCTTGAGGTAATAATGTGCATTAACTGTGAAAGATTGACAGACCATTTCTCCTAAGGAAAGATATTGCTTCATGAGTGAAAACAAAGCAGTTTACTATTACAGCCAGTGTGAAATCCATCACCTTTAGAGGCCTAAATCTAGACGTTTGCTCAAATATTTTGCAGGAAATTGTTGCAAATTTGGACTCTGAGGAAATGTAGAAAAGATCATTTCGAAGTTTCAAATATATGTATCGCGCGTACGTAGGCTTAAAGCGTGGTGTTCACTTGTGCACAAGTCGTAGCATATTTTCAAGAGTCGTGGATGTTCAAATTGCCCAGATGACTGAATACTAAATGTCACAACAATATTATATTAAGTATAAATAACTACATTATTGAAAGAGTATATTCAACAACATTTTTGGACGTAATAAATGATTGTGGTTTACATTGGAAGGATCATATTAAGAGAGTAAAATATAAAAATGCAAAAATATTGCAATAATGTATAAGATCAAAGACTTAGTAGAAACAGAATCTATGATATTACTGTATAGGCCTAGCTATTAGTCATATCCCACAATACACCTTTGACATGCTGGTGGTGTGTATAGTGGGTTATTACACTTTCCATACATAAAGGTGAAGGTGTGTTGAACATTAGGCTACCAAACTTAGGCCCATGGTCGATGGGGTGAAAGTTTTGAGGAGAGTTATGAAATAAGTATCTAACTTCTTTCTCTCTTCTTTTCCATTGCAATGTATTACTGGTAACAAGGCCAGAAACTTGTGTTATTTGTTATATTCAAAATTCAAATGTACTTTACTTTTGTTTTTGTGTCACTATATTTGCATATATTGCATAATGTGGAAATAAATGATCATGAAATGAAACATAATAAAACTGACTATATTCTCAATGGAAAAGCACTTTGAAAGTCAATATTTAAAAATATAAAAAAATTCTCGTATTTTGTTCAAAGTTCAAACCTTTTTACGCTTTACTGGTACAGATGCTGAAAGTTACGATGTAATCGGCACAATTGCAGAATACCCTGCAACTGCCGTATGCTGATTGTATACAGTAACGTTACTCATGCTATCATGACTTGTTCTTCTCCTTAAAAATTTGTTCCAGCAAATCATAACCACAAACTTACTGTAGCAAACAGTAAAACCACTTTATCTTAATTAAAATAACCACACAATAAGGACTTCATCTATTGCTAATATAATATTCAGCACCAACTTCCACAACAACTAAGGTTTTTAGAATAGAGAAAATAAAGAGGAAAAATCTGACCCGACCTGCTTATGTATCAGGTCGGGTCTGACTCTTTAAAACTTTAAGGAGCAGAACAACTAATGATGAGGTCATGTAAGCCCCTCTCACTACAGAGCTTGCAGCAACCAAAAATATAGGCCTATTACTTAGGTTTTGAAAGGCAAATGGGTCCCCTCACACTACGGAGCTCTCAGCGGTACAACTTTAGAATACAGGTTCACCTTGATATTGTCTCCGGTTGGGCAGTGCATTTCGGAGGTCAAATGCCAAAGTAACCATAAATCATCATTAATCTATCGTTCTTGAATAAATCTTACTGAAAATGTCAGGTAAATTTCACATTTGACCTCGGAAGACGGCTGCCCATCCAAGGTTATTGCTGGATTTAAAACAATTTCAACCCCAAACTGCTTTAATATAAAAGGGAAGGAAGCCCTGTATTATTCCCTCCTTGGAAGTGTGCTGCCCAGCCGGGGTTATTGCCGGACTTAAAAATTTCAACCCCAAAATACTTTTATATGAAAGGGATGGAAGCCCTCTATTATTTCCAACTCGAGAAGTGCTTTTCCCAGCCATGGAATATTGCCAGACTTGGAACAATTTCAACCCCATATTATTTCAATATGAAAGGGAAGGGAGCCCTCTATAATTCCCACCTTGAAAGTGTGCTGCCCAGCTAGGGACAATACAAGGTGAACCTGTATTTTATAGATACTCCCTCGCAGCAGCCTCAAAATGCAACAGCATAACTTGAGTTTTGAAAGTCAAATGAGCAGTGCTACTGAGGTGGGGCTCCAGGGTATCTTGGACCTTAAAAACTGAAGGAAAAATATGAAAAAATTGTAGAATATGGCCAGATTTCCTGCATTCACTGCGCCAAGACCTTAAATGAAAGTCTCTCTCACTCCTTCCGTAACTAGAAAATTGAGGCTGAGAAGAACCTTCTGAACTTGTAGTCAAACAATCAGGAAAACTACAACCTTCCGTTCACCTACTCAATAGCTCTCCTCCACCCTAAAAGAATCTGGGTCCTCCTCCTAGGGCCCATACATCATACACTATAATCTCCTCAACCTCCCCAGGACTTCCCTTGACATCCTCCTGAAAATTTATAATCACTTATGGTCCCAAATCTTTCCCCATTGCTTGGAGTCGGATCATCATCACTTCCATCCCCAAGCCTAACAAAGACTGGTTATTCCCACTAACTACTGGCCCATCGCTCTCACTTCCTGCCTCTGCAAGATTATGGAACATATGGTCAACTATAGGCAGTGCTGGTACCTTGAGAAGAACTCCATCCTATCCCCCTCTCAAAATGGTTTCAGGAGGAACCTGAACTGTCTGGACCATGTCCTCAAACTTGACACCTATGTACATAAAGCCTTCATCAGAAATCACCACGCCATCTCCATCTTCTTCGACCTCAAAAAGGCCTTTGACACTACCTGGCGGTATGGTATCCTCAAGAATCTACACTCCTCCGGCCTTAAGAGGCCTCCCCACTTTCATCCAGAACTTTCTCCATACCCGCCATTTCAGGGTACGCATCGGTAACACCTACTTCCAAAGGCTTCTCGACCTCCCAATGCTTCCAAACTGGAAAATAACCTTTAACACTGCCTAGACAACTTAGCTAACTGGAGCGACTCCAACAGCTTCAACTTTAAAAAAAATAAAAACTGTTTTCATCCACTTCAACAACAGCAATTTCTTCTTTCTTCATCCCAGCCTCCTTCTCAAAGATTCCATTATCCCCAGTAAAGACAGTTATCACTTCCTTCGAATCACACTTGATTCTAAGCTCTCCTATCTCCCCCACAAAAACACCCTCAAACCAACTGTCACAAAATCCTCAATCTCCTCAGGGTTCTCTCCAGCACTGACTGGGGAGCCAATTGTCTCATCTTGCTCTTCTTATGCCGCTCCCTCCTCAGGTCCAAGCTGGACTACGGCAGTTTCATGTATGCCTCTGCCCGTAAACTTTACTTGAGGCACATCGAGGTTACTGAAAACACTGCCCTAAGGCTCTGCCTTGGCGCAACCCATACCACCCCCATCACCAGTCTCCATGTAGAGGCCAATGAACTCCCCTTTGACCTCAGGTGCCCCAGGACCGGCCTCTCCACTCTTCGTATCCTCACCTATCCACGGCCCTTGCTTCCATTCCATTCGCTCTCCCTCCTTCACCAACCTCTTTAACCTCAATGAACACCCCCCCCCCACCTTTCGGGATTGGGATGCACTCTCACTTCACCAAAGCCAACATCAACATTTTCTTGATTGCCAGACACACTATCCTTTGCACGCTCACCTTAATTATCAATCCCCCCAAGGTTTTCCTATGCCTTTCCTCCTACATAAAACCTCTCCACAACCAAGCTTTATTTTGCTTCGAATACTGCCAACTCAGCACTTATTTCCACAACTACTCTTTCCCCACCAACAGCTCCATATGGAAAGGCTCCTCTGCAGCCGCCGCTGCCTGTCCCCGCCTCAATCTCTCTTCAAGGTTTCCTGATGGAGCCTCTATCTACTCTGCTGAAGCAAAGGCCATCCTCCAGGCCTTAAACTTTGTTGAACTCTCCTTCCGCCCCTGCTTCGTCATCTTCCCCGACTCTAAGTCTGTTCTCACTGGCATCCTCAACATGCGCTGGTCCAATCCTCTCCTACAAATCCTCAATAAACTTCACGTTCTTTCCTCCTTAGGGAACAACTTATCTTTTTCTGATCCCCGGCTACGTAGGCATTCCCGGCAACGAGAGAGCCACCCACAATGCTCTGTTGAATCACATCTCTCCTTGTCCTATCCTGCACTCAGACCTCCGTTTCTCCACTTCCAGCTACCTCAGTAAGTCCTGGCAAAACTTCTGGAATCTTGAGACCAGTAATAAACTTCAAACCATCAAAACCAAAGTTGGGACCAACGTCCCCCTACACAATCGTAACCGCAGAGAGGACGTTGTTATCATCCGCATGCTTGATCTCTCGATCAAGCATATCCTATTAAGCTGTCCATAACACCTGAAGTCCAGATCACATGTCTCCCCCTCCCTTCCATCTCAATTTCCGATCTTGTCAAGAACAATCCTACCTCCAACTTCATCACCTTTCTTCTTAACTGCAATTTATTCCACCTGATATAAATGAAATGGATTTCTTCCCTTCTCTGCCTTACCCTCCTCAGCTTCCTAGTATTACCTTCTTTAGTTTTTAACACTCTCTTGGCACTTTTGACTCTGACTGTCGCGGTGCTGTTAAACATCAACAAACCAAACCTTTTCTGAAAACTGAAGAAAAATTCCCCAAAATGAAGACTATTTTCCGAAAATTGACAAAAAATTCCTTAAAATGATTTCTTCCCTTCTCTGCCTTACCTTCCTCAGCTTCCTATTATTACCTTCTTTAGTTTTTAACACCCTCTTAGCACTTTTGACTCTGACTCTCGCGGTGCTTTTAAACATCAACAAACCAAACCATTTCCTAAAAACTGAAGAAAAATTCCTAAAAACTGAAGAAAAATTCCCCAAAATGAAGAAAATTGGAAGAAAATTCTGCAAAGATCAAGGAAAATTGCCCAAAAAAGAAGATTTTTTTTGGCAAATTAAGGAATTTTCTCGGGGGAAACTAAAACCAGAGAGGATTTCACATCGGTTGTATCCTTCCTTCTCGCAGTCTCCTTTAGGAGGTCAAATTGGGAAATTTTTGACAGAATTGGTAATATTGAAGGAAAAACTTTATGAAATTATTGCAAATTTTGAAAGAATTTGGCAAGATTTTCGGAAAATTGAAAGAAAATTCTGCTAAAATAAAGGAAATTTCCAGGAAGTTTTTTGAATATTAAGGAAAATTATACCTGAGAGAACTTCTCCTTGGTTGTATGCACTCTTCCTGGTGGGGAGGTCAAATGGGGAAATTCTTTAAATATAGGTTGGTAAATTAAAGGGAAAATTGGTAACAATTTGGGATATTTTGGTAAAATTTTGGTTTTAAGAACAGCAGCACCTACTTTAATATAAGTGTGCATAACTTTGGCAGATACTGTACGTTAACATTATGAATACATTACACAATGCTTTGGTCTTCTGTCGAAACTCTCAGTCCTATACGGACACACTACTTAATAGGGAATTTTACAAAACATAACCATTAACTATATATTAATGAAGAGTATAGGCTTAAAAGAACAGAATTTAAGATACAAATATGAGGTTGATGCATGGTTAAAGGCAATCTTAAACTTTACCGGTCTCCTACGACCCGGGCCCCCTACGGACCCAGGGGAAGTGGCCCCCCCTTACCCTCCCCTGTCAGCAGCCCTGCAAATGGGTCCCCACTCACCATGGAGCTCGCAGTAGCAAAAATACAACTGTAAAGCTTGGGTTTTGAAAGGCAAATAGTTCCCCTCACTACGAAGCTCGTAGCAACCTATAGATACAAAACCTCTCTGTTGGAGCTCTGAGATTGCAGCAATTTAAAAATACAATCATATAGGTGAACTTGGGTTTTGTAAGGCCAATGGAACCCTTCGTATTAAGAAGCTCTGAGCTCGCAGTAGCCTAAAAAGACAAAACCCCCGAAATACGGGTCCCTTCTTACTACGAAGCTTAGAGCTCGCAGTAGCCTAAAAATACAAAACCACTTAAATACGGGCCTCTTTTTACTCCGGAGCTTGCAGTAGCCTAAAAAGACAAACCCTTTAAATATGGGTCTCTTCTTACTACGGAGCTCGCAGTAGCCTAAACATGCGAAAAAAACTGAATACAATCATTTAACTGGGGCTTTAAGAGGCAACATTTTAATGTCTTCACATTAATAAGCCTTCTACTTGTCATGATTGTTGGACATTCATGGGAAAATAAGCATCTTTAGGAGAAATGGTCCATGAATCATTCATGGGTTTTGCACAAAGTCCTCCCAAGCATATGTATATTTATACTTAGGCTCAGCCAAGGACTAATCTGATTTGCATCACTGAACAGCAGTTATGTGACTTCAGCCCCAGATGAGTGACATAATGTGTACAGTGTAACTAGCTGGTTGCTAACAAGTGAACTGTGAATAGACTATGAAGATGCTGTCAGTTAAGAAGGTATGGATTACCCCTGTGTTGTGTGTGGTGTAACAAAAGCTGGATGCTAGTCAATGTATTGTGAAGAGTGTCTCGGGTTAAATGGTGTGGATTACCCCGGATTGTGAGAAAATTGAGGGCGTCGGGTTAGAGAGGTCTAAAGGCCAAAAATTCTTAATGTCAGAGCAGGAACCATGCTGAGAGGTTGATCTACAATCTTAGACAAAACTGTTGGGACACTTACCGGAAAGTTTGCATGTTATTTCAAATTTTCATGTACAGCTATTTTTCAGGTAATCCTCCCTTCTCCTTTCCCACTCCCCCTTCCCCACTCCCCTTTTAATGTTAGGAAATACAGAGACATGGAAAGCAATTGTCAACACTTTTCACCCATTTTACCAACATTGAACGGGGGTGTGTAAATAAGTTTTGTCCAAGATTGAACAAATGTGTGGCAAAATACAATCATTTTTTGCTGAAGAATTTAGGGGCTTTTTGATGTATAGTGTTTTACTTTTTTATGAAAGTTCGTTTACGTCGATAAGGGGGAGACGATGTGAAATTTTGGCAATTGGAAGTTATTATAAAAGCTGCATTATTCTATTAAACCAGCACCACCCAACGATTTACCATGAAAATAGAGTAAAGATCTTTATACCTAATGAGATTTTCTATAATCTGGTAAATTGTTTGAACAACAATTTTTACCTTAAGAAGAAATTCCTTTTTAATTTGTGTATGGACTTTATAGGATTATTTTCACTTTGTCAATGCCTAGTCACTACAGCTTCACGGGAAACGTATAAATTCGCTTTACTATCTCCAAATAAAAGACAATGGATCACAAATTTGGTACATCGGTTAGCTAAGACGAAGAGTGTGGCGCATGTCTAATTTACACATGGAAGCAATTTCATCAAATGTTATTGAACTTTTACTTTTTCATCAATGTCCTGGCTATCCCCTGATTCTTGTACGGTTTTTTCCATAAAAATATTATAAAAGAAATATGAGCATGTCCAAATTACTTTTTGTTTACCTGCTGGAATCTGATAAAAACTTGAAATACTCTCCACCTAACTGCCAACATTTCTGTCTCAATCTAATCCACTTCTCTCTTTCTCACCGCCCTCCCCCCCCCCTCCACATCCCCAACCCCTATCTGCCATTATTTTACTTGTAATCCAAAATGCGCAGAAAAATGCAGTGGTTAAAGAATAAAACCCTCAGACATTCTGAAAAAATGGGTGGCAAATACAAATTTTTTTTTTTTCTTGCCGAAATAAAGAAAAAAAGCAAAATTTCCTCCTTAGATAGCAAATGAAGTTAATGCCTTTTTTGGTATTTTTTTGAATTCTTGAAACGATTGAATGGCTGTTTTTTTTTGACAAATACCATAACTTCCTTATTTAAAACAATTTTCACATTGACATTTACGATATATTTACTTTATGACATTTCCAATCTTGGACAAAACTGTTGGGACACTCACTGGAAAGTTTGCATGTTATTTCAAATTTTTATGTACAGCTATTTTTCAGGTAACCCCCGCCTGCTCCCCCTATCAATGTTGTCAAAATATTTCACTAGGAAATACAAAGACATGGAAAGCAATTAACATTTTCACTTATTTCACCAACATTGAATGGGGGACTAGGGGTGTCCCAACAAGTGTTGTCCAAGGTTGTAGCCTACAGGTTGTGGGGTATTCTGCAATTACTCCTTATAATCCTATATAGTACCAGACCCAGGGCCTGGGCTAAATCACTGTATGTTGCTATCACATAACTGGGAGTGAGAAAGCAGCACTACTGGTAGTACAAAAACGTGACTAGGCTACAACACAACCCTAAATAATTATACATATGGGTATGTAGCCTACAGGTCCTGAATAAGTGAGAATGTCTCGCTCTAGATTAATTTGATAAATTCTATGTGTAAAAAACTGTGTGGCTTATTTGGAGACTACCATTTACTACACGAATATTCATGCCCCAATCATGCAGTGACCCAAATTCTACAGATTTTTACCGTGATGGTCATACCCATGTAAGACCGTACTAGGGATAGAAGGCCGACACCCTTGATGATCCTGCCTTCGCCATTTCTTTCTTGAATGCCAGTAAAGTTTGTGCCTGCACGGCTTCTTTTGGTA
Organism: Chiridota heheva; assembly: GCA_020152595.1. NCBI lineage: Eukaryota > Metazoa > Echinodermata > Holothuroidea > Apodida > Chiridotidae > Chiridota > Chiridota heheva. The sequence goes on from JAIGNY010000134.1 coordinate 158,975, forward strand.
AATTATTCCATGGCTTAATTATCCATGCAAAAGTTTTCTAAAGCATTCTAATCTAGCCAAACGTGGCTTAATCTTCTTTGATTTACCTCTTGTTCTTCCTGTTTATTTCACTGTAATAAAGTGATCCAGATTTAGGCCGGGTGCCTCCTGAAAAATATTAAACATTGTAATTTGGTCTTGCGGTATATTTCGTTGTTGTGGTGATTGTGAATTCAGAAGCCGGAGTATTTCTTCGTGAGCAAGGTTACAAACTCTGGTACCATTTTAGTCATTATTCTTTGTACTCCTTCAATCGAAGCTATATCTTTTTTAAGATATGACTTCCATACCTTAACTCCATAGTCCACAATTTGTCTTACAAGAGATTTATATAAACTAATACTAATTTTCCTGTTCTTATACTGGAAATTCTTTTGAATTCTTCCCATAACTTTGTTGGCTTTTTTAAGTACCTCTGCACAATGCCTGCTACTCTTTAGTGATGTGCAAATGTAAATTCCCAAGTCTTTTTCTTCTTTCTTTGTTGATAATAATTTGTCATTCATCTTATAGGTCCAGTTTGGATTTCCATACCCAAAGGGAAGAACTGAACATTTCTTTTCATTAAAATTCATTTGCCATTTATTAGTCCACAAGGTTAGCTTATGTATGATTTGTTGTAAACTTTTTTGTGTTCCAATGGTTCAATTACATGCACAATTTTTGTTTTGTCAGCACAATTGCTAGTCATCCATTTACACAATAAAACAAAGGGGTCCAAGCACTGATCCTTGCACTACTGAATTGGCCCCCATTAGTTGTTATGCTCCTTAAAATTTGAAACAGTCAGACCCGACCTAATAAATATGCAGGTCGGGTCAGACTTTTCCTCTTTATTTTCTTTATTCTGAAAACCACAAGTAATTAGAATTAAATTACCTTATCAATGGCCCCATTGTATTCGTTCTCCTGGTTGAGCAGTTATTCTAAGTAATATAAGTTCTCATTATTTGCTACAGTAAGTTTGTGGTCATAATTTACTGGAACAAATTGTTAAGGAAAAGGACAAGTCATGGTTACATTCTTCCAACTTGACTCTACTCCTTGGAGTACGACTCTTTACTTACGGTTTAAACATTCCTTTATCCATTCCAAGATATTTCCTTCTATACCCTATGCTTGTAGCTTTAAAATAAGTCTTTTGTGTAACACCTTATCAAACACTTTACTCAAATCCAAATAAAGAACATCAACTGGTTCCACTTGAACAATTTTACTTGTCAAATGTTTTCAATATTCTAGAAGATTTGTTACACATGATCGTTTTCTTCTAAATCCGTCTTGAGTGTTCCCTATATTATATTTTAAGTGATCTGTTATTTCAATTATTTTAAAGAATCTCAAACAATTTACCAGGTACTGATGTAAGGTTGACTGGTCTATAATTTAGTGGATCTGATTTTGTTCCTTTTTTGAAACTTTTCAATCCTGTGGAATAATACCTGAATTTAATGTCGTCTGAAAAATCATTAACAGTGGCACAACAAAAACACCCGCCAGCTCAACCAATACCCTTGGGCAAAGATTATCTGAACCTGGTGCTTGAGACTTGTTCAGTGAAAGTAGTTTTTCAACAACTTTTCTTTAATAATTTTCATATTCTCCAACTTCGGTATACCAATTAATTGATCCATTTCTGGTTTCTTTGGCACGTTTGACTGACTGTCGCGATGCCGTTAAACCTCATCAAACCAATCTTTTGTAAATTGCTATCTTCTTCTGTGAATACACTTACAAAACATTTGTTTTAAAGTTCAACTGTGTCCTCTACTGTAAGTTTACCATTTCTTCTCCATTCTCATCTTTTAGTGCTTCAACTGCATCTTTAATTTTGTTGTTTTGATCTCACATATTCATAAAATGACTGGATCTTTATTGATCGTTGTTGCTAAACTTTTCTCAGAAAATAGTTATGCACCTAATTTCTCTTTTCACTTGTCGTTGTAGCTGCTTATAAAGTTCCAATACTTCTATTAAACAAGAGCATGGGCATGAACGCACACCTACAGAAAAAGACAAACAACACACTGAAGGAAAAGTTAATGGGCTAGCATAGTACGTGTCCAAAAAAGTTCTCAATTTGGAATATGAAAACTTACTTTGGTCTAAAAATTCAACTATACAGTACATACAGTACTTCTTTGGCATTAATCTATTGAAGAAAATTTATGATAGGACAAAGGAAGACAAAAGCTTTCACTTTAAAAAAAAAGGTTTGTTTAGAAAAATGATCTGTATTTAGCAAAAACGACGTAGGTCTACGGCCATTTCCATCTATGGTTGCGAATACACCAAAATGCTAGTGGGTTAACACCGCAAAAAGCTTCTGTATCCTCCCAATTTAATTGTGTACATCCATGCGAAACGATTACAAAAATAATTTTGCGCCAAGATCTTAATGCAAATTTTTTTTGACACGTGTTGAAGACCATTAATTTTGGCTTTATCGTGTGACACACAGTTTTCAATGTGCATATTTTCATGCCCAAATCCGCAGAGTCACTAAGTGAATTGGGGTGAAAATTTGTGCTAGTCTCGAATTAGCTTCTGGTGGAATGCTATTTATGCAATGTACTAGCGAGAATGAAATGCCCTTATTATGACAAATAGTAAACAATTATTATTTCAGTTTGACACTGGTTGAAAGTTAATAGGTTTCAATGCATTTCTATCTTTAAAAATGAGGATTTTTGACAAAGATTCATCTTCACACCAGTACTTTGTTTATGTTTTGCAACATGAAATTTACAATGCTTTTTCTTTAGGTACATTTTCAAGCTAAAGAGAAGATGTCAAATCAAAATGTTGAGTCCACGATTACTTCAACTGCCCAGTTGGATCCTGATCCGGTGCACAGACCATCTGTCGCCCAAGGTGCAAGAAGGATGCATCGCAAAAGTGTGGTGGGAGCAATGCTTGCTGAGAGCCTTAAAGAAAGACAGGTAGAGTTGAGCCATGAGGTTGTTACCTGAAGAACTATTTTATCGAAAATCAGAAAACTGATATGAGAGACACTGCATATAGTATTACTTTCATTGCAAACCTGTATTTCATTTTATATACCAGAATTTCAATTGGTTATAAGGAATGGATATATACAATACAACATATATTTTGTAAAGGACATTGTAAGTAGCTGCACACAAAGTAAAATATTAGCAGGTGTCAAAAAGTTTGCACAGTAGGAATTTGCATGCTCATTTGTTAATGTATAAATGCATGGCAGTGTGGCCAAATAACTTTGTATGCTGTTGTACTTAGGCATCTTCAGTATTGATGAAATGAGTCAGGTTAATAGAGGGATTTCATCACGTGACTCTTACTTAACTGGACTCCAGCAGCCGCGTTGTTGTGTTTCCACATCTTCACACAGCTCAGTCACATCACACGTACAACAAACATACTACATGCTAACCTACCAGTACCAGTTCAGCGAAATTTACTTATTGCAATTTTTTGTTGTTCACTTCCGATTTTACTTCATATTTTTCTCAAGTTTTATATTTTTACCGGGTATACAAAGAGTAACTTTAATGTTAGTGCCAGCTGATTCTTCATTATTCTTAGACAAATTCCATATAAAGTGCTTGCTGCAAATCCTAGTGTGAACTGTAGGTTGAAGCCATCGCATTGTACAGCAGAAACCCACTTCGAACGTCAATCAAGATCAGATGGAAATAAAGATTATTTCCCCCGCATACATCTATTAGTGTAACCAACAGCATAGCAAGATTCCGGCATAATTATCTTACAAAATAATCTTATAAAACAACAAGCAAACGTATGTAAGTCAATTAATTATACAGCAAACAACTAGTTTTTCCGACAAAATGGCGATGTAAACAAGTCATGTGACCTTTACATGCTGAAAAGTTTCTCTTTGTGCCTACCCGCACCTGGCACTTGAGTTAATCCTGAAAACTCAGGTGTGGCAATTACCAACCCGACTTTCTGTTCAGTATATTATGTTTCCATTCCAAACAATGATTGTTTATCTGCCAACCACATGCAAACCACAAGTCAAGTAACCTAAGGCTATTTATGTGTATAAGATTACAGAAGCCAGTGAAGAGTAATCAGGGCACTTTTGTGAGTGAAATCACTTATCTGTGTTAAGTGTCTTAGTGGAAGAAATTTGTTTGGTGATAAAAATAGTTGTGCCTGAAGTGATGTGTGCAATAACTGTAAATGATTAGCAGACAGACCATTTCTCCTAAGAAAAGGTATTGTTTTATGTAGACGTCAGCTGAAACACCCTTATTAAAAGAGCAAAACTATCAACTCTGTAGCCATTTTGGCTGCTACTGTAGCACATTTAAATTAAGAAAAATAAGGTTTATTGGTGCGCATGCGAAGCCTAATGTGAACCTATGTAATGGCGATTACGTCCGTCCGGCTGTCCGGCCGGTCGTCCGGCTGGCCATCCACAGATTTTTTCCTGAGATTTCCTTTGAAAATTCTTAGAAAATGTTAAAGTTTCTTCAGAGTTTCTCAGAAAAAGTTGAAGTTTCTTTAGATGTTCTTATGGAAGGTTAGAATTTCCTTACAAAATGTTAAAGTTTTTCAGAGACACTTAAGACAGGATTGAAGACTAGTTTCCTTAAAAAGTCTACAAAACATTTAATATTTTCTTAGAAGATAACTGTAAAATGATATAATTTTCCACTGTTCTTTAGAGATTCTCAAGTTTCTCATGTAGTACTTGAGGTTTAAAATCCTTAAAAATCTTTAAAATATTTGGGCACCAACAGTTGTATCAGGATGATTATTAAACTCCACCTTTATTATTGTGGTCATTTGTATACAGTTGCTACAGTATATGAACTGACCAGACTTTTGTATTTAGTATGCTTAGGGAGTGTGACAGGATGTGATTGCATATGGACATAGGAAGGGATGCCATGTGGGACATGGATGGGGGCCATGTTGGACATATGATATAATATATACCATGTGGTATACACCAAGGACTAAATTAGGCATAATT
>JAIGNY010000135.1:0-128376 GCA_020152595.1 Chiridota heheva
TTTAATCTTTCATTGGCGTTGGCAAGTCAGTGCATCTCCTTTCATTCTTGTTCAATAAATAGAACCAAAAGAGACGTTTTATGTATAAAGAGTGCTTGCTTTCCCATGTTTTCTGAATTACTGGGTGAGGTCGTATCCTTGAGCTTATTTTTGTCTTAGAATATCTGGGACAATTCACGATATATTTTGAAGCTTGTAGTAAAATGTGAAAATCTAAAACAAATGAAAATGTAAGTTCATCCTTCATAGCCCAGGTAGCCTCTACTAGCCCTATTTCTGCATATACATCCCTCAATAAGCCCTTTCTCTATACTTGCTTCAAATAGTTGAGCATGATGTCCTTCCAACAGTTCTAGTTTAACAAATGTTTGGATACTATGTTATTCATGATTTTTTTAATTTTCTTTCAGGGTATGAGTGATCTTGCCAAGGGAAAGAGTGAAGGACTCGGAACTCAGGATGAATTTCAAGAAGGAGAAACCCTCAAGTACTTAAATCTGTATTGTCATGTTATATATAATAAAGAGGTGCAGTGACTCATGGGTTAATGAGTCTTGCTCGTATTTGAAAGGTACGGTGTTTGATTCCAGTTGTGAGCGCTGCATTGTGTCCTTGAGCAAGACACTTTACTTGCTTCAGTCCACTCAGCTGTAGAATGAGTACCAGCACTGCTGGGGAGTTAATCTGCGATGGACGTACGTCCCGTCCAGGGGGAGTCATGTACTCTCATCTGCTTGTGCCTAATGACTCAGATGGCTTTAGCTAAGCTTATGTTTAAAAGTCAATATCAGCTACAATGCTTGAATAAAAACTGAAAATAGCAAAAGACCCCATCAAACCTCCAGCTAAAAACATTCTTCTCGCATTATTTAGGAAAGAGGTTCTGAAAGTTATCAATGATTGCATTTAAGCATTACATGAAAAGTTTTAGGTTATACTACATCACAAATTTTGTATTATCAGAACTTTGATCGGCCATAACTCAGAAACCAATAACTCAGAAACCCATAACTCAGAAACCCATAACTCAGAAACCCATAACTCAGAAACCCATAACCTATCAATCCAAAGACTTTCCTACTTACAGTTTTTTATCATTCAGTAAAGTAATTTACTTATCTTACAGTAAAGTAATTTACTTATCTTTCAGTAAGGTAATTTACTTATCTTTCAGTAAGTTAATTTACTTATCTTACAGTAAAGTAATTTACTTATCTTTCAGTAAGGTAATTTACTTATCTTCCAGTAAGGTAATTTACTTATCTTTCAGTAAGGTAATTTACTTATCTTTCAGTAAGGTAATTTGTTTTCAGGATGTCTCTCTAGCATACAAGTTACAAGCACAAAACAAGTACAATTTTATTACTGGATAATGTTCGTTTGATGCTCTTGTTACAAAATCATTATGAAACATTTGGCTGAATATTGTAAATTACTTATAAATCACTTAAGTGTTTATTATATTATAAATTACACAAGTGTTTATTTTATACCTCATATTTGAAATTATTCTTGAATATCTTAAATTTGACTTTCTGAATACCTTTTAAAGTTGAATAAGTCACTGTACACAGCCCCCGGGTATGAATGTTTGTAGGAAGAAACTTCTGGCATAAGAACTGGCGCAATTCTATTTTTGTAAGCGGACACATGGAATATATTAATTATCTATCACATTGTCCAGAGAGTGAGACTAATATGAAAACCACATGTCAAAACAAAAGTATGAAATAAGAAAGTTTCAATGCATGTTTATAGTCTTTGCTGCATGTGGAAGGTTATAATTGGCACTATTTAAATCATGTTGTTTCATAGTTTTGTATGGGCAGAAGAAAATGCATATTATTCAACATCCTTTTTGATATTTGACGTATATTGGCATAGGATGGCTGTACAATTCTTATCACTAAAGCCATGATATTCCAACAAGTTATTTTTTTATCACCCACAGAAGTCCAAAAAGTTGGTTAGATGCACTTACCAAGCCTCAGCTGGATTACAGCGACTTTTTTCATGATGATATCGGTCAGATTATAGGCCTTACCATATGGCAAATCGAGAACTTTGTTCCAATTGAGATTGAAGATGGTAAGCTAAGAGTTGATAATGATTACTTTAGTAAATATAGAGAAATATTTGTCAAAAAAAGTACAGAACGACAAAACCCTGAAGAAACTTCTTTGATGTCTTGCTGTGTACTAGTATGAATATTCATGTATGAATATTCATGCCCAAATCATGCATTTGGATTTGGGCATGAGGGTATGCCTATTGAAAAAGAAGATACCACACACTGAGGCAACAGTCAATTAAAGATTAATGTTGAGGCAGAGTTTTTATATACGCATTAATGCACTGGGCAAAGGTCTTTGACCTTAAGTGGAATGGTCGAACTTTTGGCGGGCCATTCGTGAGTGCAAAGTCCTTTGAACAGTGCATTAAATGTGTATATAAACACAATACCAAAACATAAATCATTTTATAAAATTTCTGTGTTAGTTTACTTAAAATGCATGCAAAACAACTAAGAAGACTGAAAAACGTGAACAGTTTACTTGTACTTTATCTCTTTCTTTCTTAAAGCATTCACCTGTTCTAAAAATGGACTAAACCATATAATCAAGGTTGTGCATTACCAGGAATAAGTGCACAGGTCATGACAATGCAAATACTCCATAGACATTTTATAACACGTGTCCCAAAAAGCGTTAACTGAATTTGGGATACAAAAACTTTCACATTTTTGTCTGAATATTCAACCATGCATACTTTAATTCCTTCTTAAGTAATCCGTTGAAGAACATTCATGATAGCCCATTCGGAAAACAAAGTTTTCACTCTTAGAAAAAAAAAAAGTTGGTTAATAAACTTATATGCGATTACCAAATGATGTATGCCCATTTCCTTTAATGATCGCAAGCACAAATTAAAATGCCAGTGCATGAACACCCGTGATAAACTTTTGTGTCATCTTCTGCTGCATGGATTGTAACACTCAAAGAAAACATGTCACATAACTCCCATCCGAAAGATTTACACTGGTTTCCAATTTCTCATCGCATCATGTACAAAATATTACTTATTGTTTACAAATCGATGAATGGTTGTGCCCAGTTTATATATCTAACTTGCTGAAATTATATGTTCCTCTTCGTAATCTTCATTCTGGTGATAAACTCCTTTTATGCGAAGCAAAATCATTACCATACATGGGGTGACAGATCATTCGCTGTTGCAGCTCCGGCGTCTTTGGAATCGATTATCCCTCCATATCAGGTCTTGTTCTGTTGACCCATTAAAAAAAAATATAAAACCCCATCTCATGTGTGATGCCTGTACAAATATGTACTTAATTTAAAATCACTGTTCATTTATTTTATTGTTCATGAATACTTATTTGTAATTTTGATGTAATATGAGCATCCATTAGGAAGGATATGTGCTCGTTATTAATCTTATTCATTATTATTATACCCGAGCCAAACGAGTGCACAAATTTACAGGAATACACAGTTTGTAATGTAGTACGTTGTGGACAAGCAAGAAGCAGTGAACAACTTTTCAAATAAATGATATTTTGTAACAGTTATAGAACTTTGAAGTGATTTAGGTGAGGTCATAGTATTTTCTAACAATATTTTGAACATCAAATAAATTTTGGAACCTTTTTGTGAAGAAAATCTGTTATCATTTTTAGGAACATAAATTAGAAGTGTTCTGTTGAAGCAGCCCGTTTCACGTTTTTAATTTCCATTGGATTGTAAGGTATGCTGCCTAGGTAGCACTGTACATGCTTTAAAGTTTTCACAAGATTGAATGAAAACGAATGGTATAGAAAGTGTATTATAGAAAATCATACCCTCACTAAAGGCTGTTAATATATTTGTATTTAAATTTAACATAATTCTTTTACTTAATGAAATCGTTTGACATTTATTTATTTTTGCTGGATTGTTGGATTCATTTTGATTAAACAAATAAACATTTTGATTAAACAAATAAACATTTTGTTTAAACATAATAAACATTTTGTTTAAGCATAATAAACTTTTTGTTTAAACAAGATAAACATGCTTTGGTTGTCTTACATTGAAGCATTTTTTCTTGAAGAAAGAAACCATGCTGACTCAAACATGAACAAAATCGTAGTGAAAATTTAGCAGTAATTTATGACTGACTTTCAGGAATGTTTATTTCATTGTAAGAAGATAAGAGTGTGATCAAATTGTTAATTGTCCACTTTTTGAAAAACTTTTTTGACGTATTTTCTTACATATTGTATGTAGAGACTAGGAAGCTCTTGAAAGCAATAGTTGTTGTGTAAATCACAGTAAATCAAACATTTAAGGACCTCTGCACAATGTAATAATGCATCTGAAATAACTTCAAAATGTCAGACTTCGCTTGTACGTTCTTTGTTCATTTAGTGTACATGTTACAAAACAATGATTATTCATAGAAATAACCAGAAACTTACTTCATCTTTTTTTCTAGCCCTGTTTGGTAAATTTTATGAAGCAGACTGCTACATTGTGCTAGAGGTAAGTTGATAAAGCATGTTTTGTCTTTATTTCTTTAGTGATCATACATTGACCCAAGTAAATAGCATCTGAAACAAGAACGTCATAGGCCTGAACAAGAACGTCATAGGCCTGAACAAGAACTTTGTAGGCCTGAACAAGAACGTCATAGGCCTGAACAAGAACGTCATATAGGCCTGAACAAGAACGTCATAGGCCTGAAGAAGAACGTCATATAGGCCTGAACAAAAACGTCATAGGCCTGAACAAGAACGTCATATAGGCCTGAACAAGAATGTCGTAGGCCTGAACAAGAACGTCATAGGCTTGAACAAGAATGTCATAGGCCTGAACAAGAACGTCGTAGGCCTGAACAAGAACGTCGTAGGCCTGAACAAGAACGTCGTAGGCCTGAACAAGAACGTCGTAGGCCTGAACAAGAACGTCGTAGGCCTGAACAAGAACGTCGTAGGCCTGAACAAGAACGTCAGAGGCCTGAACAAGAACGTCGAGGCCTGAACAAGAACGTCATAGGCCCGAACAAGAACGCGTAGGCCCGAACAAGAACTTCAGAGGCCGAAGAAGAACGTCGTGAGGTCCAACAAGAACGCCATAGGCCCGAACAAGAACGCCATAGGCCTGAACAAGAACGTCATAGGCCTGAACAAGAACGTCATAGGCCTGAACAAGAACGTCATAGGCCTGAACAAGAACGTCATAGGCCCTGAACAAGAACGTCATAGGCCTGAACAAGAACGTCATAGGCCTGAACAAGAACGTCATAGGCCTGAACAAGAACGTCATAGGCCTGAACAAGAACGTCATAGGCCTAAACAGAAAAGTACATAACTCTCCAGTAGAAGGAGTAACATTAAGACCCATGCTCTGAAATGTTTTGAAACAAGTGTTTAAGGTTTATGGAGAAGTAAAGGCAACTTGCTGGGGAATTCATGACAAACCATGTAAATAACATTAGATGCCTTAATTGGTTGAGTCTTTTGAATTTTCTGGTGTTAATATTTTCTGTAATTTGAGATGTATGAACAGGCAAACCTTACGTTAATCAATTTTAACCACACCCCAATTAGCGTCTATGGGGAAGAAACATATTCTTCATTTGCAAAGATGGAAAACAATGAAAGAAATTTAAAGATGTTCATAAAGGTATTGTGTCATCTTTCCTTCCACAATTTACTAAATTGAAGAAGGAATCTCATCTCAGTCAAATTGCAATGTTCTTATCATTCACGTCACATCCGATTGTGGATCATTTCTAAATAAGTGTGCACTGTGCGCATTGTGTGTATGTACAGACAATGCTAGTCACTTGGTTATTGACTGGTTGTCGGTATTTGTGTATGACCAATCGGACGCTTTGGCTTGTATTACTGTCTGGCTTATTTATGTCTGGCTTTTAAACAATTACAAACCGTAAGAAATGCAGAACTAAACTATTCAGGGAATGAGAGGAACAAGAAGGAAGAATTGTTTCAGAGAAGAAACCATCATACCTCCTCTACAACTATATTTAGTTCTCCCATCCCCTACCTACTTCTTTTATATATGTTTTAAAAAAATTTTTTTACACTTTGGCACTTCCTCTTTTGATCCCAGCTTCCTGGCTATTAGCCCCGAACTTCTTTTAGATTCTTAGTAATAACTTTTCCTACCTCTGAAATGAGCTTGATTTTACCTTTGCATGATTGTTGCCTCATCAAACAAAATTGAACAAATGAAATTTGAATTGATCAGAAAATGTGCAGCTTATTTTCCATGCTTAGACAAGATTTTCATGATTTTGTTAATTTGATTTGTAATAAGCTAAAATTTTCCAACATTTTTACCTTTCTTTTGGTATTGAATTTGTTCATACAAAACAAAGAATTAAGCAAAGAGCATTGAATATGAGGTGTTCATTAAAAGTGCAACATCATTTTTCTTATCCTTTACAGACCAGATTTGATGCTTCTTCCAATCTTGACTGGCAGATTTACTACTGGATCGGGGAACAATCGTCTGTGAGTTGTACTGTTATTTACCACGGCTTACTGTTATTTACCACGGCTTAATGTTATTTACCACGTCTTACTTTTATTTACCATGGCTTACTGCTATTTACCACGTCTTACTGTTATTTACCATGGCTTACTGTTATTTACCACGGCTTACTCTTATTTACCACGGCTTACTCTTATTTATCACTGCTTACTGTTATTTACCATGGCTTACTGTTATTTACCACGGCTCTGAAAGAAGGTTTCAAATTTTAGTTTAAAGATTCTGACTTTATTTCATTTTAGATTTCATATATTTGTTCTGAGTTTTTAATTTTATTTCGTTAAGAGATTTCATTTTTTTAATCAAATTTTTGAGATTTCGACTTCTTCAAAGCTACCGTACCACAAAGCAAGTTACAGTCGCATTGAAACACTGCAAATAAAATCAAAAACTTGAAACGAAAGTCTAAATCTTGAAACAAAAAGTTGAAAACTTGAAACAAAAAGTTTAAATTTTGAATTGTCCCTTCAGAGCCACAGTAGTTTTTTGATTGTTGATTGGAACTTTTATTTTCATATAAATTTTTTGTTGGTTCATCAACTTAGGAGTTGCTTATTTTCTTTTCATTTTCATTACGAAGTCTTTTAATTTTGTTTAATTTGTTGATCTCTTTTGCCACAAACAAATATGAAATAAGAGAAGGCATAGCTTTAATGAGCAATGGTCATCAATTACAACTTACAAGTAAAATAATGTCTTGTTCCTCCAACTTTTTCTTAATTATGTGATCTTGTCTTTTGCAATTTTATCTCTAAATTCAGATAAAAATAAAAACTTATAAAGAAAATTATCAAAAAAGAGTAATATTTAAAGCTATTGGAGATATAGAGAAAAAAAATTGTGTGCAAAATAAGTAGGGATTTGACATTTGTATTTCAATAACCATAAACTAACCTCTGAGTAACACAATAGAAATGTTGACGATTGTCATCAATCTACAGCAAACTTACACTTTTAGCGGTTGAAATGGCTGTAACTGTTTGCTGTCAGAGAGTTTCTTGGAGGACGGACCAGTTGTTCGCATAACTTCTGGAATTTTCAATAAGCTTCAGACGTTCTTCCTACAGCACTTGCTTTCAGATGAACTTAATCTAGGTGTTGGGAGTCCCATGAGGTTTGCCAGTGGTCACAAACAAGGGAAGTGATAAGCGGTTTGATGTCAGAAAGGGTTTTGGGAAAGGGGGTAGGCGGCAGGTTGAGGGCAAGCTTAGCAGCTGCATCAGCTCTGTCATTGCCAGAGATGCCAACATGGCTGGGTATCCAGAAGAAAAGAATACTTTTCTGCAGGGGAGGGAGGAATTTGCTCTAAATTTCCTTCATATTTTTGCAATATTTTTTATTTTTGTGAAATTTCCTATCATTTTTAGGAAAATTGCCTCATTTTCATGAAATTTTCTTCAATGTTTGGGAAATTATCTTCATTTTCAGGGAATTTTTTTTCATTTTTGGGAAATTTTCTTCAATTGTCTGAAAATGTTGCCAAAATTTCCAATAATTTTCCACTCTCCTCCCCCCCTCATTCCCCCTCCCCCTCCTTTACAAATAGTTTTTGGACATAAGGGACATATATTTTAACTTTCAGATTTTTGATGTTTTCAACTTTTTAGTTTTTTTATGTTTATATTTTTGCCTTTTTAGCATCTCATTATAAGATAATCACAAGTAGAGTTATTGTTATAAAAGTTTTATTTAGCACTTTGAGTTGTGAAGTTTTCAAAATAAATTCTTTTCAATTGAAGTTTCGTTTATTTTTGGTTTTGATCTTTCCAACTTGTTCAATCAATTTGACGGGATATTCAATATTATGGCATATCACATGAAAACCTTCAACGCTTGCAAAGACTGCAAAGACTTCAAAATTGTGCAGCGCGTATGATTTTTTGTGTTGATAGACGTGCAAGCGCTTCCCCCTCTTGCGTGTTCTTTATTGGTTGTCCATCCAGCAAAGAATTGATTTCAAGATCTTACTGCATGTGTACAATTGCATTAAAATAAATGCGCCTTCATACCTTCAAGATTTGCTGCATATTTATGAGCCTGGACGCATTGGTCTTAGATCCAACAAGGATGTCACTCGCCTTGTGGTGCCAAGAACTAATCGTGTCAGTGGGGACTGCGCCTTTTCTGTCCTGGGACCACGTTTGTAGAATAATCTACTCATTGCAATCCATCAGGCTCAAACTGTTTATTCTTTTAAGAAGGCCCTTAAAGACTCATCTTTTTCCAACTGAATAAGTTTTATGCTGTCTATAATACTTATTTTCTTGTTTTTTTCATCTTGTTTTGGGATTTTTTTCCAATCATTTTATGCTTGTATACTGTCCTGCAATTCTTTTACTTTTTGATATTGTATATTAAGAGATTGTCTATGTATTATCAATTTTATTGTAAAGTGCCTCAATCCATGGGAGAGGTGCTATATAAATAAGTGCAATAATATTAATGATAATACAAATAATAATGATAATAATTTTGTTGATTTTTATTTTGTTTAAGAATGTTTCAGCTTTTGAATTTGATTTATTCAGAATTTGATTGTTTCAAGTTTGAATCAATTCAATAGTTGGATATTTTCAACTAATTCAACTTTTCAAATGTTCCGGTTCTGCTACATGTGTGTAAAGTGTCGACATGTTTACATTTTTAAGATATGATTCCTTAATTGAATTGGACATGTCATTTACCTTCCCAAGTATTCAATTTTTTAGTTGTTTAAAATGTTGTTTTATTGCATATCTTTGCCATTTCTTTGACTTAAAACAGTTTTTAGTTTGGTTATATTTTTGGCAGTGATGGCTAATTCTACTTGATTTCATTGATCCTTAGTTGGATAAGAAAGCCTGTTCAGCCATCCATGCCGTCAACCTGCGCAACTTCTTAAATGCCAAAACTCGTACAATCAGAGAAGAAATGAACGATGAAAGTGAGGAGTTTCTGGACCTGTTTAACCACGACATTGTTTACATAGAGGGCGGTACAGCAAGTGGCTTCTTCTCTGTGGAAGATACTCAGTACATATTAAGAATGTATCCGCGTGTGCGGATCAAAGAATCCTCATTTAGAATCAGTGAGTATAATGTCCCCATATTGTTTTTTAAACTTAATAATTATGTTTTTGCAACGAAGTATGATGAAAAGTGGTGGAGTCATATGTGTAATTGAAATACAGTAATCCTTCATTTGTGGTAGCGTCTCAAGTATCTGAATCATCAAAACATATTCTGAAACCCTAATTAAGGCCAGAATTGGGCTTTGTATGTAGAGGGTATTCTCAGGGTCAGCATGACATGAGCAAAGGGGAAATGTGTCGGATATGCAATAGGATGAAACCTTAATTAAGGCCAGAATTGGGCTTTGTATGTAGGGGGTATTTTGGAGGTCGGCATGACATGAGCAAAGGGGAAATGTGTCGGATATGCAATAGGATGAAACCTTAATTAAGGCCAGAATTGGGCTTTGTATGTAGAGGGTATTAACAGGGTCGGCATGACATGAGCAAAGGGGAAATGTGTCAGATATGCAATAGGATGAAACCCTAATTAAGGCCAGAATTGGGCTTTGTATGCAGAGGGTATTCTGGAGGTCGGCATGACATGAGCAAAAGGGAAATGTGTCAGATATGCAATAGGATGAAACCGGAATTAAGGCCAGAATTGGGCTTTGTATGTAGAGGGTATTCTCGGGGTCGGCATGACATGAGCAAAGGGGAAATGTGTCAGATATGCAATAGGATGAAACCGGAATTAAGACCAGAATTGGGCTTTGTATGTAGGGGGTATTCTGGAGGTCGGCATGACATGAGCAAAGGGGAAATGTGTCAGATATGCAATAGGATGAAACCGGAATTAAGACCAGAATTGGGCAAGATATGCAATAGGATGAAACCGGAATTAAGGCCAGAATTGGGCTTTGTATGTAGAGGGTATTCTCGGGGTCGGCATGACATGAGCAAAGGGGAAATGTGTCAGATATGCAATAGGATGAAACCGGAATTAAGACCAGAATTGGGCTTTGTATGTAGAGGGCATTCTCGGGGTCGGCATGACATGAGCAAAGGGGAAATGTGTCAGATATGCAATAGGATAAAACCCTAATTAACCCTTACTCTCCCAAGGTTCCAAAAATAGAATAAGCTATTTCTGAAATTTTTGGAAAGAGGATTTTTCAGCACTTTCTGTTCCATTTGTACCAAAACAATTTCGACTTTTAT
Organism: Chiridota heheva; assembly: GCA_020152595.1. NCBI lineage: Eukaryota > Metazoa > Echinodermata > Holothuroidea > Apodida > Chiridotidae > Chiridota > Chiridota heheva. The sequence continues at coordinate 10,789 of JAIGNY010000135.1, forward strand.
GAAAGCTAACATGTTGAGCTTTCCAAAAATGTGCATATTTCCGAACTCATATATGCAAATTAGGTCATTGAATTAGCATATTAGGTCTCCAAACATTCTATCTTTATGACACGCTTGTGCCTTGTGGCTAAATAGCAAAAAAATATGGATAGAATTTCTGAATCGTCCTTGGAAAGACCTTTCACTTGATACTATTCATGGATTTTTAGGAATCAGAAGAAAAAATTGACGCAAATATGAAAAATTTGGTACATTTTGACCTAAAAATTATCCCCCGATTCTGTGAATAATCTATCTAATAGTGTATGGCACTAAATTTTCCGAAAAAATGCATTTTCCCCTTCTATGATGTCCAAAACTAATAGAATGCAGAAAAACAAGATGTTTACATCATCATTTGCAAAAAATAAAATAAGAAATTATGCAAATGATATGCAAATTTGGTCATTTACCTCAATTATTATGCACGAAAGTGTTTTTTGTTTATTTCTGACCCAATTTCAGCCATTACAAGCTTCACAGCTACTTTCATGTTGATAGACTATGCTGATTATCTATTGAACACTTACTTCTGTTCATTCCACTTGGAATTCATAAGAAATGTTTGCCGAAAAGGTCCAAATTTGTAAAGTCTTCTGCTATACCTTGTTGCTGCAAATAGAAATACAAAAAAACAAAACAAATTGCAACTATATTCATTCAACTTACTTTAGTTTGGTCTTCCCATAACCAGTTACCGAAGACCTCGTGTCGATTCCGGTCACTCTCCACCAGTACTTCCCACAGATGATAGTCTTTATCGGCTGCAGGGATGACCTTCGACCGTTGTATCTCCTGCAGCCGAGCATTCCGCTCTTTCTTCCTGGTTTTGAAGGCAGCTTTTTCCGCTGCAGTCGGATTTTCTTTGAGTGGTGATGGTGGCGAGACTGCAGCGGAAGGCCTGGAAGAGGGGCCTGAGCTCATCTTCAACGGTCTGTCCCTCTTCCTCTTGGGTTGGGGAGTAGCGGGCGGCTCGTCCTCTTCAAGCATACACATAACATGTTATCGCATAACATGTTATTGTGGTTTCTAGTAGCGGGCGGCTCGTCCTCTTCAAGCATACGCATAACATGTTATCGCATAACATGTTATTGTGGTTTCTAACCTGCCCCACAATTTTGTGGTAACCGTGGGGACAGACTTTTACAGCCGGGAAGCCCGGGGGTACATACAGGGGTCCAAAATGTTTGTTTTATCGATCTAGTCATCACCACAACAGTGGCATAGCCAGGAGGGGAAAAGGATCATGGTCCCAAAAAATGGGGCATCAAAATAATGTACCGGTACTAGGCCTATATACAAGCATTTTCCTTTAAATGGGCCTGGGGCACCCCCAACATGTGTATTTTGCCCTAACATGGGACCCCTACTCCACTTTCCCCATAAAATTGTGATTTTGGCCCTGAAATAATGGAACTTGGATTTTGTGAAATTGGGAATACACATATTTCAGTAGGCCTAAATTTACAATTTTGCCATTGGGAAATACATATATTTCAGTCCATTTAGAAATGTTATTATTGGGATTCAGCTTTCATTTGTTTCATCCGGGCTATTATAGAAAGGACCTAAATCCTTTTTTTTTTTATATGTGATTTTAGTGTCCCTTTTACTTGTTTATCGTAACAAGCAAAAAATCCCCACTAATTTATCATTATAATTCTATAAGCCTTATTTTATTACTACACATTTACAATGTAGTACTTTCGCTATTTTTGGAAGAAAACACTTACCAACTCCGTAATTTGGAACAGATCGCTATCCATCTCAGCAGGCTCTATATTCTCCTCCTCCTCAATCTGGTCGAGTTCTGGTACATCTTCTTCATCAGAAGTACCTTCCGACCCCTCTGAGTCATCATTATTCTGAAGAAAACAGGAGTCGGAAGGCACGTTCGACGTTGTAACTTATATCTCGCCATTTTGTGATGTCGAATGTGCGAGGAAAAAAAAAAAAAAAGACGCAAATTGACGTCATCATCAGAGACATTTTAGGCAAGTAGAGGGGGTGCATCTGTTATTGTAATAGTTTGTCTGAACGATCTATTTCTCCTCTACCCGTAGAGATTTTAAAAATTCCAATACAATATTTGGGCCGTTTTTTATAATTTTTTGATCAGAAAAGGTCCAAAATCACAAATTTTGGCATATTTTCTCCAAAAAAACACAAACATTGACCAAGTACAAGTAAAAATTGTGTAGCAACCAACAATTCAAACTATCTTTATACTTTACCTGAAAAAGAAAAATAGAAAAAATATTCACGTATGACATTCGTCTTTCAAAAAACAAAAACAAAAATGCCTTTTTTTCAAAAAATGCACTTTTTTGTAACGATTTTACTCAAAAAATTTCAATCTAATTCCCCAACAAAATAACTATATTATAAAAGATCTATTCAATCTGGTTTGAATGAACGTATTTGCAGCTCTATAGGATTTTGGGAAGGTACTCAAAAATGTTTTTGGAAAATGGATCGTAACTGTCACGGTCACCGTGACGCTGGGAGAGTAAGGGTTAAGGCCAGAATTGGGCTTTGTATGTAGAGGGTATTCTCGGGGTCGGCATGACATGAGCAAAGGGGAAATGTGTTAGATAGGCAATAGGATGAAACCGGAATTAAGACCAGAATTGGGCTTTGTATGCAGAGGGTATTCTCGGGGTCGGCATGACATGAGCAAAGGGGAAATGTGTCAGATATGCAATAGGATGAAACCTTAATTAAGGCCAGAATTGGGCTTTGTATGTAGAGGGTATTAACAGGGTCGGCATGACATGAGCAAAAGGGAAATGTGTCAGATATGCAATAGGATGAAACCCTAATTAAGGCCAGAATTGGGCTTTGTATGTAGAGGGTATTCTGGAGGTCGGCATGACTTGAGCAATGGGGAAATGTGTCAGATATGCAATAGGATTGATCTCTATCCCTGGCCATCTGCTTAATATCATTCCAGGTGTGTCCAGACTTTTGTATATCCACCAGAAGGTCACGTCGCCAGGAGTTTCTTGGAATGGGCATACTCTAAATACCCTAATTGCTTCACTGCAATTGAAAAAAAAATATATAAAAATTGTCCAGAATAATGGAAAAGTTTTTCTCCGTAATATGTGAAATTCTCCCAGTGTTTGTGAAACTTATGTGTAACTCAACAAGCATAAATGGTACTCCTAATTTCTAAGTTTTGGGATCTCTGGCACATTAATCCAAGTGGTAGGTAAGGAGGTCATGATTACTGCTTCTGCTGGAAAATTGGTTTTGTGTTTATCAATTTATCAAAATGTTTAATAGCAACAAATATTTTGGCTTGTGTTTTGACCACTTTCACAGTTATTATATTTCAACATTATCAGGTTCCTATTGAACATGCTTCTCTGGACCCGTGCTACGTCTTCATGGTGGATTATGGTATGAAGATCCTCATTTGGTATGGCAAGAAGTCAAATCCTGTCAGCAGATCCAAGGCCAGGTAATGGTTTGGTGTGAATCTTTAAGCAATCTTTGTTTCCATTTATAGGATAGACGGCTATTAAACAAACAAATTGGTGTGAAAACCATTGGTGATTGGTGATATCCTATTCATTGTAGGAATGATTACGTTTGGAGATCTACCAGTGTGCTGAAAGTAACCAGTGCAGTATACAGTATAATGACATACAGTATGATGTCATACAGTATAATGACATACAGTATGATGTCATACAGTATGATGTCATACAGTATGATGTCATACAGTATAATGACATACAGTATAATGACATACAGTGTAATGACATACAGTATGATGTCATACAGTATGATGTTATACAGTATGATGTCATACAGTATGATGTTATACAGTATGATGTCATACAGTATAATGTCATACAGTATAATGTCATACAGTATAATGTCATACAGTATAATGTCATACAGTATGATGTCATACAGTATGATGTCATACAGTATGATGTCATACAGTATGATGTCATACAGTATGATGTCATACAGTATAATGTCATACAGTATGATGTTATACAGTATGATGTCATACAGTATGATGTCATACAGTATAATGACATACAGTATAATGTCATACAGTATGATGTCATACAGTATAATGTCATACAGTATGATGTCATACAGTATAATGTCATACAGTATAATGTCATACAGTATAATGTCATACAGTATAATGTCATACAGTATGATGTCATACAGTATAATGACATACAGTATGATGACATACAGTGTAATGACATACAGTATGATGTCATACAGTATGATGTCATACAGTATGATGTCATACAGTATGATGTCATACAGTATAATGTCATACAGTATAATGTCATACAGTATAATGACATACAGTGTAATGACATACAGTATGATGTCATACAGTATGATGTTATACAGTATGATGTCATACAGTATGATGTCATACAGTATAATGACATACAGTATGATGTCATACAGTATAATGACATACAGTATGATGTTATACAGTATGATGTCATACAGTATAATGTCATACAGTATAATGTCATACAGTATAATGTCATACAGTATAATGACATACAGTGTGATGACATACAGTATGATGTCATACAGTATGATGTTATACAGTATGATGTCATACAGTATGATGTCATACAGTATAATGACATACAGTATGATGTCATACAGTATAATGACATACAGTATGATGTCATACAGTATGATGTCATACAGTATGATGTCATACAGTATAATGACATACAGTATAATGACATACAGTATGATGACATACAGTATGATGACATACAGTATGATGTCATTTAGTATGATGTCATTTAGTATGATGTCATACAGTATCATGACATACAGTATGATGTCATACAGTATAATGACATACAGTATAATGACATACAGTATAATGACATACAGTATAATGTCATACAGTATGATGTCATACAGTATAATGACATACAGTATAATGACATACAGTATAATGACATACAGTATAATGACATACAGTATAATGACATACAGTATGATGTCATACAGTATAATGACATACAGTATGATGTCATACAGTATAATGACATACAGTATAATGACATACAGTATAATGACATACAGTATGATGTCATACAGTATAATGACATACAGTATAATGACATACAGTATAATGACATACAGTATGATGACATACAGTATGATGTCATTTAGTATGATGTCATTTAGTATGATGTCATACAGTATCATGACATACAGTATGATGTCATACAGTATAATGACATACAGTATAATGACATACAGTATAATGACATACAGTATAATGACATACAGTATGATGTCATTTAGTATGATGTCATACAGTATAATGACATACAGTATGATGTCATACAGTATCATGACATACAGTATAATGACATACAGTATAATGTCATACAGTATAATGACATACAGTATAATGACATACAGTATAATGACATACAGTATAATGACATACAGTATGATGTCATACAGTATGATGTCATACAGTATGATGACATACAGTATGATGTCATACAGTATGATGTTATACAGTATAATGACATACAGTGTAATGACATACAGTATAATGACATACAGTATGATGTCATACAGTATGATGTCATACAGTATGATGACATACAGTATGATGTCATACAGTATGATGTCATACAGTATGATGTTATACAGTATGATGTCATACAGTATGATGTTATACAGTATAATGACATACAGTATAATGACATACAGTATAATGACATACAGTATGATGTCATACAGTATGATGTCATACAGTATAATGACATACAGTATAATGTCATACAGTATGATGACATACAGTATGATGACATACAGTATAATGTCATACAGTATAATGACATACAGTATAATGTCATACAGTATAATGACATACAGTGTAATGTCATACAGTATAATGACATACAGTATAATGACATACAGTATAATGACATACAGTATAATGACATACAGTATGATGACATACAGTATGATGACATACAGTATAATGACATACAGTATAATGTCATACAGTATAATGTCATACAGTATAATGACATACAGTATAATGACATACAGTATAATGACATACAGTATAATGACATACAGTATAATGACATACAGTATAATGACATACAGTATAATGACATACAGTATGATGACATACAGTATGATGACATACAGTATAATGACATACAGTGTAATGTCATACAGTATAATGACATACAGTATAATGACATACAGTATAATGTCATACAGTATAATGACATACAGTATAATGACATACAGTATAATGACATACAGTGTAATGACATACAGTGTAATGTCATACAGTATAATGACATACAGTATAATGACATACAGTATGATGACATACAGTATGATGACATACAGTATAATGACATACAGTATAATGTCATACAGTATAATGTCATACAGTATAATGACATACAGTGTAATGTCATACAGTATAATGTCATACAGTATAATGACATACAGTATGATGACATACAGTATGATGACATACAGTATAATGACATACAGTATAATGTCATACAGTATAATGACATACAGTATGATGACATACAGTATGATGACATACAGTATAATGTCATACAGTATAATGACATACAGTATGATGACATACAGTATGATGACATACAGTATAATGACATACAGTATAATGTCATACAGTATAATGTCATACAGTATAATGACATACAGTGTAATGACATACAGTATAATGACATACAGTATAATGACATACAGTGTAATGACATACAGTATAATGTCATACAGTATAATGACATACAGTATAATGACATACAGTATGATGACATACAGTATGATGACATACAGTATAATGACATACAGTATAATGTCATACAGTATAATGTCATACAGTATAATGACATACAGTATAATGACATACAGTGTAATGTCATACAGTATAATGACATACAGTATAATGACATACAGTATAATGACATACAGTATAATGACATACAGTATAATGACATACAGTATGATGTCATACAGTATAATGACATACAGTATAATGTCATACAGTATAATGACATACAGTATAATGACATACAGTATGATGTCATACAGTATGATGTCATACAGTATAATGACATACAGTATAATGACATACAGTATAATGACATACAGTATAATGACATACAGTATGATGTCATACAGTATAATGTCATACAGTATAATGACATACAGTATAATGACATACAGTATAATGACATACAGTATAATGACATACAGTATAATGACATACAGTATGATGTCATACAGTATAATGACATACAGTATAATGACATACAGTATAATGTCATACAGTATAATGACATACAGTATAATGACATACAGTATAATGACATACAGTATAATGACATACAGTATGATGTCATACATAATGACATACAGTATAATGACATACAGTATAATGTCATACAGTATAATGACATACAGTATAATGACATACAGTATAATGACATACAGTATGATGTCATACAGTATAATGACATACAGTATAATGACATACAGTATAATGTCATACAGTATAATGACATACAGTATAATGACATACAGTATAATGACATACAGTATGATGTCATACAGTATAATGACATACAGTATAATGTCATACAGTATAATGACATACAGTATAATGACATACAGTATAATGACATACAGTATAATGACATACAGTTTGATGTCATACAGTATAATGACATACAGTATAATGACATACAGTATAATGTCATACAGTATAATGACATACAGTATAATGACATACAGTATAATGACATACAGTATAATGACATACAGTATAATGACATACAGTATAATGACATACAGTATAATGACATACAGTATAATGTCATACAGTATGATGTCATACAGTATAATGTCATACAGTATAATGTCATACAGTATAATGACATACAGTATAATGACATACAGTATAAGTATAATGACATACAGTATAATGACATACAGTATGATGTCATACAGTATAATGACATACAGTATAATGACATACAGTATAATGACATACAGTATAATGTCATACAGTATAATGACATACAGTATAATGACATACAGTATGATGTCATACAGTATGATGTCATACAGTGTAATGTCATACAGTGTAATGACATACAGTATAATGACATACAGTATAATGACATACAGTATAATGACATACAGTATAATGACATACAGTATAATGACATACAGTATAATGACATACAGTATGATGTCATACAGTATGATGTCATACAGTATGATGACATACAGTATAATGACATACAGTATAATGACATACAGTATAATGACATACAGTATAATGACATACAGTATGATGTCATACAGTATGATGTTATACAGTATAATGTCATACAGTATAATGACATACAGTATAATGTCATACAGTATAATGTCATACAGTATAATGTCATACAGTATAATGACATACAGTATAATGACATACAGTATAATGTCATACAGTATGATGTCATACAGTATGATGTTATACAGTATAATGTTATACAGTATAATGACATACAGTATGATGTCATACAGTATAATGACATACAGTATAATGACATACAGTATGATGTTATACAGTATAATGACATACAGTATAATGACATACAGTATAATGACATACAGTATAATGTCATACAGTATAATGACATACAGTATGATGTCATACAGTATGATGTCATACAGTATGATGTCATACAGTATAATGACATACAGTATAATGACATACAGTATGATGTCATACAGTATAATGTCATACAGTATGATGTCATACAGTATAATGACATACAGTATAATGACATACAGTATAATGACATACAGTATAATGACATACAGTATAATGACATACAGTATAATGACATACAGTATGATGTCATACAGTATGATGTTATACAGTATAATGTTATACAGTATAATGACATACAGTATGATGTCATACAGTATAATGACATACAGTATAATGACATACAGTATGATGTTATACAGTATAATGACATACAGTATAATGACATACAGTATAATGACATACAGTATAATGTCATACAGTATAATGACATACAGTATGATGTCATACAGTATGATGTCATACAGTATAATGACATACAGTATAATGACATACAGTATGATGTCATACAGTATGATGTCATACAGTATGATGTCATACAGTATAATGACATACAGTATAATGACATACAGTATAATGACATACAGTATAATGACATACAGTATAATGACATACAGTATAATGACATACAGTATGATGTCATACAGTATGATGTCATACAGTATGATGTCATACAGTATGATGTCATACAGTATAATGACATACAGTATAATGACATACAGTATGATGTCATACAGTATGATGTCATACAGTATAATGACATACAGTATAATGACATACAGTATAATGACATACAGTATGATGTCATACAGTATGATGTCATACAGTATAATGACATACAGTATAATGACATACAGTATAATGTCATACAGTATGATGTCATACAGTATGATGTCATACAGTATGATGTCATACAGTATAATGACATACAGTATGATGACATACAGTATAATGACATACAGTATGATGTCATACAGTATGATGTCATACAGTATGATGTCATACAGTATGATGTCATACAGTATAATGACATACAGTATAATGTCATACAGTATAATGACATACAGTATAATGACATACAGTATAATGACATACAGTATGATGTCATACAGTATGATGTCATACAGTATAATGACATACAGTATAATGTCATACAGTATAATGACATACAGTATAATGACATACAGTATAATGACATACAGTATGATGTCATACAGTATGATGTCATACAGTATAATGACATACAGTATAATGACATACAGTATAATGACATACAGTATAATGACATACAGTATAATGACATACAGTATGATGTCATACAGTATGATGTCATACAGTATAATGACATACAGTATATGACATACAGTATGATGTCATACAGTATGATGTCATACAGTATAATGACATACAGTATAATGACATACAGTATAATGACATACAGTATAATGACATACAGTATAATGACATACAGTATGATGTCATACAGTATAATGACATACAGTATAATGACATACAGTATAATGACATACAGTATGATGTCATACAGTATGATGTCATACAGTATGATGACATACAGTATAATGACATACAGTATGATGTCATACAGTATAATGACATACAGTATAATGTCATACAGTATAATGTCATACAGTATAATGTCATACAGTATAATGACACACAGTATAATGTCACACAGTATAATGACATACAGTATAATGACATACAGTATGATGTCATACAGTATAATGTCATACAGTATAATGACATACAGTATGATGTCATACAGTATAATGTCATACAGTATAATGACATACAGTATGATGTCATACAGTATAATGTCATACAGTATAATGACATACAGTATAATGACATACAGTATAATGACATACAGTATAATGACATACAGTATGATGTCATACATTATGATGTCATACAGTATGATGACATACAGTATAATGACATACAGTATGATGTCATACAGTGTAATGTCATACAGTATAATGTCATACAGTATAATGACATACAGTATAATGTCATACAGTATAATGACATACAGTATAATGACATACAGTATAATGACATACAGTATAATGACATACAGTATGATGTCATACAGTGTAATGACATACAGTATAATGTCATACAGTATAATGACATACAGTATAATGTCATACAGTATAATGACATACAGTATAATGACATACAGTATGATGTCATACAGTATAATGTCATACAGTATAATGACATACAGTATGATGACATACAGTATAATGACATACAGTATGATGTCATACAGTATAATGTCATACAGTATAATGTCATACAGTATAATGACATACAGTATAATGACATACAGTATAATGACATACAGTATGATGTCATACAGTATAATGACATACAGTATGATGACATACAGTATAATGTCATACAGTATAATGACATACAGTATAATGTCATACAGTATAATGACATACAGTATAATGTCATACAGTATAATGTCATACAGTATAATGACATACAGTATGATTTCATACAGTATAATGTCATACAGTATCATGACATACAGTATAATGTCATACAGTATGATGTCATACAGTATGATGTCATACAGTATGATGTCATACAGTATGATGTCATACAGTATAATGTCATACAGTGTAATGTCATACAGTATAATGACATACAGTATAATGTCATACAGTATAATGTCATACAGTATAATGTCATACAGTATAATGTCATACAGTGTAATGTCATACAGTATAATGTCATACAGTATGATGTCATACAGTATGATGTCATACAGTATAATGTCATACAGTATGATGTCATACAGTGTAATGTCATACAGTATAATGTCATACAGTATGATGTCATACAGTATGATGACATACAGTATAATGACATACAGTATAATGACATACAGTATAATGTCATACAGTATAATGACATACAGTATAATGACATACAGTATAATGACATACAGTATGATGTCATACAGTATAATGACATACAGTATGATGACATACAGTATGATGTCATACAGTATAATGACATACAGTATAATGTCATACAGTATAATGACATACAGTATAATGACATACAGTATAATGACATACAGTATAATGACATACAGTATGATGTCATACAGTATGATGTCATACAGTATGATGTCATACAGTATGATGTCATACAGTATGATGTCATCAGTATAATGTCATACAGTATAATAACATACAGTATAATGTCATACAGTATAATGACATACAGTATAATGACATACAGTATAATGACATACAGTATGATGTCATACAGTATAATGACATACAGTATGATGTTATACAGTATAATGTCATACAGTATAATGACATACAGTATAATGACATACAGTATGATGTCATACAGTATAATGACATACAGTATGATGATGTATACAGACATAATGACATACAGTATAATGACATACAGTATAATGACATACAGTATAATGACATACAGTATAATGACATACAGTATAAGTATAATGACATACAGTATGATGACATACAGTATGATGACATACAGTATAATGACATACAGTATAATGTCATACAGTATAATGTCATACAGTATAATGACATACAGTATAATGACATACAGTATGATGTCATACAGTATAATGTCATACAGTATAATGTCATACATACAGTATGATGTCATACAGTATGATGTCATACAGTATAATGTCATACAGTATGATGTCATACAGTATAATGTCATACAGTATGATGTCATACAGTATGATGTCATACAGTATGATGTCATACAGTATAATGTCATACAGTGTAATGTCATACAGTATAATGTCATACAGTATAATGTCATACAGTATGATGTCATACAGTATAATGTCATACAGTGTAATGTCATACAGTATAATGTCATACAGTATAATGTCATACAGTATAATGTCATACAGTATAATGACATACAGTATGATGTCATACAGTGTAATGACATACAGTATAATGTCATACAGTATAATGACATACAGTATAATGTCATACAGTATAATGTCATACAGTATAATGTCATACAGTATGATGTCATACAGTATAATGTCATACAGTATAATGACATACAGTATGATGTCATACAGTATAATGACATACAGTATAATGTCATACAGTATAATGACAGTATAATGTCATACAGTATAATGTCATACAGTATAATGTCATACAGTATAATGACATACAGTATATGTCATACAGTATAATGACATACAGTATAATGACATACAGTATAATGTCATACAGTGTAATGTCATACAGTATAATGTCATACAGTATAATGTCATACAGTATAATGTCATACAATATAATGACATACAGTATAATGTCATACAGTATAATGTCATACAGTATAATGTCATACAGTATAATGTCATACAGTATAATGTCATACAGTATAATGTCATACAGTATAATGTCATACAGTATGATGTCATACAGTATGATGTATAGTATGATGTCATACAGTATAATGACATACAGTATAATGACATACAGTATAATGACATACAGTATAATGACATACAGTATAATGACATACAGTATAATGACATACAGTATAATGACATACAGTATAATGACATACAGTATAATGTCATACAGTATAATGTCATACAGTATAATGACATACAGTATAATGACATACAGTATAATGACATACAGTATAATGACATACAGTATAATGACATACAGTATAATGACATACAGTATGATGTCATACAGTATGATGTTATACAGTATGATGTCATACAGTATGATGTCATACAGTATGATGTCATACAGTATGATGTCATACAGTGTGATGTCATACTTGCAGATCCAAGACAATATTGATGTATTTTGTTGGAAATTAAGTGCCTCTTTCTACATTGTTGAAATCTTTCTTTGTTTGATTATTGAGTTGCTGCTAATTATGTACTTGACAAGAACATACTTTGCCTGTCTGTGCCTGTACCTTTTCAGGCTAGTGTTAACCTAAAACAAACTTTAATAAAACTATTTTCTTGCAGTTGGAATATTTTGAGTTTTAAAGAGTAAAACCAAACAATGCTACAAAAAAGTTAACAAAAAGCAAAAAAACTCATTTGAACCTAAAAGTACTTCACGTTTGATACTGATTGGTAGGTAAGTGTAATCACCCAGCAGTAAATTCTAGTCAAAACCATTTCAACAGGTTTTAACAGGTATCTGTTGAAACCAGTTGAAACCAGTTGCACTGCACTGCACTCTTGAAACAAGTAAATACCTGTTGAAACAGATGGTGATTCCACTTAAAGCCAACTGGAAATTGATTATATGCAAGAATGGAATTTACTGCTGGGTAAGCAGATAGGCAATTATAGTAAAAACCTTCACCACAAGGGTTTTGTATTTTATTCTGTGAGACTTGAAGGGTTAAATGTAGACCTGATGGTTGCTTGCATATGAAACTTCCTCCATTTAGTCTTCATTATTGCACTGTGTAGGAATATTTCTTAGATTAGAACCAGCTTGTACAGTTGTATTTTTCTGACTTTTTTTTTTTTTTTTTTTTTTTTTTTTTGTGAAATTAATGGAAATGAAGACATTTTGCATTATTTTGGATTCTATTCAGATTGCTTTTACCAATCATTCAGTTTCAATCTTTTAACTACAAGAATATTTACAAAGTTATACTCTTGTCATAATTTGTCATTGGTCAGGTTGATGGCGGAGAAGATAAACAAGATGGAGAGGAAGAATGAAGCATCAATCATCATGATGCACCAGGGAAGCGAGAGCCAGGAATTCTGGGATATCCTGGGCGGATACAAAGAAGATTTTTCACCAGAGGTCAGATCAAGTTTTGAGTTTTACGTGCCCCACAAACAAAAGTTTTGAGGAGTATGTTGTAGATTGTTAAGGATTCTGAAATAAAACCTTGGTGTAAGATAAAAACATGTGAATAGAATATGAATAAATACTCTTATTATGTCATCTCTTATACTTGGAGAAAACTATTTAAGTTGGTGAGAAATTTGTTTTGCACAGTCAACTATAACTCTGTCAAGTGATTTGCATAGGTAACTTTCCATAAGAAACATTAGTTTTGACATTGGTACTGCATTCAAGGTGATAAGTGCAGTCTCCTGATATGTCAAACTGATTGCATCATGATGTTAGTGGTCAGGGAGTCTCCTTGATATGTCAAACTGATTGCATCATGATGTTAGTGAGTCTCTGATATGTTTCTTGATGATGTTAGTGGTCAGGGAGTCTCTTGATATGTCAAACTGATTGCATATGTCTGATATGTCAAACTGATTGCTGATCTTAGTGGTCAGGGAGTCTCTTGATATGTCAAACTGATTGCATCATGATGTTAGTGGTCAGTCTCTTGATGAGTCTCCTGATATGTCAAACTGATCACATCATGATGTTAGTGGTCAGGGAGTCTCTTGATATGTCAAACTGATTGCATCATGATGTTAGTGGTCAGGCAGTCTCCTGATATGTCAAACTGATTGCATCATGGTGTTAGTGGTCAGGGAGTCTCTTGATGATTGTGGTCAGGGAGTCTCTTGATATGTCAAACTGATTGCATCATGATGTTAGTGGTCAGGCAGTCTCCTGATATGTCAAACTGATTGCATCATGGTGTTAGTGGTCAGGAGTCTCATGATGTTGTGGTCAGGAGTCTCCTTGATATGTCAAACTGATTGCATCATGATCTTAGTGGTCAGGAGTCTCCTGATATGTCAACTGATTGCATCATGATCTTAGTGGTCAGGAGTCTCCTGATATGTCAAACTGATTGCATCATGATGTTAGTGGTCAGGGAGTCTCTTGATATGTCAAACTGATTGCATCATGATGTTAGTGGTCAGGGAGTCTCCTGATATGTCAAACTGATTGCATCATGATGTTAGTGGTCAGGGAGTCTCTTGATATGTCAAACTGATTGCATCATGATGTTAGTGGTGGTCTTGATGATTGTGGTCAGTCTCTTGATATGTCAAACTGATTGCATCATGATGTTAGTGGTCAGGAGTCTCCTGATATGTCAAACTGATTGCATCATGATGTTAGTGGTCAGGCAGTCTCTGATATGTCAAACTGATTGCATCATGATGTTAGTGGTCAGGAGTCTCTTGATGATTGTGGTCAGGAGTCTCCTTATATGTCAAACTGATTGCATCATGATGTTAGTGGTCAGGAGTCTCTTGATATGTCAAACTGATTGCATCATGATGAGTCTCTTGATGATTGTGGTCAGGAGTCTCCTTGATATGTCAAACTGATTGCATCATGATGTTAGTGGTCAGGAGTCTCTTGATATGTCAAACTGATTGCATCATGATGTTAGTGGTCAGGAGTCTCTTGATATGTCAAACTGATTGCATCATGATGTTAGTGGTCAGGAGTCTCTTGATATGTCCAACTGATTGCATCATGATGTTAGTGGTCAGGAGTCTCCTGATATGTCAAACTGATTGCATCATGATGTTAGTGGTGAGTCTTGATGATTGTGGTCAGGAGTCTCTGATATGTCAAACTGATTGCATCATGATGTTAGTGGTCAGGAGTCTCTTGATATGTCAAACTGATTGCATCATGATGTTAGTGGTCAGGGAGTCTCCTGATATGTCAAACTGATTGCATCATGATGTTAGTGGTCAGGGAGTCTCCTGATATGTCAAACTGATTGCATCATGATGTTAGTGGTCAGGGAGTCTCTTGATATGTCAAACTGATTGCATCATGATGTTAGTGGTCAGGGAGTCTCCTGATATGTCAAACTGATTGCATCATGATCTTAGTGGTCAGGGAGTCTCTTGATATGTCAAACTGATTGCATCATGATGTTAGTGGTCAGGGAGTCTCTTGATGATTGTGGTCAGGGAGTCTCCTTGATATGTCAAACTGATTGCATCATGATGTTAGTGGTCAGGGAGTCTCCTGATATGTCAAACTGATTGCATCATGATCTTAGTGGTCAGGGAGTCTCCTGATATGTCAAACTGATTGCATCATGATGTTAGTGGTCAGGGAGTCTCTTGATGATTGTGGTCAGGGAGTCTCCTTTATATGTCAAACTGATTGCATCATGATGTTAGTGGTCAGGGAGTCTCTTGATATGTCAAACTGATTGCATCATGATGTTAGTGGTCAGGGAGTCTCTTGATGATTGTGGTCAGGGAGTCTCCTTGATATGTCAAACTGATTGCATCATGATGTTAGTGGTCAGGGAGTCTCTTGATATGTCAAACTGATTGCATCATGATGTTAGTGGTCAGGGAGTCTCTTGATATGTCAAACTGATTGCATCATGATGTTAGTGGTCAGGGAGTCTCTTGATATGTCCAACTGATTGCATCATGATGTTAGTGGTCAGGGAGTCTCCTGATATGTCAAACTGATCACATCAAGATGTTAGTGGTCAGGGAGTCTCCTGATATGTCAAACTGATTGCATCATGATGTTAGTGGTCAGGAGTCTCTTGATATGTCAAACTGATTGCATCATGATGTTAGTGGTCAGGAATCTCCTGATATGTCAAACTGATCACATCAAGATGTTAGTGGTCAGGAGTCTTCTGATATGTCAAACTGATCACATCATGATGTTAGTGGTCAGGAGTCTCTTGATATGTCAAACTGATTGCATCATGATGTTAGTGGTCAGGAGTCTCTTGATGATTGTGGTCAGGAGTCTCCTTGATATGTCAAACTGATTGCATCATGATGTTAGTGGTCAGGGAGTCTCTTGATATGTCAAACTGATCACATCAAGATGTTAGTGGTCAGGGAGTCTTCTGATATGTCAAACTGATCACATCATGATGTTAGTGGTCAGGGAGTCTCTTGATATGTCAAACTGATTGCATCATGATGTTAGTGGTCAGGGAGTCTCTTGATGATTGTGGTCAGGGAGTCTCCTTGATATGTCAAACTGATTGCATCATGATGTTAGTGGTCAGGGAATCTCCTGATATGTCAAACTGATCACATCAAGATGTTAGTGGTCAGGGAGTCTTCTGATATGTCAAACTGATCACATCATGATGTTAGTGGTCAGGGAGTCTCTTGATATGTCAAACTGATTGCATCATGATGTTAGTGGTCAGGGAGTCTCTTGATGATTGTGGTCAGGGAGTCTCCTTGATATGTCAAACTGATTGCATCATGATGTTAGTGGTCAGGGAGTCTCTTGATATGTCCAACTGATTGCATCATGATGATGTTAGTGTTCAGGGAGTCTCCTGATATGTCAAACTGATTGCATCATGATGTTAGTGGTCAGGGAGTTTCTTGATGATTGTGATCAGGGAGTCTCTTGATATGTCAAACTGATTGCATCATGATGTTAGTGGTCAGGGAGTCTCTTGATATGTCCAACTGATTGCATCATGATGATGTTAGTGTTCAGGGAGTCTCCTGATATGTCAAACTGATTGCATCATGATGTTAGTGGTCAGGGAGTCTCTTGATGATTGTGATCAGGGAGTCTCTTGATATGTCAAACTGATTGCATCATGATGTTAGTGGTCAGGAGTCTCTTGATATGTCAAACTGATTGCATCATGATGTTAGTGGTCAGGAGTTTCTTGATGATTGTGATCAGGAGTCTCTTGATATGTCAAACTGATTGCATCATGATGTTAGTGGTCAGGGAGTCTCTTGATATGTCAAACTGATTGCATCATGATGTTAGTGGTCAGGGAGTTTCTTGATGATTGTGATCAGGGAGTCTCTTGATATGTCAAACTGATTGCATCATGATGTTAGTGCTCAGGGAGTCTCTTGATATGTCAAACTGATTGCATCATGATGTTAGTGGTCAGGGAGTCTCTTGATATGTCAAACTGATTGCATCATGATGTTAGTGGTCAGGGAGTCTCCTGATATGTCAAACTGATCACATCATGATGTTAGTGGTCAGGGAGTCTCCTGATATGTCAAACTGATTGCATCATGATCTTAGTGGTCAGGGAGTCTCTTGATATGTCAAACTGATTGCATCATGATGTTAGTGGTCAGGAGTCTCTTGATGATTGTGGTCAGAGTCTCCTTGATATGTCAAACTGATTGCATCATGATGTTAGTGGTCAGGGAGTCTCCTGATATGTCAAACTGATTGCATCATGATCTTAGTGGTCAGGGAGTCTCCTGATATGTCAAACTGATTGCATCATGATGTTAGTGGTCAGGGAGTCTCTTGATGATTGTGGTCAGGGAGTCTCCTTTATATGTCAAACTGATTGCATCATGATGTTAGTGGTCAGGGAGTCTCTTGATATGTCAAACTGATTGCATCATGATGTTAGTGGTCAGGAGTCTCTTGATGATTGTGGTCAGGAGTCTCCTTGATATGTCAAACTGATTGCATCATGATGTTAGTGGTCAGAGTCTCTTGATATGTCAAACTGATTGCATCATGATGTTAGTGGTCAGGGAGTCTCTTGATATGTCAAACTGATTGCATCATGATGTTAGTGGTCAGGGAGTCTCTTGATATGTCCAACTGATTGCATCATGATGTTAGTGGTCAGGGAGTCTCCTGATATGTCAAACTGATCACATCAAGATGTTAGTGGTCAGGGAGTCTCCTGATATGTCAAACTGATTGCATCATGATGTTAGTGGTCAGGGAGTCTCTTGATATGTCAAACTGATTGCATCATGATGTTAGTGGTCAGGGAATCTCCTGATATGTCAAACTGATCACATCAAGATGTTAGTGGTCAGGGAGTCTTCTGATATGTCAAACTGATCACATCATGATGTTAGTGGTCAGGGAGTCTCTTGATATGTCAAACTGATTGCATCATGATGTTAGTGGTCAGGGAGTCTCTTGATGATTGTGGTCAGGGAGTCTCCTTGATATGTCAAACTGATTGCATCATGATGTTAGTGGTCAGGGAGTCTCTTGATATGTCAAACTGATTGCATCATGATGTTAGTGGTCAGGGAGTCTCTTGATATGTCAAACTGATTGCATCATGATGTTAGTGGTCAGGGAGTCTCCTTGATATGTCAAACTGATTGCATCATGATGTTAGTGGTCAGGGAGTCTCTTGATATGTCAAACTGATTGCATCATGATGTTAGTGGTCAGGGAGTCTCTTGATATGTCAAACTGATTGCATCATGATGTTAGTGGTCAGGGAGTCTCCTGATATGTCAAACTGATCACATCATGATGTTAGTGGTCAGGGAATCCCCTGATATGTCAAACTGATCACATCATGATGTTAGTGGTCAGGGAGTCTCTTGATATGTCAAACTGATTGCATCATGATGATGTTAGTGTTCAGGGAGTCTCCTGATATGTCAAACTGATTGCATCATGATGTTAGTGGTCAGGGAGTCTCTTGATGATTGTGGTCAGGGAGTCTCCTTGATATGTCAAACTGATTGCATCATGATGTTAGTGGTCAGGGAGTCTCTTGATATGTCAAACTAATTGCATCATGATGTTAGTGGTCAGGGAGTCTCTTGATATGTCAAACTGATTGCATCATGATGTTAGTGGTCAGGGAGTCTCCTTGATATGTCAAACTGATCACATCATGATGTTAGTGGTCAGGGAGTCTCTTGATATGTCAAACTGATTGCATCATGATGTTAGTGGTCAGGGAGTCTCCTGATATGTCAAACTGATCACATCAAGATGTTAGTGGTCAGGGAGTCTCCTTGATATGTCAAACTGATCACATCATGATGTTAGTGGTCAGGGAGTCTCTTGATATGTCAAACTGATTGCATCATGATGTTAGTGGTCAGGGAGTCTCCTGATATGTCAAACTGATCACATCAAGATGTTAGTGGTCAGGGAGTCTTCTGATATGTCAAACTGATCGCATCATGATGTTATAGGTCAGGGAGTCTCTTGATATGTCAAACTGATTGCATCATGATGTTAGTGGTCAGGAGTCTCTTGATGATTGTGGTCAGGGAGTCTCCTTGATATGTCAAACTGATTGCATCATGATGTTAGTGGTCAGGGAGTCTCTTGATATGTCAAACTGATTGCATCATGATGTTAGTGGTCAGGGAGTCTCTTGATATGTCAAACTGATTGCATCATGATGTTAGTGGTCAGGGAGTCTCTTGATATGTCAAACTGATTGCATCATGATGATGTTAGTGTTCAGGGAGTCTCCTGATATGTCAAACTGATTGCATCATGATGTTAGTGGTCAGGGAGTCTCTTGATGATTGTGGTCAGGGAGTCTCCTTGAAATGTCAAACTGATCACATCATGATGTTAGTGGTCAGGGAGTCTCTTGATATGTCAAACTAATTGCATCATGATGTTAGTGGTCAGGGAGTCTCTTGATATGTCAAACTGATTGCATCATGATGTTAGTGGTCAGGGAGTCTCCTTGATATGTCAAACTGATCACATCATGATGTTAGTGGTCAGGGAGTCTCTTGATATGTCAAACTGATTGCATCATGATGTTAGTGGTCAGGGAGTCTCCTGATATGTCAAACTGATCACATCAAGATGTTAGTGGTCAGGGAGTCTCCTGAATTGTCAAACTGATCACATCATGATGTTAGTGGTCAGGGAGTCTCTTGATATGTCAAACTGATTGCATCATGATGTTAGTGGTCAGGGAGTCTCCTGATATGTCAAACTGATCACATCAAGATGTTAGTGGTCAGGGAGTCTTCTGATATGTCAAACTGATCACATCATGATGTTAGTGGTCAGGGAGTCTCTTGATATGTCAAACTGATTGCATCATGATGTTAGTGGTCAGGGAGTCTCTTGATGATTGTGGTCAGGGAGTCTCCTTGATATGTCAAACTGATTGCATCATGATGTTAGTGGTCAGGGAGTCTATTGATATGTCAAACTGATTGCATCATGATGTTAGTGGTCAGGGAATCTCCTGATATGTCAAACTGATTGCATCATGATGTTAGTGGTCAGGGAGTCTCCTTGATATGTCAAACTGATTGCATCATGATGTTAGTGGTCAGGGAGTCTCTTGATATGTCAAACTGATTGCATCATGATGTTAGTGCTCAGGGAGTCTCCTGATATGTCAAACTGATCACATCATGATGTTAGTGGTTAGGGAATCCCCTGATATGTCAAACTGATCACATCATGATGTTAGTGGTCAGGGAGTCTCTTGATATGTCAAACTGATTGCATCATGATGTTAGTGGTCAGGGAGTCTCCTGATATGTCAAACTGATTGCATCATGATGTTAGTGGTCAGGGAGTCTCCTGATATGTCAAACTGATTGCATCATGATGTTAGTGGTCAGGGAGTCTCCTTGATATGTCAAACTGATTGCATCATGATGTTAGTGGTCAGGGAGTCTCTTGATATGTCAAACTGATTGCATCATGATGTTAGTGCTCAGGGAGTCTCCTGATATGTCAAACTGATCACATCATGATGTTAGTGGTCAGGGAATCCCCTGATATGTCAAACTGATTGCATCATGATGTTAGTGGTCAGGAGTCTCCTGATATGTCAAACTGATTGCATCATGATGTTAGTGGTCAGGGAGTCTCCTTGATATGTCAAACTGATTGCATCATGATGTTAGTGGTCAGGGAGTCTCTTGATATGTCAAACTGATTGCATCATGATGTTAGTGGTCAGGGAGTCTCCTGATATGTCAAACTGATCACATCATGATGTTAGTGGTCAGGGAATCCCCTGATATGTCAAACTGATCACATCATGATGTTAGTGGTCAGGGAGTCTCTTGATATGTCAAACTGATTGCATCATGATGTTAGTGGTCAGGGAGTCTCCTGATATGTCAAACTGATCACATCAAGATGTTAGTGGTCAGGGAGTCTCCTGAATTGTCAAACTGATCACATCATGATGTTAGTGGTCAGGGAGTCTCTTGATATGTCAAACTGATTGCATCATGATGTTAGTGGTCAGGGAGTCTCCTGATATGTCAAACTGATTGCATCATGATGTTAGTGGTCAGGGAGTCTCCTTGATATGTCAAACTGATTGCATCATGATGTTAGTGGTCAGGGAGTCTCTTGATATGTCAAACTGATCACATCATGATGTTAGTGGTCAGGGAGTCTCCTGATATGTCAAACTGATTGCATCATGATGTTAGTGGTCAGGGAGTCTCTTGATATGTCAAACTGATTGCATCATGATGTTAGTGGTCAGGCAGTCTCCTGATATGTCAAACTGATTGCATCATGATGTTAGTGGTCAGGGAGTCTCCTGATATGTCAAACTGATTGCATCATGATATTAGTGGTCAGGGAGTCTCTTGATGATTGTGGTCAGGGAGTCTCCTTGATATGTCAAACTGATTGCATCATGATGTTAGTGGTCAGGGAGTCTTGATATGTCAAACTGATTGCATCATGATGTTAGTGGTCAGGGAGTCTCCTTGATATGTCAAACTGATTGCATCATGATGTTAGTGGTCAGGGAGTCTCTTGATATGTCAAACTGATTGCATCATGATGTTAGTGGTCAATGATTAATAATCAGTTTAAACAAATTCCTGTATGTGCTTTTGTCTTTCCATGCAATTATTTTGTGCATTAATCTCTTTTTTCTTTAGCCATGGATTAAGGGAGATTTTGTTCCTGATAAACCCAAACTGTATAAAGTTGGACTCGGCACAGGTTACCTGGAACTGCCACAAGGTGAATTATTTAATATTCTTATTATCATTACAAGTAGGGTGAGATCCCCTTGTGGGAAAATACCTGGAAAAATGAAAAAGGCCAAGGGCCTGAAATACCATTCACTTACCCTAAAAAATATAACAATAAATGGATCACAATTTAAGAAAGGTCAGCATTTGTTCAAAAAATAGTTAGTGACTGCCTTTCTGCAGTGCCCTAAGGAGTGAGCCTTTGCAGATCTTAACACTGTGGTTTGGCAAAGAAGGGAAGAAGTCTTTCTTGAAAATGATTGCTGAGCTAAAGAAGTCTCTCCAGCACAGTTGTAATGATAAACCATGTGGTCAAGAATAAGACACGAAACACTGAAAGAATCTTGAACACTTATAACTTAACTAATATTGAAATGTTTCAGCCGTCCAATTTAAGAATCAAAGTTCTGTGTTAGATTTTGGTAGCTCTTATCTACACAGCTTATGAATGAATATTTTGGTAGCTCTTCTCTACACAGCTTATGAATGATCATTTTAGTAGCTCTTCTCTACACAGCTTATGAATGATCATTTTGGTAGCTCTTCTCTACACAGCTTATGAATGATCATTTTGGTAGCTCTTCTCTACACAGCTTATGAATGATCATTTTGGTAGCTCTTCTCTACACAGCTTATGAATGATCATTTTGGTAGCTCTCTCGACACAGCTTATGAATGATCATTTTGGTAGCTCTTCTCTACACAGCTTATAAATGATCATTTTGGTAGCTCTTCTCTACACAGCTTATGAGTGATCATTTTGAGCTCTTTCTACACAGCTTATGAATGATTATTTTGGTAGCTCTTCTCTATACAGCTTATGAATGATCATTTTTAGCTCTTCACTACACAGCTTATGAATGATCTAGCTCTTCTCTACACAGCTTATGAATGATCATTTTGGTAGCTCTTCTCTACACAGCTTATGAATGATCATTTTGGTAGCTCTTCTCTACACAGCTTATGATTGAATGCTCTTCTCTACACAGCTTATGAATGATTATTTTGGTAGCTCTTCTCTACACAGCTTATGAATGATCATTTTGGTAGCTGTTCTCCACACAGCTTATGAATGATCATTTTGGTAGCTCTTCTCTACAAGGCTTATGAATGATCATTTTGGTAGCTCTTCTCTACACAGCTTATGAATGATTATTTTGGTAGCTCTTCTCTACACAGCTAATGAATGATCATTTTGGTAGATCTTTTCTACACAGCTTATGAATGAATATTTTGGTAGCTCTTCTCTACACAGCCTATGAATGATCTGGATAACATTTTCTGGGAATAGTTGTTTATTTAATGTCTTACTTGCAATATGAATCTTGCAGTTGTTAATCAATACACACACATAATATTTGATGTTATTTCATGCTTGTTGTCTTTCTCTTTCAGTTGATTTGGTGAAAGGCAAGCTTGTTCAGTCTCTCCTAGGCACCAAGAACGTCTACATCCTGGACTGTAATGCAGACCTATTTGTGTGGTAAGCTACTTCAAATCTTTAACAAATCTGGTATAGGCTATAAAGGACCCACATAAATAGCAAAACAGGGGTAAAAATATTTTTTTTAAATTGCCACCATTCCATGGAACAGTACTTCTCAAATAATACTGTTCCTGATCAAATTTCACTGTTCCTACTTTTTTGTCGATAACAGGACAAATTTTCCGTTCTTCAAAATGGACTTAAGTTGCAACTTCTTTTTTGGTTAATATGTAAAAATATGTATGTTATTAGTATTTACATGATGCAGCATCCAGTTGCATACAGTCAGTCATACATACTGTATGCAACAGCCTTGCATGTGTGTATTCATTATTAATTGTAATGATGATTGCAGGCAAGGTGGGAAATGCTGTTTCTTAATTACTGCAAAAATTATTTTTATGGTAATTTTGTTTCACAACATGCATTTTTGTAAAGCAGAAGTTTAGGTATTGATCATTGATGACATATGCTTGTAAATAAAACACTGTTCCACCGAAACAGTGATGTTTGGAAATGAACTTTTCCTGCACAAAAAGCACTGTTCTTGGAACTGCGGATAATTCAACTCCTGCCAAAAACTAAAGTATTTTCTTCTGTGAAGTTTCTCTTGTGACCTTTACAAACTAGTTAAGTTAAATCTATCCAAGCCCATACTAATTAGTGCCATTGCTCATCCCAGTTTCCATGACATAAGCACTGCCAGTACTTATCATGGAGCAAGTAGAGTAAAATGTCTTGCTCAAGGACACAATGTAGTGCTTGCAACAGGAGAGCTGCATTTAAACTTGAACACTAATTAAACAAATAATCTAAACAAAGGTACTCTATAAATATTTTATGAATATTATCTTTGAGCTCTTAAGAGTTCATGAAAGTAATATTTAGTTGTTATTATTTGAAGGATTGGAAGGAAATCCAGTCGTCTGGTCAGAGCAGCTGCATTGAAGTTATCACAAGAACTGTGTGACATGCTGAAAAGGCCCAGTAATGCTTTGGTCATCAGGGTGCTTGAGGGGTAGGTATATGAGGAGACAGCTTATCTTTGTAGGGTATCCTGATATGGGGAGACTACTTATCTTTGTAGGGTAACCTGATATGAGGAGACTACTTATCTTTGTAGGGTAACCTGATATGAGGAGACTACTTATCTTTGTAGGGTAACCTGATATGAGGAGACTACTTATCTTTGTATGGTAACCTGATGTGAGGAAACTACTTATCATTGTAGGGTAACCTGATATGACTACTTAATGGTAAGATTACTTATCTTTGTATGGTAACCTGATATGGGAGATTACTTATCTTTGTAGGGTAACCTGATATGGGAGACTACTTATCTTTGTAGGGTAAGCTGATATGAGGAGACTACTTATCTTTGTAGGGTAACCTGATATTAGGAGACTACTTATCTTTGTAGGGTAATCTAATATGAGGAGACTACTTATCTTTGTAAGGTAACCTGATATGAGGAGACTACTTATCTTTGTAGGGTAACCTGATATGAGGAGATTACTTATCTTTGTAGGGTAACCTGATATGAGGAGACTACTTATCTTTGTAGGGTAACCTGATATGAGGAGACTACTTATCTTTGTAGGGTAACCTGATATGAGGAGACTACTTATCTTTGTAGGGTAAAATTCTTGATTTATATGTATTTTGCAGGGTTTTTTTCTCATTTTGTTGTTTATCACTTAGGGAAGAATCAAATTTTTTATAAAAGTATGGTAAATAAATCAAATGTTGCTTTTGCTATTTATTAAGAAGTATTGTCTGCAAAGTTTTTTATATTTTTTTATTGAAAAAGAACTACTAAGCAGTTGTCCTGCAATGATTATCTTGGCATTGTTCCTAAGGTACTGTCACCTGCAAGCAATTTAATTTGATTTTATTCTGATTTACAATCGTAAGAATAAAAATGGAACAAAATCTGTGTACTACAAGTGGTTTGACAGAATTATTAGTTTTCATGTCTTCTGATGAAAAAGTGTTTTAAAGTTTATGATGTCATAAGTTGAATAACTCTCCAGTTCTGGTATAAATCCATTGAAATTTAACCCTCAGCCAAAGTAGATGGAAATCTAGTAGCTCTCTCAATTTTACAAGTTTGTTTTGCCCCAACTGGCAATTAGTTGAGGGTCATCAATGGCTTAGTTTTTAAAACATGATTTAAATGATTTATTTTTTAAAAGATAGAATTTTATGAGAATTATGACTTGCTTTCAACTTGGTACAATACAAATTTGTAAGTTTTCATACTTTTTCTCAGTTACCTTTTTCTTTGTGTTTGGTATGGGTATTAACTTATGTACATAGAGGTATTGGCAACCATTTCAATCATATTTTATAGCAGAAGGATGTTCCTGAGGTCATTTAATGAATGACATGGAAAATGCCTCTTTTTAAATGTCAGATATTCCTGTAACATCATTTGCTTTCTACTGCTGTTTTTAGTTATGAAGCTTTGCGCTTTAAGCAGTATTTTGAAGAATGGGATGAAATATTAGCAGTGGACTACACTCTCTCAGCAGAAATGGTCATCAAATCTATGATTTCCAAGATGGGGTAGGGTCTGCATCCAGGAATGAGCGCTAAATTGCACCAAATGAATGTTGAATCATTGACAAATGTGTCTGTTATGGTGTCCAATTAACATGCATGTGTGTTGGTTGTTTAAAAGCATTTTGTGGTTAGGCGTAATGTCTATTGTAATGGAAAATGTCAAGTTATGTGGAAGTAGGGTGAAAAGGGTTCAGTATGGTGAAAAGGGTCCAGTATGGTGAAAAGGGTCCCATATGGTAAAAAGGGTCTAAGTATGGTGAAAAGGGTCCAGTATGGTGAAAAGGGTCCAGTATAGTGAAAAGGGTCCAGTATAGTGAAAAGGGTCCAGTATGGTAAAAAGGGTCCTGTATGGTGAAAAGGGTCCCATATGGTAAAAAGGGTCTAAGTATGGTGAAAAGGGTCCAGTATGGGGAAAGGTGTCCTGTATGCTGAAAAGGGTCCTGTATGGTAAAAAGGGTCCAGTATGGTGAAAAGGGTCAAGTATGGTAAAAAGTGTCCAGTATGGTAAAAAGGGTCCTGTATGCTGAAAAGGGTCCTGTATGCTGAAAAGGGTACAGTATGGTGAAAAGGGTCCAGTATGGTGAAAAGGGTCCAGTATGGTGAAAATGGTCCTGTATGCTGAAAAGGGTCCAGTATGGTAAAAAGGGTCAAGTATGACAAAAAGGTCCTGTATGCTGAAAAGGGTCCTGTATGCTGAAAAGGGTCCTATATGGTGAAAAGGGTCCAGTATGGTGAAAAGTGTCCTGTATGGTGAAAAAAGTCCAGTATGGTGAAAAGGGTCTAGTGTGGTGAAAAGTGTCCCATATGTTGAAAAGGGTCCAGTGTGGTGAAAAAGGTCCAGTATGGTGAAAAGGGTCCAGTATGGTGAAAAGTGTCCAGTATGGATCACCCTCAGTAGCAGACTTCCCGACTACTCATCCATCTTTTTAGCCGAGGCTAAGGCCATGCTCCTTGCCCTCAACTTTATTGAGTACTCCCCGCTCAGCCACTTTGTTATTTTCTCCGACTCAAAGGCTGTTCTTACTTCTTTACTCAATCTTAAATAGGATAACCTCACATGCCACCTCCTCCTTCGCAAAGTCCTTTCTCCAACCCTCTGCAGGAAAAGTATTCTTTTCTTCTGGATACCCAGCCATGTTGGCATTCTGGGTAACGACAGGACTGATGCAGCCGCTAAGCTTGCCCTCACCCTCCTCCCTGCCCCTTTTCCCAAAACCCTCTCTGACATCAAACCGCTTATCGCTTCCCTTGTTCGAGACCGCTGGCAAACCTCATGGAAGTCCCAAATTGATAACAAACTCCATGTCATCCAGCCCACAATTCCGATCAAAGCCACCATCAACAACCTCTCTCGTATTGACAACGTTCATATCACCAGTCTTAGAACTGGTCACACTCATCTCACCCACTCCCACCACCTTATTGGTTCCCCCCAACCCCTCTGCAACAATTGCCATTGCACCCTCACAATCCATCACGTTCTCCTTGCTTGCCCCCTGTACAACCTTCCCAGAGCTTCCCTCGCTCCCTACAACTCAATTGCTAAGTTCTTCCAGAAAAATCCTTCGGATAAAATTATCTCCTTCCTTCATCATGCCTCCCTCTATGACCATATTTAATTCTCCTCTTCCACCCCCTCTCTACTTTGTTTTTGTTTCAACCATGCACCTCCCCTCACAATCACAGCTTTCTGACCTTTTGTCCTTAAATTTATCTCATTCTTCCCTTGTTTCCTTTACTTCCTACCTCTAGAATGATCTGACCTCTCAGGCACAATTTGACCTTAATTGTTGTGGTGCCATTAAGCCATCATCAAACAAACAAACAAACCAGTATGGTGAAAAGGGTCCAGTATGGTGAAAAGGGTCCAGTATGGTGAAAAGGGTCCAGTATGGTGAAAAGGGTCCAGTATGGTGAAAAGGGTCCACTATGGTGAAAAGGGTGCAGTGTGGTGAAAAGGGTCCAGTATGTTGAAAAGGGTCCAGTATGGTAAAAAGAGTTTAGTATGGTGAAAAGGGTCCAGTATGTTGAAAAGGGTCCAGTATGGTGAAAAGGGTCCAGTATGGTGAAAAGGGTCCAGTATGGTGAAAAGGGTCCAGTATGGTGAAAAGGGTCCAGTGTGGTGAAAAGGGTCCAGTATGTTGAAAAGGATCCAGTATGGTGAAAAGGGTCCAGTATGGTGAAAAGGGTCCAGTATGGTGAAAAGAGTCCAGTATGGTGAAAAGGGTCCAGTATGGTGCAAAGAGTCCAGTATGGTGAAAAGGGTCCAGTATGGTGAAAAGGGTCCAGTATGGTGAAAATGGTCCAGTATGGTGAAAAGAGTCCAGTTTGTGAAAAGGGTCCAGTGTGGTGAAAAGTGTCTAGTATGTTGAAAAGGGTCCAGTATGGTGAAAAGGGTTCAGTATGGTGAAAAGGGTCCAGTATGGTGAAAAAAGTCCAGTATGGTAAAAAGAGTCCTGTATGGTGAAAAGGGTCCTGTATGGTGAAAAGGGTCCAGTATGGTGAAAAGGGCCAGTATGGTGAAAAGGGTCCAGTATGGTGAAAAGAGTCCAGTATGGTGAAAATGGTCCAGTATGGTGAAAAGAGTCCAGTATGGTGAGTAGGGTCCAGTATGTTGAAAAGTGTCCAGTATGTTGAAAAGGGTCCAGTATGGTGAAAAGGGTCCAGTATTGTGAAAAGAGTCCAGTATGGTGAGTAGGGTCCAGTGTGGTGAAAAGTGTTCAGTATGTTGAAAAGGGTCTAGTATGGTGAAAAGGGTCCAGTATGGTGAAAAGGGTCCAGTATGGTGAGTAGGGTCCAGTATGGTGAAAAGTGTCCAGTATGTTGAAAAGGGTCCAGTATGGTGAAAAGGGTCCAGTATAGTGAAAAGGGTCCAGTATGGTGAAAAAGGTCCAGTATGGTGAAAAGGGTCCTGTATGGTGAAAAGGTTCCTATGATGTGTTAGGGGTGAAGTATTATTGCAAGGGTCCAGTGTTATGGAAAGTGCCCATCATAATGGCTCCAGTGCTCCAAAAATGTTATGCAAAACATCTAGTGTGGTGGAAAGGCTTCAGGAGGTCTTGTGTTTTATGGAAAGGGTCTAGTATTACATATATTCATCATATGTGTTGTTTAAATGGCAAGTCAAGTTTTGGGGAAAACGATATTTTTCAAATACATTTTTGGAAATGCCCATATGATGAAGTTGTTCTCTCCATTTGTCATCAAAATCAATAATCAGATAATTTTGAACTTAAAATATTAAAGCAAAGCAAAGCATCGGCTGCCTAACTTTATAGAGATAAGATATTTTTCCAATTTAATATTTCATGTTCGGCTGTATTTTCATTAAACTATCAACTTGTGATATTTCATCCCATTTTCATCAGTTTTCTGTTGTATGTGTCATGTAATCATTCTACTCATTGATTTATGCTGATTTGTAATTGAATTAAAAACTTACCTGCATAAAAATGTCTTCAATTATATCTTTATTCGTTACTCAACTACAACTGAAGAGAAGCAACTTTCCAAAACTTTTTAGATAAAGCAGCGATATCATTTAATTTCAATAACACACTGATTTTAATGGCTTCAATCACAAAAATATGCATTTGTAGCTATTTTTCTAAGAACCTCCATGCAAGGGAAACATTATTTTCATTTTCAAAGTAAGACAATATACAGTTCTACAAGTATGACAAAGCAAATAACTTCAGCTTGTTTGAAAAGTAAAAAAAATCTTGCATGGAGCTGTAAAAAGTGTTATGGCTTTAAAGACAGCTTTATCAAATATAGGAAGATTTTACCATTGTAAGCATGTTGGAGATAAACCTAGTGGAAATTATCATTTTTTATTTCTTTAAAAGTGATTTTTAAAACAAATTGTCTCAGTATTTGAGAAATCTTACAGACAAGCATGAATTTGTATTGTCTGTTGTAAAAATGGCTGGAATAGAGAGGGACAACATGTCGCACGTTATTCCCTTGCTTAGTCCTTTCTCTGCTTTGTAAATTTGCAGTGTTTGATTGTTGTATGTTTTTAACACTTTAATATGAGTTGAGAGTAGAACACTGCAAGAGGGGTAATTCATAGTCAATATCTCCAAATTGAACATATTTTTTGAATATCTTAATGAGTTAATTTGCTCAAAGAAATTACATTAAAATCCAGTCCAATTCAATGAATTTGGTCATCAAGGCCACAATTCAGAAAATATTTATAGAAAACATTTGTTTAAATAGATTTTAAGACTATTACAATGCAGGTAGGTGGTCAACGACTAATTGCAAAATTGGTCAGTAAGTACCCATCAGCATGAGTAGCTAAAGATCAAGTTGAAAACAATAAACTGTACCGTACCCTTTATAAACATTTGATTAAGAATGACACAATGTTGTCTTTGATTGAGATGCACTCAGAATGAAGTGATAGTTTATGCACAGTAACCCTCATCATGTGGAAGGTAAAACTGCAGGCCTTAGGAATTGCCATCTAAAGATGAGGGCTTAGCTCCCTAATCCTTGTCTTTCTACAGGGGGAAACTACAGATCCCTAAACTCTCTACATTCATGATCAACATTAGTGCACAAACCTATCTTGTGAAAGATACTGGCACCTATACTTGCTACCTGTGTTACTGGTGAACCCTTATTATGCAGCAAGCTGCCTAGTATGTGATCAGGATTAACACTTTTCCGCGGTTTATTCCGTACGACACAGACTGCGGAATGGGGTGTGCTAGGTCCATTCCACAGTCTTGTGTCGTACAGGACAGACATCGGGATCGCCCTTTTTGCCTTATAAGGGAATTTTGATTTGACGTGCAATCTCACCCAGTGCTACCATTTGTGTGTTCGTTACTAATCATTCATTGATTGTAGATTGCAGCTTATTGTCTATATTGCATTCTTGACTGAATATCAACAAGCTGTGTTATATATTGTTCTAACAATCTGTTGTGTTAAACATGTGTATTGTGTAAAAGTAAAAACAGTTTGATTCTAATGATATTTGACACTAAAACTTGCATGATGTTGAGGATTGATTTTACACCTTAAGGTCAGCGAGTCACACTGCTGTTTGCTTGTAACAAGTGAGGAGTGCCCAGTAACATGCATATGATTAATAATGTTACATATCTGAGATAATAGAAGTATAATGTAATGTATATAATAAAGCTAAACATCCAGCTATTATTGAAAGAGTACTCGGCTCAGATGCATTAAAAAGAGTACTCGGCTCAGATGCATTGAAAGGAGTACTCGGCTCAGATGCATTGAACAGAGTACTCGGCTCAGATGCATTGAAAGGAGTACTCAGCTCAGATGCATTGAAGGAGTACTCGGCTCAGATGCATTGAAAGGAGTACTCAGCTCATATGCATTGAAAGGAGTACTCAGCTCAGATGCATTGAAGGAGTACTCGGCTCAGATGCATTGAAAGGAGTACTCGGCTCAGATGCATTAAAGGAGTACTTGGCTCAGATGCATTGAAAGGAGTACTCAGCTCGCTCAGATGCATTGAAAAAAAGTACTCGGCTCAGATGCATTTAAAGGAGTACTCGGCTCAGATGCATTAAAGAAGTACCCGGCTCAGATGCATTGAAAGGAGTAGTCGGCTCAGATGCATTGAAAAGAGTACTCGGCTCAGATGCATTGAAAGGAGTACTCAGCCCAAATGCATTAAAAGGAGTACTCGGCTCAGATGCATTGAAAGGAGTTCTCAGCTCAAAATGCATTGAAAGGAGTACTCGGCTCAGATGCATTGAACAGAGTACTCTGCTTAGATGCATTGAAAGGAGTACTCGGCTCAGATGCATTGAAAGGAGCAGTCGGCTCAGATGCATTGAAAGGAGTACTCGGCTTATATGCATTGAAAGGAGTACTCAGCTCAGATGCATTGAAAGGAGTACTCGGCTCAGCTGCATTGAAAGGAGTACTTGGCTCATATGCATTGAAAGGAGTACACTCAGCTCAGATGCATTGAAAGGAGTACTCGGCTCATATGCATTGAAAGGAGTACTCGGCTCAGATGCATTGAAAGGAGTACTCGGCTCAGATGCATTGAAAGGAGCAGTCGGCTCAGATGCATTGAAAGGAGTAGTCGGCTCGGATGCATTGAAAGATCGGCTCAGATGCATTGAAAGGAGTACTCGGCTCAGATGCATTGAAAGGAGTACTCGGCTCAGATGCATTGAAAGGTGTACTCGGCTCAGATGCATTGAAAGGAGTACTCAGCTCATATGCATTGAAAGGAGTACTCAGCTCAGATGCATTGAAAGGAGTACTCAGCTCAGATGCATTGAAAGGAGTACTCGGCTCAGATGCATTGAAAGGAGTACTCGGCTCAGATGCATTGAAAGGAGTACTCTGCTCATATGCATTGAAAGGAGTACTCAGCTCAGATGCATTGCATACTCGGCTCAGATGCATTGAAAGGAGTACTCAGCTCAGATGCATTGAAAGGAGTACTCAGCTCATATGCATTGAAAGGAGTACTCACCTCAGATGCATTGAAAGGAGTACTCAGCTCAGATGCATTGAAAGGAGTACTCTGCTCAGATGCATTGAAAGGTGTACTTCGCTCAGATGGAAGGTGGGTTTTCAGGGGTCCCTATGATAATCAAAAACTTGCTGTAGCTCTTCATTTGCATGAATATTCAAAATCAACTCTGAATCAATCAATCCATTGCTCTCCTGTTTAGTTCTTACTTGAAGCTTGTGATGATTGAAGAATAGTCAAATGCACTCTTTGGAAGAAGATGCTCCTAATGAGATCACGGACACTTCACTCACCCATAAGTGTTCCTTTGAAAATAACCTGGTGGTGGTCAAAAACTATTTGGAAGGGTCATTTCAATTCTATGATCTTCCATGTGCAGTTCTGTTTATGGTTGCCAATTTTTGGTTTACAACTAGAGTGAAAAGATGACATTTAGACCAGCATATAAAACAATAGATTTGAAGAAGTTTTGTTTTGCTACTTTGGGAAATTCTTGTTCATGAGTTGATTTTTTCAACTAAAGAATTTAGCGTCCCAATGCATATTTTACTCATTTGTAGCTTACAGTTGGATATTGCTGGTAAATTACATTTTAAAAAGATATTTGCATGATTTATAATTTTGTGAGTAGAAATTTTAAGAATGAAAGCTAGACAAACAAAAACTGTCAAATGATTGTCTCTGAATTTTTCTGTTATGTTATTAAAGTTTCCATTTATACATGATACAAGATTGTGCTTTGTATCCTTAGGAAAATGTTGTGCAATTCATGTATTCTTTGTACAGTCAAATTACAATTATATTAGAATCTCGGATCAATTAATTAATAATGAAATGAGAAATATTAAACTCAAGATTGTAGGTTCTATAAAACTTGTGAAATATTTGTATTATTTTTTAAACACCTTCAATCCTTTTTTTAAATCTAGATCAGAGAGCCAGATTTTCAAATCCAAGTTCCCTGGATGGGATGATGTCCTGGTTGTAGATTACACCAGAAAATCAGAGGAAGTAGCACGGAAACCTCACATTCAAATGGTAAGACTTTAAGGGTGTCACCTGTGGGTCCCACAATATTGCACTTTAAGTTTCTGTAGTTTAAGGAAGATCAATAGTTGATGTTTATAGCTTACAGTTGAAGCAAACTAAATATATTGGCAGGAGTATGGATGGGGGTCACCTCTTCAAAATGCAGGCCTTTTGTAGGATGATTTTTTCATTTTGATTTTATCCTGATTTTACCTCCACTTTTGGTATTGGGAAACGTTCCCTTTAAATTTTATTGCTGGAGAAAGTTTGAAAAATTCTGCATTCCTAGTTCTTGGAGAGTGAACAGCTCACCTTTCTAAAGCTGTTGTTGACCTGAAACTGTTATGTTTGCCTTTGAGGACATCTAACGGACCTTTTCAAACCGACTTTAGCCGAATGTGATTTCTTCAGTACTTCGACCATTTAAATGCTTAGGGAACATTTCTTTTGTTTCCCAACCAATCAGGTGCAGGATTGAGGGAAAAAATGTAAGCAGCAATACTTGCACGTGTTTCCTTCAAGTTTAACGCACATATGATACGTGCGCTTGCAAGCATTTTATCATACACTTGGTCCCATACCGTGCATGAATTGTGCAGACGGCCAAGATTCCTCAGTATATTTTTTGATCAATAAGATTCCTCCAGTATACCATTGGTCCATTATGGACACGTGAATCTTGGCCATGTGACATTATTTAAATAAGTTATCCGGAAATTGCCGAATCAGATTTGAAAAGGTCTATAGTAAGATTAATTTGTTGTCACGGAATCAGTTGATCACACAATGTTTGCTGTTGATTTGCGATTAATTCACCAAGTGTTTAGTCACCAAAATTTGTAAGTGTTTAACGATTAATCGGAACCAATCTTTACCCAAAAATTGACAACAAAAAATAATCTGTTAAGTCTTCAACAAAATTTTGTGGAACTGGTACAGCTCCCACACAAGAAGACCATGCATTTTCGGAAAACAAATAGGCCAAAAATCTTACCAAAAGGCAAATATCATGCCTTAACATTACCCGCAAGGCTGATAAAACTGGTTGAAAATCAAAATCCTGGGATTAGTAAAAATATCAGCAAGAAATGTTACCGCTTTCGGCCTTACTTAGCGCCGCTGAAGTCACTTTCCTAGTTTGACAGCTGCTGTAACAAAATAGTTTATTTACAGACCATACCTTGATATAGGTTTTAAAAAGCCCCACCAATTATTTTGCTCCAGCTTGTACACTAAGCCACCCGTATAGTATGTTCGTGATAAACTGTTTGAAAACTTGACTAAACACTTTGAAGAGTTGTGAGCAATTGGCAATTTATAGCTAATCTTTAACAGCACTAGTCTAACACAACGTTGTAGTTAGATATTTGTTTCTATTTTTAATGGTTTTATTTTCTTCCTATTTTGTTTGAAAAAGCAAGATACAACTTTTAAAAGACACCTGGTTTTCATGGCCTTTAATCTCAATATTACACATTTTTTAGATATTTCTTTAACAATTTTAATACCAGATGAACATTGTTTTCATATTTGGTCCGATGCGATAGCATCAGGAACCTTTGCGGCCGTGTGTGGTGTGTATGTATGTGTGTAGTGTGTATGTATGTGTGTGTATGTGATGGCCATATCGTAAACTAGATATCTCAAGAGTGATTCAGTGGATTTGTGTCATATGTGGTACACAGATAGCCCATAATCCGTTGATGTGCCCTAATGTTTTTGATGGTGATGTCATGTCTATTAATAAGTAATCGGGGCTTAATGAAAAATTCTTGAAATGTTCATATTTTAACATCGGCATGTCTGTTTTGTTTTGTATTTGGTATACTTATGATATTAGCTGGTGTGTACATATTCATGATGTAAAAACATTGAATTTCATTAATATGCATAGTAGGCGAGGCTTAATATGATTTTGCTGAAGAGAGCTTGTAAACACAGTATCTCAAGAACGGTAAATTGGATTCATATTATATTTGGTACACAGATAGCCTATGGTCAGTAGATGTGCCCCATTGTTTTTGATGGTGATGTCATACATATTATGTAGTAGGCGGGGCTTAATGTAAACATCTTGAAATGCTTTCATTTTGATAAGCGCATGTCTGTTTTGCTTCATATTTGTTATAAAAATGATGTTAGCTGTTATGTATGTTTTCATTGTATAAAAACATTGAATTTCATTAATATGCATAGTGGGTGGGGCTTAATATGATTTTGTAAACAACAAGCGTGTAAACATAATATCTGAAAAACAATGAACCGGATTCACGCCGTGTGTGGTACACAGATAGATAGCTCATGGTCAGCAGATGTGCCCTCATGCTTTTGGTAGTGATTTCATGCATATTAGTAAGTAGGCGGGGCTTAACGTGAAAATGTGATAAATGAGCAAGTGTATGTGCGTTTTGCATCATTGGGTATGATAATATTGTTGGTTATGTCATTAAATTTCATTATATGCATGGTAGGCGTGGCTTAATGTGAAAGTGCCAAAGGATGCAAACACCATACTGTATCTCATGAACTGTATATCAGATTTATGTCATATGTCGTACACAGATGGTCATGGTCTGTACATATGTTCTAATGTTGTGGTAGTGATGTCTTGAATATTAATGAATAGGCGGGGCTTACTGTCAAATTATTGAAATAGGATAAATGAACAACCGTGTTTGCATCATACTTGCGATGATAATGTTATTGATTATTGTGCACATGCTTGGGCTAATGTTGTCAACAAGTTGTATTTGATTGATCTGCATGGTGGGTGTGGCTTATGAATAAATATCATGGAACAAATATTTCATGATATGCAATGACATGGCAGTTTATACAAAACTTGCAAATCAATCAGCTGATGAAAAAAGCATCAGAATTATAAAAACCTTTTGGTTCTGGTTAAGTTGAGATGACAGTTACACAATTGCAGATGTTTCATTCATTTTGCTGTTTAACAATGATAGAAGTAATCCTTAATTCATTTTCTTACTTTGATGGTTTTGTTGACTGCTCAATGTATTCCGATATTCTCTTATTCTCATCATACAGGGCAGTCATTCTTGTGTATAGTTTACATTAGTATCTGTGTGTAACCTATTATGCTCATTAAACAAGCCATTGTATCTTGGATGGAAAAAAGTATTTTTCATCATTTTATCTTAAAATAACATAATTCATTAGTTAAATTCCATCAATTTTGACTTTCGTGGTCTAGGGGTCATAGTATCAGCTTGGCATGCTAGTGGTCCTAGGTTTAATTCCCAATGGGTCTTCATTCATTCATCAGCGCTTCACAAACGGCCGTGGGTATCTCTGTATAGACCTTTTCATATCAGAATCAGCAATTTCCAGGAAATAATGTAAATAATGTCACATGCCCGAAATTCATGTGTTCTTTATGGACCAATGGTATACTGGGGAAATCTGTTCGTCCGGTCAAAAACTTGGGAATCTTGGCCATCTGCACAATTCACACACAGTATAGGACCAAACGTATTAAAAAAAGGCTTTTTAATGCACTTATCATACATATGTTATACATGAAGGTAAAACGTGTGCGCAAAACTTCAAAACTGCACCTGATTGATCTGGATACAAAGGGAAAATTCCCCCAGCATTTGATTGGTCGAAGTACGGAGTAAACTCGACCAAACTCAGTTTGAAAAGGTCAACAACCTTAGCTGTTGAGGGACGCTAAATACCCAAACTACCTACCAACAATTTTAAAGAAGAGTGTGCATGTTTGTTTGTTTCAGGATTCTGAACCCAGAGCGGCTCTGAAGACGGACCTGTCCGCTCTGTTCATGCCTAGGCAACCACCCATGAACAACACAGAGACTGTAAGTTACTACCCTTTTGAGCCGCATATACTTTATGAAGTCAATTACAAACTGATTAATTTACAGCTCTTCGAATTCTCAATTCTGAAAATGAGAGATACGCCAGAATGTGGTGTCATATGATGTCATTTTTATTTTGAATATATGGCATTTAGATCCTATAAAATGGATTGAAATTTACACCAGAATGATCCCAGATAAGTTGTGCATTTGAGTATGGAGACAAATATTATTTTAGAGAAGGTGTGGTCAGTGTGTGTGGGTGTGTGTGTTTGCTTGAGGAGGAAGAAGGGTATATGGGACCCTATTTGAAACATTTTGATGCCTTTAAAATGTTTTTGAAGTTT
Organism: Chiridota heheva; assembly: GCA_020152595.1. Lineage (NCBI taxonomy): Eukaryota > Metazoa > Echinodermata > Holothuroidea > Apodida > Chiridotidae > Chiridota > Chiridota heheva. The sequence goes on from JAIGNY010000135.1 coordinate 49,965, forward strand.
GCTGCAGTTAATGTGAGAATGAGACCCAATTGCAAGAAGATTAATTTTCTTGCAACTCATTCATAAAGTAGACATTTTGTTGACACTTTTGTAAATTATGAAGGGGTATAAGCTAAACAAGAATTTGAGTTATATGGAATGTTTGGCAATTAATTGCTTGGAGATTTTGTTTCTCTTACCTCAGAAAGTTCAAAAGAGCATGTTTCAATAATTTAATTAATAAGTAAAATTAATTAATTAATGATGAATAATTAATTTCTATGTTTTAGGATCAGTTGATGGAGGAGTGGAATGAGGACCTGGATGGAATGGAGGCTTTTGTTCTTGAAGGCAAGAAGTTTGCCAGGTTACCAGACAAAGAACTCGGTGTGTATTAAGCTATACACATTCACGTTTGCTCTAACTTATTGTGTAATACAGAATTACCTTTGTCAGTTTTTAAGTTGAATATCTTCTTAATGTCTTTAAATTACGTCAAAGGCACCTGTAGTTTCCAAGTTTTGGTTAATCAAAGTTAGAATAATTTTTAATTCATGTAAAACTTGTGATGTATTAAAGAGAAGACAGCTCAGAATCTTTCATGTAATTCTGTAAATTTCTGTCCTAAATTTTCTATCACTGACAATCACCAGACAATTCTCCTGCTAAATATTTAATTTTTTTGATGGGAGATTTAAAGCCTCTTCGTCATATTCAACCTCTCCCATTCAAATAATGTTGGGGAAGGATTGAAAAACAATAAGTAAACATATGGAAATTCATTTGTTCCTGTGTTGATTTTTCAAAATTTTAATAAAATTTGCATAATTCATTATAAAAAGGTGTTGAAATTTAAAATGCTGTAAAATAGTCAATTTTCAACCAATTTTGATTGAATTTTTGGCTGTTTTCATGGTTTATAGCCTATTTTCATGGACAATAGCCTATTTTAATGGTTTATAGCCTATGTTTATGGGTTATAGCCTTTTTTCATGGGTTATAGCCTATTTTCATGGTTTATAGCCTATTTTTATGGGTTAAAGCCTATTTTCATGGTTTATAACCTAATTTCATATGTTATAGCCAATTTTCATGGGTTATAGCCTATTTTCATTGTTTATAGCCTATTTTCATGGCTTATAGCCTATGTTCTGGTGTTATAGCCTATTTTCATGGTTTATAGCCTATTTTTATGGTTTATGGCCTATTTTCATAGGTTATAGCCTATTTTCATGGTTTATAGCCTATTTTCATAGGTCATAGCCTACTTTCGTGGTTTATAGCCTATTTTCATGGGCTATAGCCTATTTTCATGGGTTATAGCCTATTTTCATGTGTTATAGCCTATTTTCATGGTTTATAGCCTATTTTTTAGTTTATAGCCTATTTTTATGGGTTATAGCCTATTTTCATGGGTTATAGCCCATTTTCATGGTTTATAGCCTATTTTCATGGTTTATAGCCTATTTTCATGGGTTATAGCCTATTTTCATGGGTTATAGCCTATTTTCATGGGTTATACAGTAGCGTATTTTCATAAGTTAAAGCCTATTTTCATGGTTTATAGCCTATTTTCTTGGGTTGTAGCCTATTTTCTTGGGTTATAGCCTATTTTCTTGGGTTATAGCCTATTTTCTTGGGTTATAGCCTATTTTCTTGGGTTATAGCCTATTTTTATGGGTTATAGGCTATTTCTGTGGTTTACAGCCTATTTCTGTGGTTTACAGTCTATTTTCGTGGGTTATAGCCTATTTTCGTGGGTTATAGGCTATTTTTGTGAATTATAGCCTATTTTTGTGGGTTGTAGCCTATTTTCATGGTTTATAGCCTATTTTCTTGGGTTGTAGCCTATTTTCTTGGGTTGTAGCCTATTTTTCTAAGTTGTAGCCTATTTTTCTGGGTTATAGCCTATTTTTGTGGGTCATAGCCTATTTTCGTGGGTTATAGCCTATTTTCATGGGTTATAGCCAATTTTCGTGAATTATAGCATATTTTTGTGGGTTTATAGCCTATTTTTGTGAGTTACAGCCTATTTTCGAGAGTTATAGCCTATTTTCATGGGTTATAGCCTATTTTTCTTCAAATGAAGATCAATGTGTTGCTGCCTGTTCATAGATCTTGAAGCAACCATGCTTAACCACTAATACCATCTTCTAATGCAAGGATGACTGGTAAACAAACTTAGCATCCCTGTCATTACATACATTGTAAATTATGATAGTTTAATGATGATGTTGGATTTTATACAGTGGCCTTGTACCTTGTTGCTTTTTGATTATCAAGTGTCAAGGTTTTATGCTGATATGATTTATTGCATAAGTTTCATGTTGATAATATGTATTGCACTATATCTGTTTCAGGTCACTTTAATAGTGGTGATTGTTATGTGTTCCTTTGTCGCTACTGGGTGCCCAAAGACCTAAAAGAGGGTGAAGAAAATGAAGAGGGGGAGAATGTAGATGATGAAGAAGAGGAAGTGGAAGAAGATGACTTTCAGTGCACAGTTTATTTCTGGCAAGGGCGTGATGCTAGTCAGATGGGGTGGCTTACATTTACATTCAGTCTGCAGAAGAAATTTGAGTCGTTATTTCGGAATAAATTGGAAGTTGTAAGACTTTTCCAAGTAAGTGACTGTCTGTTCTTCCTTCCAAACCATTCACTGCAAACGTTGTAGGATGCAATAATGTATTCCATCTTCAACAAAATCTCCTTTGTTCGATCAGTTTGTGATTCCTTCCAAACCATTCACTGCAAACGTTCCAGGATGCAATAATGTATTCCATCTTCAACAAAATCTCCTTTGTTCGATCAGTTTGTGATTCCTTCCAAACCATTCACTGCAAACGTACCAGGATGCAATGATGTATTCCATCTTCAACAAAATCTCCTTTTTCCGATCAGTTTGTGATTCCTTCCAAACCATTCACTGCAAACGTTCCAGGATGCAATAATGTATTCCATCTTCAACAAAATCTCCTTTTTCCGATCAGTTTTATGTTCATGATTAAGTTTTCAGTATAGTTTCATCTCTTTATAGCATCTTCCAAAGTGACATGACTCAGTGCAATTTCTGGGCAGAGAACTGATATTTGACAAATTTTAAAACATCTTTTATTGCAATGACTTTACTTTCGGCTATGTGGAATTTAACTCCCCTGCTTTCCCTGCCTTAGTTATTTCATATATGTCAAAAGGTTTTGATTATCCTATCTGGCCAATTAAAATTTTAGTTTGTTGTATCTACTCCATCATGTTTGTTCTATTGTCTGTAGATACTGTAGCACAACCTCATTTGTAAGTACCAAAAACCATGCTGGTGCAACCATGTCATTACCTGATGGGTCAAACTTTAAGGTTTTCCTTTTTCCTTTCAGCAACAAGAGAATTTAAAATTCCTTTCTCACTTCAAGAAGAAGTTCTGCATCCACCGTGGAAAGAGAAGGTTCGGGAAACAGCTGGAAGAGCCAGAGAAGCACGACATGAATCCCAGAATGCATCACATCCGAGCCAACGGGGATCCTTTGCACACGCTGCATAGAGGTTCCACCTGCAACATTGTGGCTGAATTCTGAATTTTGGTAAGGACTGATCATGTGACTGGAAAATTTATGAAAGAATGGAAGGATTTTTATCTATTGGTTAAAACCCATAAGAAATGTTTTATTTTTACATTTGTACTCTTTACAGATGAAATCAATTCTTAACAATGCTGATTACTTTTTACTTTTTTTTATGTTTCTGTCTCATATGGAAAATCCACAATTCAGGGTGAAAACCTGGTATTTATCTGCTTTCATCCCAGTCAAATCAATTATATGGGCGTACACCATCAGCTGAAGTGACCATTGAGTAATGCTTGTCTATTGGATACATGCAGAATATGAATTAACCTATCTTAGATGATTGACAGCTTTTTCAACCAATCACTGCATGAATTTAACTAGCAACAAAATCTGCATAACTAAGTAGGCAAAAATCCATGCGCAATACTGGTACAGTACAGCAAGCTAGTGGCGCGCTTTTGAGGTCAATGCAATATACTATACAAAACAAATTTCTGCACACTCAGACTGAGTGACAACAAAATGGTGAACAAACATTTCGCCACGGACTCGCTACGGGCATTGTAAATAAGAATTCCGTTACCCAGAATGTTAAGCAAATGGAATTTTGTTTATTCCTTCTGCTAAAAACTCTAAAGATTGGGGAAAGTGCCATAAATAGATCAAAACTTACAGCAGGCCACATGAACATTTAAATGGCAATGCATTGGTAATGCATGATAGTGTATTTGAGGTTTGTTTGCCCCTCCTAGTTTGCTATGGTGGGTGTGGCTTATTTCCTAATCCAGAGACGTTAATTGATTGATGATAGAATGAATGGTATGTTGCACTTTTAAGCAATTTTTAATGAGTTTTTTTTTAGAATTATATTAAGGTGCATAAAAGTTGTATTTCCTGAGTGAGTGTGGGGCCGTTGATGTTCACATATCAGTGTGGGGCCGTTGATGTTTACTTGTCAGTGTGGGGCCGTTGATATTCACATGTCAGTGTGGGGCCGTTGATGTTTACTCGTCAGTGTGGGGCTGTTGATGTTAACATGTCAGTGTGGGGCTGTTGATGTTTACTTGTCAGTGTGGGGCCGTTGATGTTCACATGTCAGTGTGGGGCCGTTGATGTTTACATGTCAGTGTGGGGCCATTGATGTTTACTTGTCAGTGTGGGGCCTTTGATGTTTGTCAGTGTGGGGCCGTTGATGTTTACTTGTCAGTGTGGGGCCGTTAATGTTTACTTGTCAGTGTGGGGCCGTTAATGTTTACTTGTCAGTGTGGGGCCGTTGATGTTAACATGTCAGTGTGGGGCCATTGATGTTTACTTGTCAGTGTGGGGCCTTTGATGTTTGTCAGTGTGGGGCCGTTGATGTTTACTTGTCAGTGTGGGGCTGTTGATGTTTACTTGTCAGTGTGGGGCTGTTGATGTTTACTTGTCAGTGTGGGGCAGTTGATGTTAACATGTCAGTGTGGGGCCGTTGATGTTTACTTGTCAGTGTTGGGTCGTTGATGTTTGTCAGTGTGGGGCTGTTGATGTTTACTTGTCATTGTGGGGCCGTTGATGTTTACTTGTCAGTGTGGGGCTGTAGATGTTAACATGTCAGTGTGGGGCCGTTGATGTTTACTTGTCAGTGTTGGGTCGTTGATGTTTGTCAGTGTGGGGCCGTTGATGTTAACTTGTCAGTGTGGGGCCTTTGATGTTTACTTGTCAGTGTGGGGCCTTTGATGTTTGTCAGTGTTGGGCCGTTGATGTTTACTTGTCAGTGTGGGGCCATTGATGTTTACTTGTCAGTGTGGGGCCGTTGATGTTTACTTGTCAGTGTGGGGCTGTAGATGTTAACATGTCAGTGTGGGGTCGTTGATGTTTACTTGTCAGTGTTGGGTCGTTGATGTTTGTCAGTGTGGGGCCGTTGATGTTAACTTGTCAGTGTGGGGCCTTTGATGTTTACTTGTCAGTGTGGGGCCTTTGATGTTTGTCAGTGTGGGGCCGTTGATGTTAACATGTCAGTGTGGGGCCGTTGATGTTTACTTGTCAGTGTGGGGCCGTTGATGTTTACTTGTCATTGTGGGGCCGTTGATGTTTGTCAGTGTGGGGCCGTTGATGTTAACATGTCAGTGTGGGGCTGTTGATATTTACTTGTCAGTGTGGGGCCGTTGATCTTTACTTGTCAGTGTGGGGCCGTTGATCTTTACTTGTCATTGTGGGGCCGTTGATGTTTGTCAGTGTGGGGCCGTTGATGTTTGTCAGTGTGGGGCTGTTGATGTTTACTTGTCAGTGTGGGGCCGTTGATCTTTACTTGTCAGTGTGGGGGCGTTGATGTTAACATGACAGTGTGGGGCCGTTGATGTTAACATGTCAGTATGGGGCCGTTGATGTTTACTTGTCAGTGTGGGGCCGTTGATGTTTACTTGTCAGTGTGGGGCTGTTAATGTTTACTTGTCAGTGTGGGGCGGTTGATGTTAACATGTCAGTGAGGTGCCGTTGATGTTAACATGTCAGTATGGGGCCGTTGATGTTTACTTGTCAGTGTGGGGCGGTTGATGTTAACATGTCAGTGAGGTGCCGTTGATGTTAACATGTCAGTGTGGGGCCGTTGATGTTTACTTGTCAGTGTGGGGCGGTTGATGTTAACATGTCAGTATGGGGCCGTTGATGTTTACTTGTCAGTGTGGGGCCGTTGATGTTAACATATCAGTGTGGGGGCCGTTGATGTTTACTTGTCAGTGTGGGGCCGTTGATGTTAACATGTCAGTATGGGGCCGTTGATGTTTACTTGTCAGATTGAATGTACTTTGGGAATTTTATTGGTTGTTTATGCATCCTGCCTATAAATTTTGTTTATCAATTTGAAGCCATTGGTGACTGTTAATTGGGGGTATGGTGGGCCCAGTGGGGTATCAAAATATCCTTGTCAGGGCTTCTCTTGATTTATTGTGTAATGAATATCAGTGAATTCATATAAGAAAATGGGAAGTTAAATTTAGCAGATGACATCACTAATGTTTGAGGTTCTTTATTGCTATTCCAGTCAATAACATGTATATTGCTGAATTAGAACCATCTGATGTGTTCCATGCATAGTTTATAAGGATAGACCATAATCGCCATGAAATTTTTATCTTTAGTTCACCCTTGTTTTTCTCTTTTATTGCAGCTACATACTAATGGTGCCCTTCAACAGTGAAGATTGTAAAGGCATTGTGTACACATGGTTGGGCAGCAAAGCAGATGTGGATATGGGCAGATTAGCAGAAGAGATGGCATATGATATTTATCCAGTAAGTTTCTAGTAATATATTGCAAGGGTCCATATCCAGGAGGAAGATTTGTTGTTACAGGATTAGTTCAGGGGTCAAGCAAGTCTCATCTTATGTGAAAAAGGACTTCAAAGGAAACAAAATGGTGAAGACAACAATTCAAAAAGCTTATTCCATTAAGGCATTGAGGCGGTATTATTTCAGTTTAAAGTTTGATATTATTTGTGTAGAAGCGGTTGAAATCAGACTAGTCGTGATGTCACATCCTCACATTCCTCAGTCTTTCTGTATTCTCCGCCACACAACATACTTACCTGCTACCACATTAATACAATAGGCTACAGCTCTCGACCTCACTCAAAACACTTCGAAAAATTCTTACTCCGCCCCCTTTGGCCCTTAGACCCTCTTCCCTCCAGGAAATTTTCAACGTTCGTAATGACCTCAAGTCTGGAAAGTTTTCTGTTTGTTTTTATTGTGTTTTACGTACTTTTGACAAGAATTGACTGTTTTTACTCTTCCGTGAAGACTTCACTTTTGTGTATGTTTTTACGTGTTTCTGCAAGCAGAATCTTAAAATTTTCCGTGATTTGGTTTGGCCCCATAAAGCTTGCGTTAGTTAACATTAGGCCTAATGTTAGTCCTGCCTAACTCACTCTAGTGTGTCAGTGGATTGTGCAAGTTATGTTCCGTGACTAGCTTAGTTTAGCGGACTAGCTTAGCTCTGTAGAAAAGGAAGAATTGTAAAACACATGTCCCGGCTTGGCTCAACTGACTAGCCAAGGCTGTGGGAAAAGAAAGTATGTTTCTGCCCTCTGGTATTTAGCTCAACTGACTAGCCATGGCAGTGGAACTAAAGTTAGGTCTACAGTTGTTTTGAATAGAACAGACATTAAGTATATACATTTTGCTTGGCCATCACAAAAACTTAAGGAACAAGTTAGTAGCAGAACTACTTAGAGTGTCTTTATTTTGTGTACAGGTTCAGATGTCTTAAATCTTCTTTTGGTTAAGCAAACACTACTCTACATAATAATACTATTGGTGGTTCATTCAGGGTGTCACTCTGTTTCACCAGTCTTTAGGATTGGCATGTATTACATGTACAATAAAATCATGGAAGTAAAAGTCACAGCCCACAACAAGCACATGCCTCATAAAGTTAAGTACAGTTAAAATAAGAGGTATTTAGATATCTGTGATGTTAATAATGAGAAGTAGAATGGCAAGTTCCACTCTTTTCAATTACAGAGGTTTTATATGAGATGGGGTTTACAAGGTATTGGAAGTTTTTGTCATTAGAGTTCTCCTTGTTATAGCTTCTGACTTTATATCAGTTTGTTGATAACTTTGACTATGACCTTGCAGTCTAGTATCAATGTAAGTTACTGTATGTGACTTGTAACACTTATCTTCATATCAGTGAACTTTGGAATGAATTAAGAGTTGTCTTCAGGCCCTTCTTGAGTACATTAAGTAGACTAAGGAGGTCTGTTTAGAGTCAGTTTTTAGATAATTACCTTGTTAAAGCTGCCTCTGGTGTAGGTCCTCGATGGTTACTACAGAGGTTTACATCAAATTGGATCTTTGGAGAGTATTCTTATGGTAGTACCTGTTGGGTGGTCCCACAAGCTAGGAATAGTTATATCATTTATAGACCTGTACAAGACTATGGCATATTCATTCCCTTTTCATCTTGTCTGTGTGGTTGCAGTAAAGGTGTGAAGTAGCAGGTTATGGATGAGACCTGAACTTTTAAGTCTTTGGTTGCCAGAATAATGCTAGTGGAAGACAGGGATATCATGCAGTGTCATTTATGGAGATCCATGTTGTAGTGGATTAAGGACCTTGCAACGTTGATTTATGTGTCCTATAACTAATTAGGAAAGTGGTAATTAAAACAGTCCTGAATCAATTTTTGGACTAAGTTTCTGGAGCATATTTACTTACATTTCAGGTACTGTAAGCTGTCCATTTGGTTTTTAGTTTCTCCTCCTTCCTTTCATTACCAGGAAGATGTTTCGAAGATTGGATGGACTTTGTAATAATAGCATGTACAAGAATTTTGTTTATCTATTTTTGACTAAGGTTGGAGCTTTATTGTAAGTGCCACGATTATAGGGCTATCCTGGCATTTTATTGTCAGAGTTAAGTAGAGTATGTAGCTCTATCTGCCAATTTGCCTTTAATACAAGACTTCCTTGTATGATAGTTGAACTGTTGAGTGCTCACTAAGTTCATTATTTGCAATGGGTTAAGCAGCAGAGAGTAGTTTCTTTCTATCTCAGCGCCTGCAGGTTGTGGTTGGAGTAGTTCTTTTTAGAGTGTGCTCCCCACCTCCCAGTAAGCTATGAATTTGTAGCCTATTGTATAATTGTGGTAGCAGGTAAGTATGTTGTGTGCCAGAGAATCATATTTCCCCTGAAATAGTCTTCTCCTAGCATTAAGATACTTACCTGCTAGATTCCATCCCACCTCCCTACTGGAGCTGACTGTTTCCATAGGAGCGTTTTTGCTTTCCGCCGCAGTTTACTAGAGGGAAGAGGGTCTATGGGCCAAAGAGCCCGGGGTGAGAATTTTTCCAGCAATTTTGAGTGAGGTCGAGAGCTGTAGCCTATTGTATTATTGTGGTAGCAGGTAAGTACTGTATGTTAGTGCTAGGAGAAGAGTATTTCGGTAGGGAAATATTCTATCCTATTTTGTACTGCGATTTTGTGGCTTAAAAACCATTGCATATGTCATGAAAGTAGTAAAACAGAATCTAGTGAGGTAATTATTATTCACCACCTGAAGAAACTTTGAGGAATTCAAGTAGTAAAATAGTTGAATCAATTTCTTTTAAATATATTAATAATTGTAAAGAATGTGAGGGCGTCAACCTTCCATAGTATACTTACTACACCAGTCATTCTACACAGATAAAACAGAGCTTTAAACTTGATTATCTTTTTAAGAATAATGAATGTTTTCTTCATTATTTTGTTTCCTTTAAGATCCTCTTTCTTATATCATAAGATAAACTTGCTTGACCACTGAACTAATCCGTTAAGAATATGAGAATGATTGGTGAGATGCATATAGCACGTGATGCCATTTTGAGTTTCCTAAAAAGGAAATCTACTGTTTGTACCAAGAAGCTGAGAGCTGCTAAGGGATCACACGTAGTACCAGGAGTTACCAGATAAGGTGTTGTATGATGTATGAAGCTTTTAAGCTTTGTGAGGATTCTGAAGCTTCTTTGTAAATCCTCAAGACTTATTGAAAGATTTTTGGTTCCGTGTGATAGCATAAGGAACCCATGTACAGTAGTCATGCTGGCGTGTATATGTATACGTGTAAGGGTGTATGTATGTGTGTAAGTATGTATGTGTGTCTGTGACAGAAACTTGTAAACATGATATCTCAAGAACAGTGTGGTGGTTTTCACCCATACACCTCCTCTCTCGATCCCAGCTTTCTGGCTTTTAGTTCTCGTGTTCTCTCAATCTCCCCCTGTTTGCTCTCCTTCCTACCTCTGGAATGATCTAACCTCTCAGGCACAATTTGACCTTTGCTGTTGTGGTGCCGTTAAACTCTCATCAAACAAACAAACAAACATACTTAATATATGGATGTGTTGTGGTCTGCAGATGTCTGTGGTCCTATTGTTTTTGGTGTAGATGTCATGAATATTAAATAGTAGGCGGGGCTAAATGTAAATTTCTGTTAACAAGATTGTAAACACGATATTTTAAGAACCGTGTGGTGGATTTATGTCATACATGGTATAGGGATGTGCTGTTGTTTGTAGATGAGCCTTATTAATTTTGGTGTTGATGTCATGAATATGGATTAGTAAGCAGGGCTAAATGTAAAATTCTGTTAACAAGCTTGTAAACATGATATCTCAAGAACAGTGGTGCATTTATGTCATACTTGGTATATGGATGTGTTTTGGTCTGTAGGTGATCCCTATTGTTTTTGTGGTGCTGGTGTCATGAATATTAATTAGTAGGCGGGGCTAAATGTAAAATTCTGTTTAGGTTCATATTTCCACAAACCCATGTCATATTTAAATCAAACTTGGTGTGATGCTGCTGATAAAAGCAGGAATCTCACAGAATGTGGAGTTAATGACTTCATCATTATTCATGTCATGTGGAACCAAATACAATTTTTTATAAGGTGTTGTGATTGTGACCTATAACTTTAGGCAAAAACCCTAACACTTGAACAAGCAACAAAATATACACGAATTACATGTTCCAGTATGATAAATAAACTAAACGTGTAAGAACACAACATTTAAAGATATACAATATAAACAAAAAATGCTTCTAATCCAAAGTTAGCATCGGAACCACGTGGGATTTCTCCCTCTGGTTTTGAATTTTGGCCATACTCTCATTGCATGTTGTTGAAAAGTATTTTACAAAACATTTCTTTGGCTGGGAGAACAAATATGAAGAATGAAATGAAGGTTGTGAGCAAGGTCATAATTTGCATACATATTATATTTAGTCATGTGCTTGGACTACTATCCATCCTCCCCTCTCCTCCCATCAGGATAACTACAGCCATCAGGTGCTTTGTGAGGGTGAGGAGCCTGAAAACTTCTGGTGGATCGCCCTTGGTGGTCGGAGGCCTTATGAAGAAACCGCCGACTACATGAGACATGCCAGGCTCTTCAGGTGCTCCAATGAGAAGGGCTTCTTTACCGTTTCTGAAAAATGCTCAGATTTTTGCCAAGTAAGAATTGTTAAATGTTTATATTATTTGGAGTTGGTGTGTTTGTATTTGAAAACTTAAGTCCATACTCAGGCGATGATGACCCACCAGGTGCTTGTCCCCAGTTTCTTTGGAGTAAGTGGACGGGACACATGGCTCCTCTAGACAGGATGCCAGTCCATCACAGATGTTTGTAGTTACTGGAAAATATAAAGAGATGATAAGATGTCTAGAGTGTTCATTTTACTTGTCTTAGAATAGGTCACACCCACCTTACTCACTCCCACCTCCTTATTGGCTCCCAACCCCTCTGCAACAATTGCCATTGCACCCTCACAATCCATCAAGTTCTCCTTGCTTGCCACCTGTACAACCTTCCCAGAGCTTCCCTCGCTCCCCACAACTCAATTGCTGAGTTTTTCCAGAAAAATCCTCAGATAAAATGATCTCCTTCAATTATCATGCTTCCCTCTTCAACCATATTTAATTCTCCTCTTCCACCCTTCTCTACTTTGTTTTTGTTTCAACCATGCACCTCCTCTCTTGATCACAGCTTTCTGACTTTTTGTTCTTGAATTTCTCTTATTCTCCCCCTGTTTTCTTGCCTTTCTACCTCTAGAATGATCTGACCTCTCACGCACAATTTGACCCTCGTTGCCGTGGTGCTGTTAAGCCCTCATCAAACAAACAAACAAACTAGAGTGACCAGTAGAAAATGTTGGGTTTTTTGGTAGTAGACAGAAAGAGATTTGTTATTTATGTTTTTTGTGTTAATCATGAACAATATTATTATTATAATCAAAACCCTTTTTCCAAAACTCTTTCTGACAGTAAACCGCTTATTACTTCCCTTCTTCGTGGCCGCTGGCAAACCTCATGGGACTCCCAAATTGGTAACAAACTCCACGTCATCCAGCCCACCATTCCGATCAAACCCACTACTCACAACCTATCCGGTATCGACAATGTCCACATTACCCGCCTTAGAAAGCACCCACCTCACTCACTCTTACCTCCCTACTGACTCCCCCCCACCCATCTGCAACAATTGCCATTGCACCCTCACAGTCCATCACATTCTCCTTACTTGCCCCCTGTCCAACCTTCACAGAGCTTCCCTCGCTGCCCACAACTCAGTAGCTGAGCTCTTCCAAAAAAAACCTCTGGATGAAATTATCTCCTTCTTTCATCATGCTTTCCTCTACAACCATATTTAGTCCTCCTTCCCCACCCCTTCTCTCTCTACATTATTTTTCAACCCATACACCTCTCTCGATCCCAGCTTTCAAGCTTTTAGTTCTCGTGTTTCTCTCAATCTCTCCCTGTTTACTCTCCTTCCTACCTCTGGAATGATCTAACCTCTCAGGCACAATTTGACCCTTGCTGTTGTGGTGCCGTTAAACTCTCATCAAATAAACAAAAACAAATGAATATTCAAAACCAAATGGGTAATGGGATTGTTGAACAATAAAGTAATTATTAATTTATACAACATAATAATTCGTTGCACTTTTGAAGAGTTTTGTATATGAACGTGGCTAAATTTAAACTTAAAGATTCGCTTGTAATTCTTAGAAGTGTTTCAAACGAAACATATGAGTGGTGTTGATAAAAGTGCTGAGAATTTAAAACTTTACGAATGTCCTCATAGAAGGGACATTCTAGCGCAAAGTGATATTCATCCTTTACACTATGTACAGTAGGTTACACATGGTGCATAATCTTAGATATTTTGGAATATTTTGCCGTCTGCCAGTATGGACATTCACACGGAGTACGCCACAATGAAGGCATGTGATATAAGAAATATGTAATGTAATTGTTTAAAATGAATATAAAGACAAGGATGCATTGTACATACAGTAGTCGGATGTAAGAGCTGATGGATTTGATTCTAGTGGAAAATATTAGATCATTTTTACTGGGCATGTAAGAGGTTTTTTAGGTATGAGGGAACATGGCCCACAATTTATGAATCACTGAAGTGTTGTACAGATGGTACCAGTATGTAGTTGGTGTATCAAGTGTTGTACAGATGGTACCAGTAAGTAGTTGGTGTACCAAGTGTTGTACAGATGGTACCAGTATGTAGTTGGTGTACCAAAACTCCCCAAATAGTTTTTCAAAATTAATATATGTAAAAGCAAATATAACCTAATACTACTATCTCCATATGGAACAGATATCTGATGTTTATTCCCTATAAAACAAAGATTTTAATGCAATGAACTTGACCGAGAGTCAAGCACTTCTTCTCACCCCTTAATAAAAATAATTTTGTATACTTTGTTCTTAATGGAACATGAAAGCAGCCAACTTTGTGTTATTGAAAATATTGGCCATTCTGACTTGATTAAAAGGGTTTCTCAGATTCTAACCTATTTTAACGGAAACTTTTAGACCTTAATGTTTTTGTCAGCTTTGTCAAAGTGGTATCGTTTGTACAGTATGTCAACAGACAACTAACGAAATTTAGCCACATTGATATGTCATTACTGTCATGAACATGACAATCAACTTCTTGAAGAATATTCATTACATTACTCTAATCACCTTAACCTTGTCAAAGAAGTTAGTTGTTGTTTGTTTTTTAACTTCAAAATTAATTATCCAAATTTGACTCTGAAAGGTAGTTTGATCTTTATTAATAACAATTGTAATGTCGGTTTCTTATAATGCACAATATAACGATTACACTGTCTCCTAATGTGGGTTTCTTATAATGCACAATATAACGATTACACTGTCTCCTAATGTGGGTTTCTTATAATGCACAATATCACGATTACACTGTCTCCTTGCACGCCTGTCAAGTTCTCCAGCTGCCAGACGAGTCCGCACACAGGAATTTGAACTTGACTGGACCAGGATTGAAAGTGAATGTACTCCGCGTTTTCACGCTTCTCTTCTCGAATAGCATTCAGAGAACCATGGAGGATGTGACTGTCCTACCATGGGGACCAACGGCATCCCCTCCAAAGGACAGTGTTTGCCATTTGCTTCTCTCAATGGCTGAATGGGAGTAGAAGCTGTAGACGAAATGCTCCGTTTTGATGTTCGGCGTATGTCTGCATAGCTGTGGAAAAACGAATTAGACCTAACCGAGTCTTAAACGCGGAACCTCCGGCATGTCAGCCATGTGCTCTGCCAACTGAGCTACCTGTTCTCCTTAGCTACCTGTTCTCTTTGATTGTCACAATGATGATGACAACCTCCCAAGTTCTCAAATGAAGAGATGTATATTTTTACCATTCATTCACCTTGTTCTCTTGATAGGATGATCTTGCCGATGACGATGTAATGATTCTGGACACAGGAAATGAGGTGTATATGTGGGTAGGGCCATACAGCAGCGATGTGGAGAAGAAGTTGGCCTTCAAGAGCACTCAGGTACACAGCAAGTCTATTCTCTCTGCTTGTTTTGATCAATTATTCTGGCGGACCTTATTCAGTCTGCCTAAATTCTTTGTTTTGTACATCTATTCTCTCTGCTTGTTTTGATCAATTATTCTGGCGGACCTTATTCAGTCTGCCTAAATTCTTTGTTTTGTACGTCTATTCTCTCTGCTTGTTTTCATCATTTATCAATTATTCTGGCAGACCTTATTCAGTCTGCCTAAATTCTTTGTTTTGTACACCTATTCTCTCTGCTTGTTTTCATCATTTATCAATTATTCTGGCAGACCTTATTCAGTCTGCCTAAATTCTTTGTTTTGTACATCTATTCTCTCTGCTTGTTTTCATCATTTATCAATTATTCTGGCAGACCTTATTCAGTCTGCCTAAATTCTTTGTTTTGTACATCTATTCTGTCTGCTTGTTTTCATCATTTATCAATTATTCTGGCAGACCTTATTCAGTCTGCCCAAATTGTTTGTTTTGTACATCTATTCTCTCTGCTTGTTTTCATCATTTATCATTTATTCTGGCAGACCTTATTCAGTCTGCCTAAATTCTTTCTTTTGTACATCTATTCTGTCTGCTTGTTTTCATCATTTATCAATTATTCTGGCAGACCTTATTCAGTCTGCCTAAATTCTTTGTTTTGTACATCTATTCTCTCTGCTTGTTTTTATCATTTATCAATTATTCTGGCAGACCTTATTCAGTCTGCTTAAATTCTTTGTTTTGTACATCTATTCTCTCTGCTTGTTTTTATCATTTATCAATTATTCTGGCAGACCTTATTCAGTCTGCCTAAATTCTTTGTTTTGTACATCTATTCTCTCTGCTTGTTTTTATCATTTATCAATTATTCTGGCAGACCTTATTCAGTCTGCCTTAAATTCTTTGTTTTGTACATCTATTCTCTCTGCTTGTTTTATCATTTATCAATTATTCTGGCAGACCTTATTCAGTCTGCCTAAATTCTTTGTTTTGTACATCTATTCTCTCTGCTTGTTTTATCATTTATCAATTATTCTGGCAGACCTTATTCAGTCTGCCTAAATTCTTTGTTTTGTACATCTATTCTCTCTTGTTTTTTCATTTATCAATTATTCTGGCAGACCTTATTCAGTCTGCCTAAATTCTTTGTTTTGTACATCTATTCTCTCTGCTTGTTTTTATCATTTATCAATTATTCTGGCAGACCTTATTCAGTCTGCCTAAATTTTCTTTGTTTTGCCTAAACTCTTTGTTTTACATCATTCTGTCTGCTTGTTTTTATCATTTATATTCTGGCAGACCTTATTCAGTCTGCCTAAATTCTTTGTTTTGTACATCTATTCTCTGCTTGTTTTTATCATTTATCAATTATTCTGGCAGACCTTATTCAGTCTGCCTAAATTCTTTGTTTTGTACATCTATTCTCTCTGCTTGTTTTTATCATTTATCAATTATTCTGGCAGACCTTATTCAGTCTGCCTAAATTTTGTTTTGTACATCTATTCTCTCTGCTTGTTTTATCATTTATCAATTATTCTGGCAGACCTTATTCAGTCTGCCTAAATTCTTTGTTTTGTACATCTATTCTCTCTGCTTGTTTTTATCATTTATCATTTATTCTGGCAGACCTTGCTTTTTTATCATTTATCAATTATTCAGTCTAGTCTGCCTAAATTCTTTGTTTTGTACATCTATTCTCTCTGCTTGTTTTTTTTTATCAATTATTCTGGCAGATCTTATTCAGTCTGCCTAAATTCTTTGTTTTGTACATCTTCTCTCTGCTTGTTTTTATCATTTATCAATTATTCTGGCAGACCTTATTCAGTCTGCCTAAATTCTTTGTTTTGTACATCTATTCTCTCTGCTTGTTTTTATCATTTATCAATTATTCTGGCAGATCTTATTCAGTCTGCCTAAATTCTTTGTTTTGTACATCTATTCTCTCTGCTTGTTTTTATCATTTATCAATTATTCTGGCAGACCTTATTCAGTCTGCCTAAATTCTTTGTTTTGTACATCTATTCTCTCTGCTTGTTTTTATCATTTATCAATTATTCTGGCAGACCTTATTCAGTCTGCCTAAATTCTTTGTTTTGTACATCTATTCTCTCTGCTTGTTTTCATCATTTATCAATTATTCTGGCAGACCTTATTCAGTCTGCCTAAATTCTTTGTTTTGTACATCTATTCTCTCTGCTTGTTTTTATCATTTATCAATTATTCTGGCAGACCTTATTCAGTCTGCCTAAATTCTTTGTACATCTATTCTCTTTTGTACATCTATTCTCTCTGCTTGTTTTCATCATTTATCAATTATTCTGGCAGACCTTATTAAGTCTGCCTAAATTCTTTCTTTTGTACATCTATTCTCTCTGCTTGTTTTGATCAATTATTCTGGCAGACCTTATTCAGTCTGCCTAAATTGTTTGATTTTTACGTCTATTCTCTCTGCTTGTTTTTATCATTTATCAATTATTCTGGTAGACCTTATTTAGTCTGCCTAAGTTCTTTGTTTTGTTCGTCTATTCTCTCTGCTTGTTTTTATCATTTATCATTTATTAAGTAAACTTAAACCTTATTGCGTGAGATCCTTGTAAACTGAATCCTCATTGTGTGAGATCCATGTAAGGCAGCTGCTTAGGTCCCATATTATTCTTGTCTTATGTTTCTCAACTCTTCAGTATTGTGTCAAAGCATATCCTACAAGCCCATAGTTATGCTGATGATACTCAGCTTAACTGCTCATTTACTGCCGGCTCTATCTCAGAGAAAGAGGCAGTCGGGGCAATGCAATCTCTTATTGCTGAAATAAGATCTTGGATGGTCAAGAACATTCTCATGATCAATGACTCCAAGACTGAATTTCTTCTAATTGGCATTGTCAGCAATTAGCTGAAGCTGGAGTCCAATCCATCAAATTTGGTGATCCTGAAATAAAACCCATCTGTTAGTGTAAATAATTTGGGTGTTTATTTGGACAATTACATGTCTATGAATATTCATATTGGGAAAGTTTGTTTCAAGCTTATCACTGTCTTTATAACATTGCCAAATATCTAAATGTAGATTCCATGAAAATCCTTATTAATGCTTTCCCCTCATCTGGAGGACAGCCATAGTCATCCCCGTCCCCAAACCGAGAAAGGACAGTACCGACCTCACCTGCTGTCTCTGTAAAATTATGGAAAGGATCATTAACCAGAGACTAAACTGGTTCCTTGAAATTAATATAATCCTCTTCCCCTCACCAAAGCGGCTTTTGGAAACTTCGCAATACCTGGAAGAGTTAATTACACTCAACACCACTATCCAGGAATCCTTTGCAAAAAATGAGCACCTCGTTGCCATCTTTTCCACCTCGAGAAAGCTTTTGACACTACTTGGAAATACAGCATTTTCCGCAAACTTCACACCATCGGCCTCAGAGGCCACCTCCCCACCTTTATTCAAAACTTCCTCTCACCCAGGCAGTTCCAAGTTCGTATTGGCCACACCCTCTCCAACCCCTATCCCCAAGAAGAGGGCGTCCCCTAAGGCAGCATCCTCTCTTCCACTCTCTTCAACCAGAGCATTAACGACATAGCGGAAAACCTTGGCCCCAACACCAAACATGCCCTCTACGTGGGCGACTTCACCATCTTCTACTCCTCCCAAGCTTTCCTCTTGTCGAAAATAGGCTTCAATGCAACCTCAACTGGCTGCAAGCCTGGTGCAACAACAACGGTTTTTAATTCTCCAAAGACAAGACAGTCTGCATGCACTTCTGTCATTTCAACAACCTCCGCCCCAACCCGAACCTCGTGCTCAATGGCAATCGCATCCCTAAAGTTGACCACACTAAGTTCCTGGGTTTAACTCTAGACCACAAGCTCTCCTACAAACAACACATCACCATCCTGAAACAGAATTGCAACAGCTCCCTCAACATCCTCCGCCGCCTCTTCAATACCACTAGGGGTGCGAACCAGCATGCTCTCCTTAAAATCTTCAGGCTCACCATTCGTGCCAAGCTTGACTACGGAAATATTGTCTACTATGTCGCTCACAGCTCTTACCTCAATCACATCAACACCATCCAAAATGAAACCCTCAAGCTTTGTCTGGGTGCCTACAGGACCCCTCTAATCACCAGCCTTCATGTTGAAGCCAACAAAACCCCCTTCCTGCTAAGGTGTACAAAGTTTAGCCTCTCCTATGCTTTAGAGCCCTCACCAACACCCAGAACCATGTTTACAACCTCATTAGGTACCCCAATTTCCCCACCCTCTTTGATAGGACTAAAACCCTATCCCCTTCCTTTAGCTTACGCATCAAATCAGACCTTCTCCATCTCGGCATCAATCCCACCACTCTCAGCACTTTCTCCTGGCCCACTTTTCCTCCCTGGGCCACCCCTCCATACTATCCACCTGGACTTCTCCACTCATCACAAAACCCAAACCCAAACCAAACCTGACCTCTTCATCAACCTCCACAACCAAATCAAAGACCAACTCTCAATCTATACCTCCATCTATACTGATGGCTCCAAGAAAGGCGACAAGACAGCTGCTGCTGCCGTCATCCAAGACATCACCCTCAGTAGCAGGCTTTCCGACTTCATCCATCTTCTCGGCCGAGGCCAAGGCCATCCTCCTTGCCCTCAACTTTCTTGAATACTCTCCGCTCAGCCACTTTGCCATCTTCTCCGACTCCAAGGCTGTCTTTACTTCATTACTCAATGTTAAATGGGATAACCCCACATCTCACCTCATCCTCCGTAAACTCCTTTCGCGCCCCCTTCATAGGAAAAATATTCTTTTCTTCTGGATATCCAGCCATGTTGGCAGCCCTGGCAATGACAGGGCTGATGCAGCTGCTAAACTTTCCCTCACCCTTCCCCCTACCCCATTTCCCAAAATCCTGCAATGACATGACAGTTTACACGCAACTTGCGCTTGCAAATTAATCAGCATATGACAAAAAGCATCGGAACCACACAAAAACCCTTTTGGTTCTGGTTTATGCATTTTAAACAATCTAACACGGAAATTACATAAAAAGAATAATGTTTTGGCATTGTGTTTATATGTATTTAATGCACGGTCCAAAGGACTTTGCACTTGCGAATGACCCTCCTAAAGTCAGGTCATTCTACTCGGGCCAAGGTCCTTTGTACCGTGCATTAAATACGCATATAAATACTCCGCCTCAACATTAACCTTTAGCTAAATGATATTCAGCAACTGTTTTTAGTTTTGAAAGAGCCACACATTTTTATTTTCTTGCATTTTCTTTTTGCAGGTGTACGTTCAACATTTGAAAAACAAGGAATCAGAGAATCCACGAAAACTAGCTGCAGTGAAGAAAGGAAAGGAAATATGGAAATTCATTCGGTGCTTCCATGGCTGGGGGAAATTCAAAACTGCTCCAAGATGAGGAAATAAAGAGTGGATTTTTATGCAGAAATCATAGTTTGGCTTGTCGGCTATTGACGTCTTTGAGTTAGGAAATAAGTCACACCCACCAAAGCAATATGGTAACTAGGTGGGGCAAACAAACCTCAAATCCACAATTATACATGCATGACCAATGCATTGACATTTAGATATTCATAGGGCTTGCTGCAAGCTTTGATCCATTTATGGCACTTCTCTGGATCTTTAGACTTTTTAGAAAGAAAAAAAAATTTTTTTATGTTTGCTAACCATTCTGGGTAACAGGAATCAGATGTACAAAGCCTGTAGTGGATCCGTAGGTGCAATTTTTGTTCACCATCTTGTTGTCACTCAGTCTGTGTGTGCAGAAATTTGTTTTTGTTTTTATATTGTATTGACTGGACGAGTGCGTAAAACCTAGCTAGCTGGACTGTACCAGCACCATGTAGAATTTTTGCCCCACTTAGTTATGCAGATTTTGTTGCTAGGAAAATTTGTGGGTTGATTGGTTGAAAACTAATTCAGAGATGTTAATTAGAGCACCAAAGATAGGTATCGATGAGATAAAATGCAATTGATCAGTAAATTCTTTAAATAATAGACATGCTGCTGTAATCTTAGGTCACATAGATGTTTTATTGATGAATGTGTATACATAATCTTTGGATGCTCTAAACAGTGTTATATATTTACATTGGAGGCATTGATAGGTGATCAGATGATGTAGAATTTGAATTAGTGGTGTGCTTCATCAAAACTGCTTGGAGTATGGGTGGTTCGCAAGTACAAAAACTTGTAAAAACGGGAGGGGCTTGCAAATTTAATGGGGCTTTAAAATTGAGATGTGAGAAATAGCAAGTACCCAGTTTTCCACCATATATTGACATACATTATGTCTAATTTATATTTTTGTTTCATATTTTTTTGAAAAATGTTTTCTGTAGCCAGCAAGTGTGTGAAAACCATCTCTTATTTCTCTTAGCAAAGATAACTTTGTATTTTAGGTGGCATATTCTACAATGATGTAGTAAGTTCTACAAGGATGCATACATTTCTCCTACATATATCATGATACTTTCCCTACATTTTATGTTTTTCATTTTTTTTCCATCTCCTCACTATCCTAACTCTTACACCATAATTTATTAACACCCTCTTGGCACATTTGCTTCTGACTGTCGCGGTGCCGTTAAGACTGACTGTCGCGGTGCCGTTAAGACTGACTGTCGCGGTGCCGTTAAGACTGACTGTTCGCGGTGCCGTTAAGACTGACTGTCGCGGTGCCGTTAAGACTGACTGTCGCGGTGCCGTTAAGACTGACTGTCGGTGCCGTTAAGACTGACTGTCGCGGTGCCGTTAAACATCAACAAACAAACCAACCTAACCATTATACTATTTTTTTGTACATGACTTCTTGTTTCTATATTCTTAGAATACTTTTCACTTTTTTTTTTCACCAATATGGAAAAGGACAGAATTAAGCATTACTTTCAGTTCAGAATAAATGAGTAGAATGGGAAGTTGATAAGAAAAATAATCGAAGATAAAGTGATGACTTAAACTATCAGCCCAGGAATGTCCAATTTGTCTCTTTTGGTTTCAAATATTTGGGTAAAATAATGGTGCTGCTTATCAGAAACTCACAAGGGTGTTTTGTAAATGTAATGTTGGGTGTGAGTGTAGAACATATTAGAGGATGGCAATAAATCCATATTTATAGTGTGATATTTAAGTTTGTATATGTAGTGTGGATTAAGGGTAGCCTGTAATACAATATAGTGGTAGCATAAATATTTCAATGGACATTTGAAGGTGAAAAATGACAACTGAAAGTTTGAAGGAGAAATCAGACTATAAGCCTGTTTGACAGCAGATCACACTATGAAAAGTAAAAGGTGATTACTTCTCTCAAATCTTGATGAAAATTTTAAATACTGGTGTTATAACCAGGTATGCTATTCATTCAAATGTTATTCAACATGGCCCTGTGCGACTCAGTAGGATTAGTATGGCTCCTCCACTTGCCACTCATTCTTGACTTCCATTCTTGTACTCTGCGTGGAGGATAGCTCATCAACAAGGTCTTTTCACTTTGTCCTGTTCAGGGCTATGACTTGCAGCTGACCCCAAGAGTGACCAAGTTGTCACCCTTCTCTCTCTGTGGAGCGTCTCCATGTTGTCCGGTGTCTTCCTGTCTTGCGTTTTCCATTGCGGGTAATACTGGTTTTGGATTTCTAATTGTGTGACCAAGCTATCCCCATTTACAAGATCTGCATGGCAGGGATCTTGACTTGTGCGATGCCAGAGTTCATTGTTGGTTACTTGCCACTTGATATGTAATTTGTGCCTTAGGCATCTGTTAATGAATGTTTGAAGTTTGTGTGATGAGGGCTTTGTTATGTTCCAGGTTTTGCAGCCATAAAAAGGTACACTTGTTCTACAAGTGAAGTTAGCAGCAGAAAAGATGTAAAAGGGATTTGGAGGTTGTTAGATTCATTTTTAATGTAAATATGAAAAGAAGTGTATGTTGTGATTTAGAAAGACATACATTATATACTTTAGTAAACAATGTGTTCCAAGAGTGAGTATATCTTTAAATTCTAAAATTGAAATTAATTTGTACTTAATAATAAAGTGGAAAAGAGCAAGTGGAAAACATTTGCAGTAATCACCATAAGCCAGTCAATGATGTTCAAATCAAATGTAATCTTGGCTATGACTTAATTTTTAGCCCAACGAAGTTGAGATTATAGAGTGGGAAGAATCTGTTAACTTTTATCTCCCGTTTTTTAAATGTATCTAGTCAGAGGTGTTTGGCCAAAGACTTTTGAAATTTGGCTGTCTTGAAGGGCATGAAAATCTCCACACGGTGTGTATTCTGTTTTTCATTTACTGTTAGCATACCTGAAATAGAGCAATTTTCATTCTCATCATTTTCATGAAAATCTGCAGTCAAATCTGGAAAATATGTGCTGATGTGTAAATAATTGCCAAAGTGGGGGAGGGGGTACTGAAGCTTCTTTCTCCTTGTAATTTGGAGGAAGGAGACAACCCCCCCTTCCTCCCATCCTTCCTCCCCTCCCCTTTCCCCCATCCCTTTCTCCCTTCTTCCTCCCCCTTCCTCCCCCTCCCCCCTGCAAAAAAAGGATGGGAATTTCATTTAAAGAAATTTAACAACAAAAATGAAGATGCAACCTTAGTAAGAGATATCATGTTAATTATCTTATAAATGATAAAAATATTTTTATTTATAAAAATTGTAGCTGGAGGGGCCTGAAGTGTACTTCCTTGGATTCCATTGACAAAGTCCCCTGAGTTCTATGGATTTTCCCCTTTTTTATGGAAAGTAAACTGCTTTCAGCCAACAAAGATAAGAAAATTGCCAGTTTGATAAGACAAGTATTGTCAGTATGAAAGATTAAAATATTGTTTTCTCTGAAAAAGTGTTGCGAGGGGGATGAAGTATACTGTCTGTGAATCCAGGGGGATAATCCCCCAATTTCCACAGGTTTTTCCTTTTCTGGAGGGAATTTATTATTTTTAGCTAACACATGTGTAGTCAGAGTCAATTTAATATCCAAACAGCTTTGGTTTTGACATCAGCTGCCTTCAGCTGAATTTACACATTTTAATGAAAATAACTTGGTCTTTTGGATTGGGGGCATGGCCTCATAAAACATACATGTGTGAAAGCCTTGCTTATTGTTTAGTCCATCAAGGATGTGTTCGTACATCCTTGTTTTGCATCATATGATTGGCGCATTTGCAGACAAACTAATTGAAAGAAAGGATGTAAAATGTTGAAGTATTTATCAATGGGAACATTGCAGAGAATAAATTGCTTTATATAAAATACTATTAAACGAGGGTAGACCATAAGTATATTTTTTTTGCAAAAACTTGACTTGACAATGGCAACTCCCCATTTCATCTTACTTTGATATCATCTTTTTTACTCTTGAACATTTTTGTTATCAAGTTGAGCTTCAACAGCATTGATGTTGTGGTTTCTGTTGTTATTTAATTTTATAGATGAAGAAAGCTTATTTATTGATCTTCAAGAGGCTGTATCATCAGGTCTTCCAGTTTGTATGTGTACTATCTCATTGAACATCCAATCACCCGCCTTGTATGTGTACTATGTCATTGAACATCCAATCACCCAACAGTTTGCATGTGTACTATGTCATTGAGCATCCAATCACCCGCCAAGTGTACTATGTCATTTAACATCCAATCACCCGCCAAGTGTACTATGTCATTTAACATCCAATCACCCGCCAAGTGTACTATGTCATTTAACATCCAATCACCCGCCAAGTGTACTATGTCATTGAACATCCAATCACCCGCCAAGAAAAAGTTTAAACAATTAAAATATGCTCCTGTTTGATCTCAAGTGGTAGCATCTTGCATATCCAGACTATCCATCTCTGCAATTAAAGGATCAGAAATGTGAGTGTGTATTATCCTGGAGTCTCAAGAATATTCTAACACACTTTTTGTACACATGATGGTACTGGACACCTTAGATATTGCAATGAAGGGAAGTGTCACATATGGACTAGGGAAGTGTCACATACAGACTAAGGAAGTGTCACATATAGGCTAGGGAGTGTCACATATGAACTTGGGAAGTGTCACATACTGGCTAGGAAAGTGTTACATACAGACTAGGGAAGTGTCACATAGGCTAGGGGAGTGTCACATATGAACTCGGGAAATGTCACATACTGGCTAGGAAAGTTTCACATAGGCTTGGAAAGTATTAAAATGCAGGCTAGGAAAATGTAACATGTGGACTAGGGGAGTGACACATACGAGTTTAGGAAGTGTAACATACAGGCTTGGGCGTGTCGCATATAGGCTGTGGAAGTGTTACTGGGAGTGTCACATACGGCTTGGCAAGTGCCACATTTGGGGAAGGAGGTTTCACATAAGGGCTACGGAAGTGTCACATAATGGCTAAGGAAGTGTAGGAATCAAGAAAAGGAAAGTAACAAAAAAATCTTTAACCATTTTAGGAGTAATTGAAGTGTCCAGGTTTTCATCAGATAATGAACTATTCACAGCTACAAGTCAAGTTTTCAGTGTGGGCCAAGTAAAGTGAAAGTATGGATAAAATATTTCTGAGATGCATAAATAGGATAAGAATTTCTGAGAATCTTAAGATTTGCTCAGCACACTATGCTTAGTTTGTAAATTGTAAAGTCTGTGTTCCATGTCATTTTATGTTTGAAACATATTGTATGACTGCAGCCAATAACCTGCAGCTAAGAACCTTCAATCTAGATGTGTATAAACAATTCCGCTAATACAATAAAATACTAAAAAAGAACAGTGTGTTGTTTAATATGCTAAAGAATTGATGTATATGTTGAAGTGATATAATCAAGTTACCATGTATAATACGGAATATCCATCATTTGTAATGCTATTGAGATTACCAACAGATGCAGTGCAATGTAGGTTGGAAAATAAAGTTGTCAAATCAAAAGATAGAGAAGAAGAAAAAAGATATCTATATTCAGTTTCTTCTGATTTTCTTGAATCATTTTTTATTATTATGCTTCTCTTAATATGTACTTGTGGATTTATGTATGACATGAGATGTTTGTCCCATGTACTTGTGGATTTTGTATCACATGTGATGTTTCTTCCATGTA
Organism: Chiridota heheva; assembly: GCA_020152595.1. Lineage (NCBI taxonomy): Eukaryota > Metazoa > Echinodermata > Holothuroidea > Apodida > Chiridotidae > Chiridota > Chiridota heheva. Next base: position 75,929 of record JAIGNY010000135.1, read on the forward strand.
CTTGTGGATTTATGTATCACATGAGATGTTTCTCCCATGTACTTGTGGATTTATGTATCACATGACATGTTTCTGAAAACTTCATGAAAACTTGCATTGCTTTTATGAACATACATTTATATTCTTTATTATTCATTATCTGTACATCATAAATAATGCTATTTCTTCTTTATGGTTCTTCGACCCGTAGTCTATCATTTTTAATTAGTATTTGTTTATTTTGAGGATATTTGCATAATTTCATTAAAGCTCTACAAAATTGCTGATAATGCTAGGGTTTCTTCACTGTTGTAAACTGATCTGGATAAGTTAGTTTCTTGGTCCCAAATGTGGCAGATGTCATTCAATGTTGTTAAATGCAAAGTTAATCATTTTGGTTAGAGCAATTTGGCTTTTGATTACTGCATGAATGGTTCAAATCTTGGTTGTGTTGATCAAGAAAGGGATCTAGGTGTTGTCATTACTAGCAATCTTCTAAACTGTGTGCTTTATCAGCTGCAAGGGCAAATGGGATGCTTGGTTTGATTAGAAGAAATTTTTCTTGGTAGAGAGGTTGTTTTTAATTTGTATAAGCAGTAAGTCAGGCCTCACCTCGAGTATGTTATTCAGGCTTGGAGTCCCTTTTAGGAGAAGGATAAGTTAATTTTAGAGCAGGTTCAGCGAAGAGCCACTAGACTTATTCCCGAAGTAAGGAATCTCTTTTATGAATCTAGGTTGTGAATTATTGAATATGTGAATATGATTCAGGTTTATAAGTTCCTATCTGGTAATGATGCTTTGACTTCCCATTATTTCTTGCATGTTTCAGCTAATCCTCATGTGACATGTGGTAACAGTTTGAAGTTGACCAAAGAGTTCTCACGGATAGATATTCAGCATTTAGCTTTTCGCAGAGTTGTTAATGAGTGGAATGGTTTGGTTCGGTGGATGGTTAGCTCCAATTCTGTTCAAAATGTCTCTGGCTGCTCGCAAAATTAACATTTGAAGGGCAGAAAAGTATGTCACAACGCATAGTAGGAAGGTGTATTATACAAGTCAAAATGCATGTCAAAGAGAGCTATAATACACAATATACAAAACACAAAATCAAAGCGTTTGACTTGTCGGGGTGGGGTCCAGAGGCGAAGCCCCGGTAGGGGTGCATGGGTCAAATCCTCCAGAAGCTCTTCCAAAATTGACATTTCAAGGGCCAAAAAGGATGCCACAACGCATAGTAAGAAGGTGTATTGTACAAGTCAAAATTCATGTCAAAGAGAGCTATAATACACCATATACAAACACAAAATAATGAAAACGCATAAGTGTGGAAATATAATGTTTTATTGTTTACGTTTGTACATGGTTAGATTGATCGTCACTCTTTGAAAAATATGGGTTGTCTAAAAGAAAGGTTTTCAATAATTTACTTCCATACTTGTGTAAATGTTGTCAAACTTTGAAAATGAGCCTGTTCTGTATCACGTGCAATCCGACACCCACCTCCCCCTCCCCCTTGATTGATTGATTGATCGATCGATTGATTGATGTATAAATAACTACAAAGTCGCACAAATGTTTAATATATTATTACCAAACCTTTTTCTGAGAAAGTGCCCTTTTGAAATCTAAAAACATGATAAGCACCTGGAATGCCAAAGCTTGTTGAACCGACGGCACCAATCTGAACTGACGGATTGAAATATTGTGGGGGAGGTGTGGACGATCGCCACCCTCGCCCCCTCCCCCCTCTGGCTACGCCACTGCTTGAGATTCTTTTTCTATATTGGGACATCAAATCACGTTCTAACTGTTCACTAAACAGCTCCCCAGCGAAGTTTTCTGAGGGGCGCAAAAATCGTCCCTACATAGATAGCTCGTCGGCAATATTTAATATCTGCTCCTGCTATGAAGGGCAAACAATTTTATTGAATACAGCTGGTAGAAGCTTTGCGAGAGGGCGCCGAATGCTCACAGTGGCGCAAAAATTGTTATGAAAATATACTTTTTATTCTCAACATTGTAAATATTTTTTCTCAAAGCTTTATTCTTACATCAGAAACATGAAAACCATTCCTAGACCCCAACTAAAGACCCATATTGAAGTCAATGGGATCCTGCATTGGAACATTCGTTTAACTGTTTAACTAACTGACTAACTTTAGATTGGAATTGACAGATTTTGAGCAATTTTTTGTACCAAAAAACGCTACTACCTTCCTGGCCCCTCGGCGCCTATAGGACGTCGACCCTGGAATGGACACAATATTAAGCAATATTCTGCTCTGAAAATCGTGAGAAATGCAGGGATTCTTGGGGTTTCGCCCCCGAGAGCCCCTACGTGCAGCTTCGACCAACAGATGTGACACATTTTAAAGACCTCTTCTGCTATTAAAACGATGACAAATGTAGGGCTTCTTGCAAAACCTTGGATCCCCATCAGGGCTTCTATAATTGTGTCTAGAGTTGACACAATTTTAAGCCCCCCAATAATGAAAGTGTTACAAATTTTTTTTTTTTGGGAAACTGCAATTTTGGGAAATCTTCAATTTCAGGAATTTGATTTCATTGTCCTGTAATTTCCTTCATTTTCGTGATATTTTCTTTAATATTTGGGCAGTTTTCTTAAATTTTCGTGAAATTTTCTTCAATTGTTGGAAAGTTTTTCTTCAATTTGGCGGAAATTTCCATCATTTTAGGAGATTTCTTTCATCTTCAGAGAATTTCCTTCATTTTCTAAAATTGTCTTTAATATTTGGGAATTTTACCAAAGCAGCGCTTCCGGAGGCTTAGCCACCCTGGACCTCATCCAGAGCTTTGACAGTTTTTAGATTTTAAACACTAATTTTAAGCAATTTCCTTAAACGAATCATGCCAATATACTTCTGTGTGCCCAACGTTTTACTTTTATGAGCTGTTTTCAGGGAGGGGGCGCCAAAATTATCTTTCCCCCTCCCCCCTCCCACAGTAAAACATGACCCATCACGCCACTGCTAGAAAGTGTCCCTTTTTCAAGCGGAAAATGTCACTGGTAAATTGAATTTACATCCAATTAATCTGTTAATGTTGCTGCTAATTCTGTAATTGGGAAATATTCTTCACTTTTCGGGAAGAGTCCTTCATTTTCGGGAACTTTGCTTCAGCTTTCGGGAATTTTTCTTTAATTTTAGGGAAACGTTTCTTCATTTCGGGAAATTTTCTTCAAATTTATTGAAATTTTGCCAAATTTTACGAAAATTTGATCAATTTTATAATTATTCCCCAATTTTACCTCCCAATAAGGAAGAAAGTATGCAACCGGGAGGGTGAAATCCTATGAAGTGGAGGTTCCCTCTCCCCTCGCTTCCTCTTATGCCTCTGAGTAATGAGAACACACAATTCTAACTCCTATTACTTAAAAATTCGTGCATATTTTGACATCCTTATGTCCTTCTGACCGTCACGGGACTTTAAGAGTCTCGGGCAGCAAGTTAACCACTTTCCCTCTCGCCCCTTTACAAACATATTTGTAAATACCAACAATTTAGCGAGGGGGCTAGAGTCGGACTGATCATTGCGACATTGGCACAAGGACCCCATGCTCCAAGCCTAGCCTCAGAGGGCCCTCCCATTCAGGGGCGTAACATGACTTTGAGAGGACTGGGGTGGGTGTGTAAATAGGGGTGTCGATACCGGGAGGTGTGGGGGTTTAACCCCCCCCCCCCCTCCCCCCTTCATTCCCACCCCAATATTTGAGAAAAAGGACAAATTTGGGCAAAATGATCTAAAAATTGGGCAAAACGCTGTAGCGTTGTTCTATTTTTTCCAGTGAGCAATGATAATTTCTTCCCGAATCGTAGTATCCCAATTTTTCTGACATGTCTGAGCCAACACCTGAATTTACCGATCTTCCAAAAAATGTTATCAAATTTTCCGATTTTTCCAAATCATGGTCTTAAAACATCCCATTTTTCCAAATCAGTTTCTAAAATTTTCCAATTTAAAAAAAAAAAATCACCGAGGGTAACAATCGCCCAAATTTGATTAAAAGTTGCTCAAATTTGGTAGGAAGTTGCCCAAATTGATTTTAAAATTGTCCAGATTTTGATTAGAAATCGCTTAAAAGTTGGTTAAAAGTTTGATACGTTTGATACTTGAACGTTTGATACAAAATCGCCCAAATTTAGTTACAAATCGCTCAAATGGTTTGAAATTTGCCCAATTTTGGTTACAAATCGCCCAAATTTAGTTACAAATTACCCAAATTTTGTTGAAAAATGCCCATAATTGCTTAATAAATCGCTCAAGTGAAGTCAAAAAGGGTCCAATTTTGGTCAAATTGGCAAATTTTCCTTAAAACTTGCCCAAATTTGGAACAAAAATCACTTGATAGCCCAAACTGGGTCTAAAATGGTATTAGTCTCGTACGGGGAGGAGGGGGCAAGTGGGGAACAGCAACTTGCGGGGGCAAGTGGCCTTCATGCCTCTGTAGCGCTGCCATTGCCAATATACAAAAAAAAAACGAAGAGTTTCATGAAAGTTCTTCATAATATTGAAAATGCCCAAATTCTTATATGAGACCCGATGCCACAATAACTGGCATTTCTGACAAACTCACATCTACACTATTATTACGTTTTGTCTGGGTTGCTGGCATGCCGTCCAATATAATAACGACGCTAATGGATTTGAAATATGCCGCCCCACTGGTTATCTGTTAATATTATGAACCAATAATTCAAATAAAAGAAAGAAAGATTTTCATGAAAATTCTTAATTATACAAAAAAGTGCCCAAACGGTTTTTTAAAGTAATTATGAGACCCGATGCCATAATAAGTGGCATCGTGGCACACCCACATTTATACTCTTATATCGTTTTGTCTTGGTTGCTGGCATACCATCCCATGTTATAACAGCACCAAAACATGGTTTAAAATTTGGCTGGTTATTTTGTCGATATCACGGAATTTAAAAAAAGAAATCCCATTTAAGAAATTATGAGACCCGGTGCCATAATAACTGACAGGCTGGCACACCCACATTTATACTCTTATATCGTTTTATCTGGATTGCTGGCATGCCGTCCCATATAATAACGACGCTAATGCATTTTAAATATGGCCTGCTGATTATCTCTCAATATGATGGACCAAAAGCTCAAACATAAGAAAGAAAGATTTTCATGAAAATTCTTAATTATACAAAAAAGTGTCTTCACATTCTCATTTAGGAAATCATGAGATCCGATGCCATAATAACTGGCAGGCATGGCACACCAAATCTTATACTCTTATGTCGTTTTGTCTGGGTTGCTGGCATACCATCCCATGTATTATTGCCGCTTAAGGATTTGAAATATGCCCTACTGGTTATCTGTCAAAATTATGGACAAATAGTTGAAATTTAAAAAAAAAAAGATTTTCACGAAAATTCTTTATTATACGAAAAGTGCCCAAACGTTTTCATTGATGAAATTTTGAGACCCAATGCCATAATAACTCTCAACACTGATAAAACCACATTCTACACTATTATATTGTTTTGTCTGGGTTGCTGGCATGCTGCCCCATATAATTTCAACGTTTATGGATTTAAAATATGCCCTGCTGATTATCTGTCGCCGACCAATTCTTCAAATAAAAGAAAGATTTTACGAAAATTCTTCATTGTAAAAAAAAAAAGTGCTGTAACATTTTCATTTATGAAATTATGAGACCCGATGCCATAATAACTGGCAACACTGATAAAACACTTTTAGACTGTTATATTGTTTTGTCTGGGTTGCTGTCATGCTTTCCCATACAATGCTTATGGATTTGAAATATGCCCTGCTAAGTATCTGTCAATATTATGGACCAATTCTTCAAATATAAGAAACATTTCCACGAAAATTCTTCATTACACAAAAAGTGCCCAAACGTTGGCATTTATGTGACACCAGACGTGTATAATTGGCACCGCTGACAACCTGCACTATAATTTTGTTTTGTCTGGGTTGCTGGCATGCCGTCCAATGTTATAACAACGCTAATGTGTTTTAAATATACCCTCATCTCCCACCTTATTTAGAGTGGGTAGATAACAAAACAAGCCGAGATCATGCTTGAATCCAATTTTGTATTCATTATTAGTAATGATCAAGCCCCATCCCATTAAGAGAGGCATATAACACTAGCATAACTGTGGGGCTATTTCGGTTCGGGAAACTTTGGGAGGAACATACAATAGTGTATTCTTTCAAACGATTTACCCTTTCCCTGCGAGACGTCGCTCAAACCTCCCCCTGCCCTTCCTTTTCAAAAGTAGCAGTCTGGTTTATAGCAGTGGTGTAAGAAGAGGGAGAATCTGATAACTTTCCGGAAATTCATGAAAATTCCGAAAGTGTCATAATAAGTTTTTTAATTTAATGAATGAAATTCTTACAATTCTAAATTGTGTTGAAAATATGTTCAACTATGGTGTATCATCCCGCCAGCTTTGAGAAAGTTTCACTCAACTTTTCAAATTTTTCATTCAATATTAATTTTGCTCAATTATGAAGAAGAAAAAAAACACCACAGTAATGTCTGGTGAAAACATTTAAGCCACCAAGGGGGTTGCACTGTAAAAGGGGGTTTGTACCCTCTGAAAATTATTTGAGCCCCAAAATGAAACGTTTACCAAATATCACAAGAATTCATATATTACAAGGAAAACAAAGATTTATCAAATTCCGTGTTTTAGGTGGCCCTCCCTTTCTTTGCTTCTTTTTCATCTTAATTTGGTTAACGCTTGTTGGCCTCTTGTTTTCTGCTATGTATCAAACCAAAACAAGTCGTTACAATTTGTGTCGAAATTTAAGCCACACAACTGCGTTTACCCCTGTCAACTTTAATAATGCCAATGATAAAATCATACAACAGAAAGAAAAAATAATAGGAAACACTCTGGACATAGGCAAATGGCTTAATATTAGTTCAAAACATCCGTTGTTCAGTCAAAATGTCTTGGATACTATTTCAATCTGAGTTGTAGACTTACTTTGAAAATGGGGCCTGTTGCCTTCTTGCTTGGTGGTCAGCATTTCAGAGTGGGGGCAGGGTAACAGGCTGTTGGCTGCCAGCAGCAGTGGGCATACGTGTTGATGGCAAAGCGCCTTTGAATAATGCATATGAATGTATTGACATTGTTGTCTCAGTTCCAACCTATGTTCCTTCATTTAATTTTTCATGTTTTTAACGGCACTGTAACAGTTAAAGCGATATGACAGTATGAATTTCCTTCAGAAGACCCCAGATTTTTATTAGAGATTATAATTTTGAATACCAATAACAGATAAAACAAATTCTCTACTATATATTTTTGTTTTTCACTTTAAAATATCAAATTACATTTCGTCTTTCTCACTAGATATGAATACAAATTATGCCAATAAGTTTGGTTTCGACATCTTCAATAGAATAGCTAAGAAAAGTTTCTTGTTGGTGATAAATGATATACAGGAGAAAAACATGCAAAAGCATGAAAACAATTTTAATTAAAACACAATGAGAAGAAGAAGCAAACAAAATGATAAGTCTTAACTATAAACATGTTTCTTTTAATTACACCAAACTTAGGCAAAAATAGATTGATGACTTATTTTTCAAACCGCTGGAATTCAACCACAAACAATGAATAGTAATCTACTTCACGATCTTTGAAATATAGAACGAAAATACACATTTCAAATGACAAGCAAAATGTTTGGGTATATAAAGAAAATAGCAACATCAGTCTACATCCTTCATACAAGTGAATACATTTTGATCCCAAATTAATTTATTTTCTCTAGTTAATATCTGATCAAAACCAATATGAGAATATAAATCAATAATCAGTCTACAAGCTTTGTCACTTCACACCAAAAAAGCAACATAACTAATAAATATGTTTAATGTGAGAGTAAATATAATATCAAAACCATTCCAGAACAAATTGAGATGTAGGTGGTACTATACCTTTTCTAGTATACAGACTGCCATCATGAAGTTATTGAAATGATCTAATCTGTTTATCATCACATATCAATATTACAGCAAAGCTGTTGGTTTTATGTTGCAACTTACATATTCAAAGATAAGCTGTATGTTTGAAGTTGATCCCTAATACTAATTTGTAAATATAACAAATGGCAACTCAACTCAAGCTAACCTTGACCAAAAAAATAGAAACCAACTTATAACCCCAAAAGAACAAACTATTACAAGGTTCGATGGCTTAGAAATAGTATCTTTCGATATTTGTAAACTATATGTTCACATTTCAAATGTTTTATGAACATTTATGTTATATGATATTTAAGTCAAAGTTCAAAATATTTCTTCATGTGCATATCGCCCACAGTATCAACATCAGTTTATCAAAGGTTAGTTTTCGTCTCTAACGTGAAGGAAAATAGATTTTAATTCATGTGTTTTAGTTGGTCGAAACACTATGGTATCCTGCACTATACATTGATAGGCAAATCAGAATAAAGTGTATGCTGCCATAGCTAAATCACGATAGATGGCATTTGAAGGAAACAAATGCTTATAATCTAACTTTTAATTTATATACATTTTTATGCATATTTTTGGTGGAAAGAATTAGTGTGGCCTTTAAATATTTTTTGTTCATTGATCCTTCGTTTTCAATCCTATGTTGTTATTCTTTTTGAATATCTCACATTTCAGGAGATTCTAATTATTTCATTATTTGATGAAATTGAACATATTGTTTTCAGGATATGAGAAAGTTTTTAGCATACATGTGCAAAAGTTTATGAATAAAAGAAATAACAACCTTCAAATTACTCTTTATTATACTCAACTTCTCCCATTCAGAAAATGGGGAAGGACATTAATTAAAGTTATCATAAGTGATTCCACTGTTTTTCGGAGGTCAAGAAATACAAGTGCAATTTGATTTAGGTAATAAAATTAGAAGAAGAAAAAATGGTCAGTTTCTAATTTTTTATTTTCTAATGCTATTTTGTATTTGTTCTTATATATTTTAGGCCATTTTAGCTCAAATTTTTGTTACATATTGTTTTTCTTTTTCAAATATGATATTGCTAATCAGGTCATGATGATTTATGCCAATAAACCAGCACAATGCAATGAAATTAAACATAATGTTCTGACAGTTTGCACCCTTAAAATTTCTACATTTGGTTCACACACTGATAACGGAAAGTATCATTTCCAAAAACAATATAGTCCAAATGACATATGAACAAATTATGAATATAAAAGCACTTTACATATGATACATCAATAATACATATATTAGTATAATACACACACACACACACAGCCCCCTCCCCCTCCCTCCCTCACACACACGCATTCACACCAGGGTTTGACAACTTGACAAAAGTGCTTGCCCACTAATAGTGATGTAAGTAGATTTTTGTTTTACTAGGGGCATATACTAAATTCCACCACATTTTTTTGTTATCTTGTCTTGAAAATACCAAGATGGGAGAGAGAAGAGCTCTATCACAAATAATGTAACGAAAGCCTTGGATGTAAGCCTATCATTCAAATATTTAATGCAGTCAGTCTATCACAAAGGTTCGTAAATTGCTAAGCCTCTTAAGGAATATTGAGGCAAATATAAGTATTAACCCAGCTATTTAATGTAAACACAATCCTCAACCATACATATCTGTCCTTGGGCTAAAAATGATCCGCAAAACTGTATTGTTATGTAAATCAAAAACTTAATATGAACCACAATACCTCATTTTAGTTACCTTAGTAATATTGCTACACCTTTACTACACGAAAGAAACAAGTATTTCAATTGTCATGTATACATGCTAATCTAAATCAACACTGAACTCCCATTACTCCATGAGCGTCAATGTATTCCTAATACCTGCACTAGATTTGTAAATTTACATGTAGAATATTCCCAACTTAGTAATAAGCAGAGGTTTAACATTCTGCATACAGGTCTTGTATAAATAACCTACTTAATATACACACATCTTATCATTCAGTATGAACAAGTGTCTCCATGTATCAGTTGCGTAAGTAACAACACCACACCCACACTTTTCTCCCCTTTAAGATATATCAACTAATTTAGGAGATACCATCTAATTTAAGAGTAATCACCTAATCTAAAATATATCACCTAGTCTAAAACATCACCAAATTTAAGACATATCATCTAACTTAAAGAGATATCACCTAGTTTGGGAGATATCAGAGAAACCAGAGAAACAGAGCAAATAATTGTATTATGCTAAAAAGTGTATTAGTGGGTATACAACAACCCCCACCCCACACACGTATAATGCTCACGGCATCTGAACAGTACTAATGCCATCCACCCTTCTGCCAAGTTATGTGAATGTACATCATTTCAAAGAGGCGAAACCATCATAATTATGGACACAATGTTTAGAACTCAATTCAAATTAATTGATTGCTTGAAAATTCAATCAATTGCTGCTCGATTCATTGGTCCTTAGTTAACGGTATATATCAATCAAAACCCCAAGCTTGACTAATGCTTGATGTGGTATAGTCATTAAGGCAGTGAAACCCCAGATTGTTTTTGAACCAGCAGTTGTAGGTTCCAATCAAGCCAGAACTTTTTTTCTCTAACTTTGCTTTTATTTTTCTTCGCTGATTGTAATTTTCGTTTGGTGACTGTTATTTAGTATTATCTTACTAATCTTTCACTTTCCATTTTTTCTTTCTAGCAATTACCTTGAAAAAACAGATTTCCCTGGAGATCGTTATAACGTGATGCACTTGGTTACATCTTCACACACACACACACACACACACACTCAACGCTATGTAGTATGCACATGTAAACACAGACATGGATCTTGTGCAAGTTGTGCATTCCAGAACTGAAAGTAATGTCAAAGCTCTGCACCCCCAATTCGACAGACAGCGATGAAGTACGGTTGAACTGAGACTAGCCTCTCTCTTTAGCTTACTGTAAATTGTTATCTAAGGTTAAGGAATATTCCCATGAAATTTTATTTTTATGTATCTGATAGAAAAATATTTAAGAAACAAAATGGTAAAAAATAATATTAATATCTCATTCCTAGAAGAGGTTTATGAACTTTAAAAAATTTCATGCCCACATAAAGATTACTCTTGTAAATGAGTCTATGTCATAAGTATGATGTCATCACAGTTCTTCCTGTACTAATATTTATGTATTTCTTTGAAAATTGAATGCGAATTTTTCATAATTCAAATATAGGTTACAAGAACAGATTGGGAAACAGTTTTGTACATTTTATTCTACACTATTCTTAATAATTTTAAAGAAAAAAATGTTCCTAATCATTCAGAAAATAAACCAGATCCAGAAGGTTTTGTGGTTCCAATTTTTTTCATATGCTGATTGATTTGCAAGTTTTGTATTAACTGTCATATCATTACATATCATGAAATATCTGTTCCAGGATATTTATTGTTCCAGATATTTATTCATAAGCGACGACCACCATGCATGATGCAGATCAATAAAATAGACAATAATTAACAACATTATCTTAGCAAGTATGATGCAAAACAGACATACGGTTGCTTATGTATTATATTTGAAGAATTTTAGGTTAATCCGTGCCTACACATTAATATCCATGGTATCACCACCAAAACCGATAAGGCACATCCACAAACCATTGGCTATCTGTGTATTACATATGACTTGAATCCAGTTTATCACATTCTTTAGGTACCATGATTACAAGCTTATTTCAGCAAAATTATATTAAGCCCCACCAACTATGCATACTAATGAAATTCAATATTTTTATACCATGAACATGTAAATTAGCCAACATCATAAGTACCAAATATAAACAAAAACATGTGCTTGCTATAATATGAGCATTTATTTACTTTTGACAATTAAATTCAGATTCATTTGAGGACATCACTAATCTGTTATGTTTCATTTCTATTCAAGATGACATTTACTGTTGAAATTTGACTCAATGTGAAGGGCTTCATTGTATGACTTTCCATTTCTGTCAGACACATACCTTATTTTCTATTCATGTGAGTTTGCTGTTAGATATTCTGACATGAGAAGACTCCATCAAACATTTTCTTTCAAGCAAGACACAAACATAATTAGAATTCTTTTCCAAATGCTGAAATTGTTTGTTCCAGTAAATTAACAATGTGTATGGAAAGATGCACAGGTAAAAACTGGTTTCTATCTAGTGATCTAATTTTCATTAGATGAGTTATAAGAAAAGTAATGATGACAATATAGAAAACATATATTTCCTTAGTTAAGGTGTAACTTTCAGCATGGCTTTAATGATTTTCAGCAAATTTGTATATATTTTTTTCTCTATTTTAAGGCCCTTTTATCATTTACACAAGAAAATCCAAATGACATGCACAAAATATTTTCACTTACATGGAGATCAACCTGAAGGGTACTGTAGAAATGTCCAGATGGGTCAACTCCCTCTGCAAATGTTACTGGTGGTTGTGGAGAAAACAACTCATTATACGAACGAATAGAAGCCTTCAGACTATTTGCTGCTTTCTTTAGCTGCTTCGCAATTCTGTATGCTATAGCTTGTCCGTCTATCAATAACAATAAAAAACCTAAATTGGTCATTTTAAGGTCATTGCTTTATGCTTGAAAAATTATGTTAAATGTTAAAGCACTATTGACATCCACAGGAAATGATGAGTTGCTTTGAGTCTTTGTATTCTACATTTAAATACATCATTGTAAAGAATGGAAAGATCAAATGATATATGTGGACAATGAAATGACCTTCATAACAATCTGTAATATCTCCATATGTGTAAATTGCAAATTGTACTAACCACTGTATCTCTTCAACACCTCTTTCTGGAAAGCATATTCTACAGCATAGTTGTGCATTTTTTCTTGAAGGGATTTTTTCCCTCCCTTCCATTGCTTACAACACATCCACAAAGTCCTTATTGTCTTTTTGCTATCGGACCCCTATCTTCCAATGCCTTTCAATCCTTGGGATTTTTTCCTGTGCTCTGAAAAAATTGCAAAGCAGAAAATTTCAATGTGATATTCTTTCAAACACGAAATAAATATAAAGTTGTCTAAAAACAACATGCTTGATTATTATAAGCAGTATGAGGGCCATCAGAAGCATAAACATTTACCACTCTAATTGAATGACTGATGTAGATTATTTCCTGTAATTCAATTTTTTTTCTCAAGATATCATAGACACAGCTTGATGCATCTTAAAACTACATTATCAAGCCCCTCTATTTCTCCCTTTTATTAATTAGAACCACATTTTCTTAGTTGCTGTAGCATTACAAACTCAATAGCCTACATAATGCAAATGGTTTTTCACATTAATATTTATCTATGTGTACTTGTTGAAATTATGGACCTTGGTTTGCAATTTTCTGTAAATTCATAATAAGAAGAGTATAGTATTACTAATATTCTTTGCCCTCATGAAAGTAAATTGTAGTTTCTAAAGATATTGACAGTCAAAAACAGTCTTGGACCCATTTTAAGAGTCATTAATATTTCGAAAACGGCGTGGTGAACATATCATGTTTTCTTGTTTTAATAACCATAATGACATTTTAATTTGTTATTTGTACTAGATAGCAAAGGATTGAAAAACATTTGGGATGAAAAAGTTCCCTCACATGAATCTTACAAAACATTGTATATGAAATTAATTTGCAATCTCTCTTCTTACACTACAATAACAAGTAGAATAACAGCACTCTGTAGAGCGCATACCTCCACCCCCGTTGCAATTCCAACATGCCTAGAATAGTTTTAGAATTCATTCAATCCCCATACCCAATATAATCTACCTCAGAAATTCTAGGCCGACAAAGATTCTTCCCCAAGTTTTGATCTGAAGGATCATTTGCATTCTGAACACTTAAAGATTATCTTATGACTGGTTTCTTCCAAGGCCATAATGTTTTCAGCTTCATTCAGGCTAAGCATTCATTGTTTGAGCTCCAATCAGTTAAGATTCACATTCCATCAGTTTCCATTCATGGCACAAACAAATTGTGTTATCTGATTTACTTTGCTTTGAGTCAAAAAAATTGATTGTTGGATTTCTTTCATGGCATGAATTCATTGTTCACCACATTCAATTGAAAAGTTTAAACTGTTTTAACAAACCTTACCCTTAACATCCCACTCCTTGAATTCTGCCCTTCCCTTGTACCGATAAGTCCCAAATTTAAATCACTTGATCCTTAAGCAATAATAAAACCACACATCAAATTGAATCAAAATCCCATCATCAGTTCTTGAGATAGTTCTAATGACAGAAAAACTCACCCTAAAACGTCCCCACCCCTCCATTTAGGCCCTTCCCCTGTTCCGATATGTCCAAATTGAATCAAAATCCAATCATTAGTTATTGAGATATCTTGATGACAGACAAACAGGGGTGAAAACATAACCTCCTTCCAACTTTGTTGGCAGAGGTAGGTTAACTTTGTTGGTGGCGGTAATTATACATCAACTTATATAGCTCTTTTGCTAAGGCCTCAAAGTGCTTATACTATTATGTGCCATCATCTCACAAACTTAACTTTTTAAGTCCCTGGGACTATTGTCAACTGCGCAGCCATTAGGCGCAGCAGTCATTGAACTGATCAGGTACTATCACCCGCTCTGATACCTTATGCCAAGCACCAAGCAAAAGGATAGCAGCTCGCATTTGAAAGTCTTTGGTTTGACCAAGTTTGGAAACGAATCTTAACCTAACAACTGAAAGGCATGTCCTATACCAACTGCTCTAAACAGTTGGTTAAAAACAAAATACTAAATTGATCTAAAACACAGTATTGCAAAATACTATTACAAGATACTGTTAATTTTTCAAAATTAAGAAACTTACTGATTGAGATGTGTGTTAAGAATGGAGATTTGCTCATGATCATCACATAAAGCAAGCTCTTGTCTACAATAAAGAAATCATTTCTAAAATATAATATGAAACCTTAATAGAAAAATATCAAATGTAAGTTTATTAATAAAGCCTAAAAAAAAATATAATCTAAAATATGTAATACTGAAACAAGTATAATACTGTTTTAAATCAGTTACACAACACTACTAATGTACTATGGACAACTGCAGACAACTTTAATTGAACCAACTTAAAATCTAAGAAAAACCTTAAAAACAGCAAGAAAAATAATTTTGGATATTGCAATACTTGCATTTATCAAAAAGTTTGAGAATTATTACAAACAAAACATTTAAACATTCAACATTAGTTGAAATTGTTTCAAGAGTTTAAAGTTTTCAAAAGTTTTTTTTATTTTTATTGGAAGTGTCCAGCTCAGTCGTATATGTGTAGAAATGACTGGTGTAGTAAGTCATCTATGGAAAGTTGGCATCATCATCTTCACATACTTAATGTTAATGTATTTTAAAGAAAATTTATTTAAAATTTTTACTATCTAAATTAATTTTTCCTCTATTTTTGTTCAGGTGGATATCCCATGCTTTTTAAGCCACAAAATCTCGAACAAAATATGATAGAATACATCAAGACTGAGGCATCTGAGGGTATGACATCACAGCTAGTGTGAATTCAGTCATTTTGACACAAATGGTACCAAACTTAAAACTTAAAAGATATCTCCGTAGAAGAATAAGAGTTTTGAATGCTTTCTTCATTATTTTGTTTCTATTGAATTCCTCTTTCATATAAGATGAGATTATATTGCTTGACCCCTCAACTAATCCTTTAACATGATAGCTAAATGCAGAATGATGGACTATGCTTCCAAAAATGTAACTTTTTACTTAATTACAATCAGTAATGTCCATCAACTTATTTGTGTATGCAAATTAAAAACAACAGATATGATGTGCTTCTAGCAATAACTACTATAAATCAACATTTTATTATTTAAGTGACATTTTCAAACAAATTTGAATAATAAATGAAAAATATCTTAGAAAAGGCTGAAAGAATATATATGGCTAGCCAAACAAAACAAAAAAAACTTGATTGACATGTTGTAATGCATTAAATGCAAAAAACGCCTACCTCAAATCATACAGCAGTTGCAGATTCCTAACATATTCTTCCTTCCAATTTCTGTTCTTCTCTGTATTGGATGAAAGAACATCAAAGAGTTATCAAGTATACAACCAACCATCAACTTGAATCAAAAATAAAGAACTATCTACCATATATTAAATTCAATTCTCGTGATTTCTTGTTAGGTACCCCTATATTTATTTCAAACAAAGGACTATGGAGATATAGTAAGTTTTATATAAATGAAACACCACATAATTATGAGAAGAATCGTGCATAATTATTTACATATTTTGAGTTATCAATAATTATTTTCAATCAATATTCTTTCAATTTAAACATAGTTTTTGATGTAGTAAAAAAAAGATATCTGAAAATTACTATGTTATTTTTCAATTTTGCTCTTTGAATACAGTTTCTGTTTAATTTCCAATAACCTTTCTAGTTAAATTTTCAACATACTATACAATGGTCATTTTCTTTGTCTGCTTTTGATGCTGTTTTCATGCTTTATTTCTTATAAAAGCAATAAATAATATAATGCACCTAATTTCGATATCATTCAAATACATTTTCAGTCATTGGGCTTACCTTTATGTAATAAACATGCTGCATGGAAAATAGATAAATGTCAATTTCAGGATGATTTACTTAATATGATAAACTTATGAATAAACTTACTTTTTGAGGCATTCTTTTTCGATGTCAGAGATTGTTTCTCATCAACCCGCCTGTTTCTCATCAACCCGCCACTGTCTAATGTCTGCAACGGAAACATTACCTGCATATACAAAGTTGACATAATGTTATATGAAACTCATTTCTAAGGTCTTTACTGTAATTTTCATAGCTGTAAAAACAGTTATCAATTTCAAATTTATACAAATTTCTAGATATTCAAATACAAAGTTTTTCAAAATCAATTTGAATAACTACTTTCTAATGCACAACAGTAAAATTGTAAAGAGCAATTACTGTATTTAACTTATAGTAAACAATGGCATCCTTGTTATAGTAACAAATATGCCACTGCCTACACTATTTAAGGGAGAGTTCAATTCTATTAAGTCTCAATTCCATCAAGCCTCAAGGGTTAACAGAGCCAGTGCTTATATCCTGTTTCCTAGTTGCTTAATAGAATTACTTTGACTCCCATCTGGATGGGGCATCAGTCCATCACATGTTTAGCGGACGGGATTACGTGACTCCCATCTGGATGGGGGCACCAGTCCATCGCATGTGGCAACCAGAGCCAGTGCTTATATCTGGTTTCCTAGCTGCTTAGCGGACGGGATTACGTGACTCCCATCTGGATGGGGCACCAGTCCATTGCATGTGCCAAACAGAGCCAGTGCTTGTATTCGGTTTCCTAGTTGCTTAGCGGACGGGATTACGTGACTCCCATCTGGATGGGGCACCAGTCCATCGCATGTTTAACTCCCCGATGTACTGGCACTCATTTCACAGCCTAGTGAAGCTAAGCAAATGGGATAAAGTGTCTTACTCAATGACACTGCACAGCATATTAGCTGATCGAGATTCGATTCCAGTACCCTTGGAGTACGAGACTGACTCGCAAACCACTGGGCTACTACTGAGATTGTAGATTTCCTCGAAAATGGAAGAAAACACACCGAAAATTAAAGGAATTTTCTAAAAAATGAAGAAATTGAAAGAGATTTCCCGAAAATTAAAGATTTCCGGAAGAAAGATGCCATGGAACCTGACTCTTCAAAATCAATTCGTTAAACTCTCATTATTTGGGGAGGACGGAAGGAAAGGGGAAGGGGGAGAGAATGTACTTGGCCCATAACACATTTCTTGGGGAACCTTGGCCCCCCGGGTCTTACACTACTGAATTTCATGCACCGTTTAGACTGTTAGCAGTTAGATGGCAGATAAATTTATCGAGTTAATTATAGTTGACGGTAGTAAAGTCATAATTTCCTTTCAGTATAGGCAGTAGTTATAAGGCCACGAGACGGCGGCCCTTAAACATACATTTTTGCTTAAAGTTTATAGCATTCTATCTTTTCAAATCAATTTCTGTTGCATACCTGCATATCTATCAATAATTTTACTAGATACTTTCCTCTCAAAAGTTCATAAATTTGGGGATTCTTTGAAATCATTCAATTTTCTTTGACGAAGTTACATGCATGGAAACGATGCCATAATTATTAATGCAATTCCATCTTACATAAAGAGTTTCATAATCATCATCTGATTATACTTCTAATAACATCATTACAGTACTCATGGGCGTAAGAGCTCAACTTTATTTAGAGAGTGACAGGTATATTGCCAGAAAATGGTGCTTTACTGGCATCTAAAAAATTTGAAAAGCCAAAAAAAAAAAAAAAATTCCATAAATAAATTTTATCATATAAAAACCGGAACAAAATGGAAAATGTCATACTTATTTCTAGAATTCAAATTTTATTCAGTTTTAAGTTGTAAATAATGCAGCATTACCATAACCTGTATGCACGATAGAACACATTGTTTATTCAATGTGAATCATAAGATCGTGTTCATTAATATATATTATGTGAAATTCCTAACATGCACAGTTTTAAAAACACACGGCGTTATTCATAGTATACATACAGGGTTGTATGTAAGAGGGTGGGATCATTATTGATACAAGAAATCAAAGGTCGAGCTTCAGCAGCATTGATGGGCGATTCCATGTGTGTCGTATACGGGACATTCAGACACAATTTCCTTGAGAATTGAGCAGAAAGGCCATAGAAAAGTATTTAGTTGGACAAAAAGTGAGGGAGGGGAAGTACCCCTTTGCTCCCCTCAAATCCCGCCTATGCTCAAACCACAGTATAAACCAGATAGCACAATTTGCTTGGGCCATGGCAGTTTACGTTGGGTTTTCGTTGTTAAAATTTAAGTTTTTGGTTGGGTATTCGTAGTTAAGCGGTAGGCCCAACGGTTGGGTCAACGTTAATGTTAGCATGGACCAACCATTGGCTACAGGACCTTGGTCCAGCGTTAGGCCAATTTTAGCATGTCACTCAAAATGCTAAAATTTTCTAACATATGGCATCTTTACGGCCAACGTTGGCCCAACGTATAGTGTGTTATTTGGGTAAGCGGGAACCATGGGCCAGGAGGCAAGATTCCTCCACGTTTTCCAAAACTGACAAAAGTGCCTCTTTTTTGAATGAAAAGTGCCCCTTAATTACTGTCCAAAAAGCGCCCGAACTTTTAACTACCCACCAACAAAAACAGCTTTATACCATGGCACCCCAAAATATATGTTGAGCTACTACATCATTGATATTCTAGTTTGACCTGTATATTAAACCATGGAGCTATCAACTGAGAATTAATCTCAGTTAATAGCTCCATGATTAAACGTAGGCTAAAGGTAGTTCTACGTCATTTATGTATTACTCTAAGCGAGAGACGACACTGATTAAAACTATATGCAATGAATGCAATCATACAGGAGCTATTGCGTAGTGTGTAAAAACTTCAAAGCAGACACGAAAGCATAATCATGACTCCATGAGAGTGGTTTGTAAGGCTGTATGTCGTCAGCAGTAAAAACAGCTTCTATTTTCAAAATGGATTTCTACTGTTAAAATGGACTGGAATAAAGCTTTCAAATTACCATTATACTTCTTTTTTGGTACTTAAAAAAACTCTGTACTAGAATAGCTAACAAAATGCTTGTTTGCTATTCTGGTTCATAGTTTATAAAGTAACAAAAAAGGAGTAAAATGGTAATGTGAAGACTTTATTCCAGTCCATTTTGACAATAGAAATCCATTTTGAAAATAGAAGCTGTTTAAAATGATTTGGAGAGAAAACTGTTTTGTATATTAATAGCATTATGATTGACTGAGCGGGGAAATATGGTTTTCATTAGGTTTGTCATTTTCATTAAAGTGATGATAAATTTTTAACTTTTATGACATGATTTGAACATTGATGAATTGTACAAATTAAGAAGCAGCTTTAAATTAAAGCTCTAGAGGGCATAGAGCCACTTAGCAAAAGGGGTATTTACAAGATAGCAAAAAGATGTGGTTTACAGTTTAAATAAAATATTTCGCCACTTATATGCGTTCCAACTGCCCTTCTCTTATACCATACAACAATATAATAGTGCCAGCGCATGATTTATTAAATAGCGCATTGCCATGTGCAATTTATTATTTGAATGGGTTTAATTTTGACCTTATCATTTAGCATTCAGTTAAAATAAGATAGTGGTGCTTAGATTTGATTTGTCATTTCCATTTTTGATTGGAAAGGTACCGTCTCATAAATATATTTGGAAGTGAATGCCGCCGTTCTGGTAACGTCACTTCCGGTTCTCATTTTTCCTTATTGATTGCGAAAAATCTGTCATGTTTTCTATAACAAATGTAGCCTTCTATGGTTGGGTCCGGCAGATGTGTGATTGATAACATCCAAGATTTTTCGCAATCAATATGAAAAATTGACAACCGAAAACCGTTCACTTCTGAATTTATTAGGCCTAATGGAATGATACCTTTCCTTCAAAGACATTTACTTTAGCATAGCATAGAATAGCATAGCATAACATAACATAGCATATCATAGCATAACATAGCATAGCAAGGTTTAACGTTCCGAAAGCATCCAGTGCTGGACATTATATCAAGGCGGCCACGACCTTTGATAGCCAGTTGTGAACTCACTGGTTGCAGACCCACCGGGATACAAACCCGCGACGTGCGGGCGAGAGGACAAAGCACTAACCAGTACACAACTGAGGTCATTACATGCATTGTGCCGTATCTCATTTATATTACATGCACTGAGCTGTATCTCATTTACATTATATGCATTGTGCTGTATCTCATTTAGATTACATGCACTGAGCTGTATCTCATTTACATTACATGCATTGTGCTGTATCTCATTTAGATTACATGCATTGTGCTGTATCTCATTTTGATTACATGCATTGTGCTGTATCTCATTTACGTTACATGCATTGTGCTGTATCTCATTTACATTACATGCATTGTGCCGCATCTCATTTACATTACATGTATTGTGCCGTATCTCATTTACATTACATGCATTGTGCCGTATCTCATTTATATTACATGCACTGAGCCGTATCTCATTTACATTACATGCATTGTGCCGTATCTCATTTACATTACATGCCTTGTGTTGTACCTCATTTACATTACATACATTGTGCCGTATCTCATTTACATTACATGCATTGTGCCGTATCTCATTTACATTACATGCATTGTGCCGTATCTCATTTACATTACATGCCTTGTGTTGTACCTCATTTACATTACATACATTGTGCTGTATCTCATTTACATTACATACACTGAGCCGTATCTCATTTACATTACATGCATTGTGCCGTATCTCATTTACATTACATGCATTGTGCTGTATCTCATTTACATTACATGCATTCATTGTGCCGTATCTCATTTACATTACATGCATTGTGCAGTATCTCATTTACATTACATGCATTGTGCCGTATCTCATTTACATTACATGCATTGTGCCGTATCTCATTTACATTACATGCATTGTGCTGTATCTCATTTACATTACATGCATTGTGCTGTATCTCATTTACATTGCATGCATTGTGCCGTATCTCATTTACATTGCATGCATTATCCCATATCTCATTTACATTACATACATTGTGCTGTATCTCATTTACATTACATGCATTATGCTGTATCTCATTTACATTATATGCATTGTCAGTGCTGTATCTCATTTACATTACATGCATTCATTGTGCCATATCTCATTTACATTACATACATTGTGCCGTATCTCACTTACATTACATGCATTGTGCAGTATCTCATTTACATTACATGCATTGTGCTGTATCTCATTTACATTACATGCATTGTGCCGTATCTCATTTACATTACATGCATTGTGCTGTATCTCATTTACATTACATACATTGTGCTGTATCTCATTTACATTGCATGCATTATCCCATATCTCATTTACATTACATACATTGTGCTGTATCTCATTTACATTACATGCATTATGCTGTATCTCATTTACATTATATGCATTGTCAGTGCTGTATCTCATTTACATTACATGCATTGTGCCGTATCTCATTTACATTACATGCATTGTGCCGTATCTCATTACATTACATGCATTGTGCCGTATCTCATTTGGTGTTACGGTATGAAACTTGCGACAGTAACAACACATTATAATGCATGCCATATTCACATTCTTACAAAATAATTTTCTATTTGAATAAGCGTCCCTTGAATGTCACACAAGCATATAAAAGGGATAAATTGTTAGAGATTATAGTTTGCAATAATGTTCTATCGCCATGCAAAATTTTCACTTTGGCCTAAAAAAATAGAAACTCCGGGGAACCCTAGAAAAATACCCCTATCCGAGAGATTTACACCGTAATTCCTAACTTTATATGGTACATATAGTAATAGACAGGCGGATACGAAGGATCACCTCTCGGTGTGAGAAGAGGTGGGAGGAGGGGGGGGAGTACAAGTATCACTGACGTCGCTACTTATTTGAAAATCTCCTTCAATTTGGGGAAAATTTTCATCTTTTTCACGTGGCACGAAGGTCATTAAAAAATTAATGTTTTACTTTCTTTTTATTTTCCATGAAATTTTTTGAGAAAAAGCCAAAGATGATCCAAATGAGATTTTTTGTGGTCAAATAGGTTTTTGTGCCCAAAAAAGCCCCAAAACCCAAATTATCAGTTAAAAAAAGCCAATTTAGCAAAAAACTTCTTTTTTTTTGCGGCCAAACAAATTTCAAGACGCCCCTTTTTCCAAAAGGACGCTTTTTTCAAAATTGGGTTTGAAATATCATGAAAAGCCAATATACCAAAATGAGTGTTATCTTATATCAATTGGCTATTTGAAGCCCTTCTGGCCTCCCTCTCATGGATGCACCAAGGAACTACTACACCTGTACAAAGCAGTTCTTTGGACGCACAACGTAATATACTTTAGGCTCTATATTATTGTATATAGCCAGTCAATGAACTGTTGAATATACAATTTTGTTTTGGGAAATGTAAAATGTACATTTTAAATTCAATTTGCACGCAATCCTTAGCTGCGTAGTATATGGGAAAAAATTGATAACAAAAGTATTTGTTCTGTTTTGATGGTAAAATAGACCACTAAATGAAGAAGATTCATATTAATTTCCTTGTTTGACTTCGAAGGCAGCGTTTTTGTTCTTCTGTTTGCGTTAAGTCTCATACCCCCTGAAGCCGAAATTATGTGACGACTTGCGGGCGCCTCTTTTTGAAATGTTGTTCATTTCAAATTGTGTCACATGTTATGCTTTTATATTTTGCAGGCCTACATGTACGTCATTCCCGCCTATTAGTACTCAAAAATATGTTAGTTTGATTATTTTGAAGGCTTTGCAATTAATAGACGCTAACAGGTTAATGAGCCTGAACAATTAAGGTTAGTTTGTACATTATGTGTGGGCGGTGATTAAACAAAAATAGTATACTGTGGGTATACAGATATGGAAAAGGATGTTGAATTGATGATCACGAAAAGGTCAGTCTCCATGCAGCCCTACGTTACAAAAAAAATTTAAATCAAGGAACAAGAAGGTATTTTAGCCCCTCCCCCTCCTGGACCTCTTATGATTGATACCTGCTTTGTATTTTTCATGTTTCTGAGTTACGGTTGCAATTTTCTCAGCAAGCAAGCGTAACTTAAAGTAGGTTTGTGTGTGTGGAAAGGGAGGGGGGGGGGGGGTGCGACATTCCCTAGAAAACTCCAAGGGCAATTTTAATTTTGACTTTCATTGGGTAAAAACATGGTATTGAAAAGAAATGGTAGAAAAATTCTTCAGAGCTTCCCCTTGGACCCATGCCAGGACTTCGCCCATGCATGGTAACCCAAATGCTTATCTGAGTAGAATTGTAACATATGTCTTTACAATTGTCTTCTTTTCATTAGTTACACAGCCAGCGCTCGAAATCTTGAACTGGCAGACTGGTAAATTAGGTTCCATCATTGACGTTGTTGCTAATTAGAAAATCTCTTTCAATTTTCGAGAAATTTTCTTCATTTTCAAGATATTTTGTTCCTTTTGGGGCAATTTTCGGGAAATTTCTTCATTTGAGGTCATTTTCTTCGATTTTGAGGAAATTTTTGTCAATTTTCTGGAAATTGAAATTTGACCAAAATTTCAATTAATCTGACCAATTTTATTTTCAATTTACCTTCATTTTCGGAAAATTTTCTTCCATATTAAGGAAATTTCGTTCATTATCTTGTATTTTCATTCAAATTACAACAGAGACATTACGAGAAGAAGAAAAACATTGATAATATTTTCCGGACCCTTGAGTTAGATAATCTAGTGTGGGCGTAAAGAGTGTTTTTAGCCCAATTTTGAAGAAATTTTGAGCAATGCTAACGCAAAGTCCATATCTTCGTACGGATACGGGTGGAATTTTTGCAGCGTTTGTCATAATCTCAGCGTTTCTTCGATAATTACTGTATTGTATTGCTTTCCTTAAAGGAGCACTAGACCGAAAAGTAAGGGCGCTCGTTTTTCCGAATTTCACAGATATATTATCCACAACAGATCGATAAACTGCATGCCTCCATAGCCCACATGCGACGCCAATGCAAAGGTCACTTGAATATTCATATTATCCAGAAAATTGCTATACCGTTGCGTGCTAGATAAGCATTTTATTTGATAAAAATACGCCCTCACTTATTTGTCTAGTGCTCCTTTAAATAAATCGATCCGTCGATGCAATAACGGTTTGTGTTGGTGCGTAGTTTGAATTTATTTTGCATTTGAAATCTCACCCAAAAACACTCCAAAAATCTGTTTTCGCTAGGCGCGATCCGAATCAATTTAGCATTTATAATGATATTGTGTTCGGTACCGAACAATTCCGATGGAAAGAAAACTCTGCTTTCATTGGCCCGAGCCTTAAAATACAGTCTGACACATGTGCTTATTGGGCTTGGGATTTTTCCACAGTATAGCCAAATAGGGGTATTGCACTTGCTGTTGAGAGCTCGTTTGGGCTATAATTTGGGTTTAAAAACTATCAAAAGCTCAAAAATGGCTAAAGTAGCCTGAATAGACTATCCGTTCATATAACGCAATTGAATAACTCGGGTTATAAAATCACCAGTGTGTAAATAACTCACTTATGAAAACATCCTTTCAAATTTCAATGCGTCCTCTGTCACAGGTTATACACATAACCTGGCCCTGTAGCAACCCTATCCTCAATAACTTGGCTCTTCACAAGAAGTTCTTTTGTTTGCATACAGATAATAAAAGACTGTATTATCTGTAATGGGTATCTTAAAGGATTAGTTAAGGGGTCAACTAAGTCCATCTTATATGAAAGAGGGCTTCAAAAGAAATTTATAAAATCTTTTTAGTAATATTTTGTTATAATGATTGCCACTTGAAAGTGTTTTTGTGGGATGTTATTATTGATTGATTGTGATTCATTGATTACGATATTAATTATTTGCTCAGAATGGCTAATATATATATCAGGAATATGAGGAAAATATGCTATAGTTAAAATCATGTTTTATTGCAAGGATGTAAAATCCATCTTGAGTTTATACAACAGTATGATTTCAATTTCAAAAAACATTGTTAATAAAATTTGCATTATATTGTCGTTGAGGCTTAACTTGTTTAGGCTTACTTGGCAAACAGATGTCACATATTCAAACTATATCAAAGTTCCAATTCGCAGTGGGGCAACTAGGGTTCTGGGGGCTCGTAGGGATTTCGGCCTCTGCAGCGATGTCGGAACCACTGCGGCAAAGGGGACACTGCTTCTGCTTCCTATTGAAAGAGGGCAGAAGGTGTCATTTTGAAATTGTGCGGACGGGGGCAGGGTGTGCCCTTTTAAATGTTAAGGTAGGAGTTGGACCGGTCAAGAGGCACCCTTTTGATACTTATATGAAATTATTCTAGGTCATCCTTGAAGCTTGAAAACAAATAGAAATCCACTCACTCACAAATACTACATAATACTTAGAGCTTGTTACATACATTTAGTATTTATTTGACACAATTAAAGCATGTCATTTACCAGGGGCACTGACACCGAGGGCCGTGGTGGGTGGGAGCATGCCCCAAAAAATTTCTAAGTAACAATTTTCAAAAGAAGCCTTTTACCTATTCGCCCAATGGGTAATTGTCAACATTGGTCCTGGCTCCCAATCTCAAACCAATAAGCGGAAATATATATATATATATATATATATATATATATATATATATATATATATATATATATATATATATATATATATATATATATATATATATATATATATATATATATATATATATATATATATATATATATATATATATATATATATATATATATATATATATATATATATATATATATATATATATATATATATATATATATATATAATATATGCATTGGCCATTACAAACAAAACAAAATAGGAAAAAATGACAATGTCTCTAGCCAACAGATTATTTTAGATATATATATATATATATATATATATATATATATATATATATATATATATATATATATATATATATATATATATATATATATATATATATATATATATATATATATATATATATATATATATATATATATATATATGTATGCATTTATATATATATATATATATATATATATATATATATATATATATATATATATATATATATATATATATATATATATATATATATATATATATATATATATATATATATATATATATATATATATATATATATATATATATATATATATATATATATATATATATATATATATATATATATATATATATATATACATATACATATACAACAAAAGTACGAGGAGTAATTTAAAGTGTGTGATCCGTACTAGTATGATCACACGAGTCCCTTATTTTCTTCTCTCAACTTACTCAAGTTATTAGATCTTATTGGCAAGTTTTCTGCAAAGAATTATTTATATAAATAACCAGACTTTGAAAACAGAATTTACTTTTATGAATAGACTTTGCTTATATAACGAAATCAAACCCATAATGAATTTGAATTTTACATTAGGCACATGCAGTCCAACAAAATACGCTCATTGCTATCCAAGTTTCGATGTGGTTGTCTAAGTCTCCGAATACATAAAGGCCGTCGTAACAAAATTCCACGTGAAAATCGCACTTTTTGTAACATGCACAAACTCGAACATGAGTTTCATTTTTTGCTCGACTGCCCATGATCATTGTATATTCCAAAGTATTATTATGTTAATCCATCACTACAGCGATCCCATTTTATGTTACGCACAAGCAAATCCCTTTTATTTATTACATGTCATTTTGTAGTGAAAGCTTGGGTATTTGAAGAGAAATTGATTCATATGATTAGTTGCATAATCTAAATTGTTCTATTGTATTGCTGTAAGCTTTGCCATGTTGTAAATATGAAAAGGCCGGTGGCCTATCAAGTAAATAAACTGAATTGAATTGAATTGAATTGAATTGAATTAGCCTAAGTATTGCTTCATTTGTGTTTAGATGTATTACCAGTAGAATACCCCACAAGTTTAAAACATTTTACACCCAAAATAGCCAGATTCACAGTTGCAATTCCCGACAACGAAACGAATTTCACTCTTTTCCTTGCAATTGTACCAATGCATGCCCAAAAGAGCTTATGAAATCAATCAGTAAATGTCTGGAATTCCCTGCAATTACATGATAAAACATTTCGTTCTATTTCCCATTTAAAGTATTATCTTAAGATGTACTTCATAAGCACATATTAACTTATTCTGTTTTCCTATTCCTTTTTAGGGTTGTGTTACTGGTGTGGGGTTGGGGTGAATGTGTGTGATGTGGGCAGTGGGGTTATGGAACCTCCTAGGTTAATTTAATATATAATTTGTATTTTTTAATTTATTAGATGTGCTTAATGGAAAGTGGGCGGGGTGGGGGTGGGGAAAGAGGACGGGGGGGGGGTGATAGTTACTATATTCAGTAGCTTAGTAACCACCGTATGTATGTGGTTTGCTTCCTCTATAGCCAGGGGAGTGATTGCCTTGTTAAGCTCACTAGAGTTTTTGCAATCACTCAACATCCCAACTTGAATATATCAGTCATTTGCTTTATTTGCTTTATTTATCTAGTTCTTCACAACATATTTACATATAACAATATACAATATATACAGATATACAATTGAGTTTACAAATATTTGAATTGTTGAAATACAGTTATCAACATATAGAAATGTGGATAGGTGTAGGATATAATAATATACAATATGTATATGAAAGGAAGTGTTGCAAAAAAACTCTAGAGAGCTTAACTAAGTACAAGACTCCCTGGTTACAAAGTAAGTTAATTTTAGCATTAACTACCCACCCCACCCCTTCGAAGTTACTAGACCTCCCCCTCCCCCCAATTTACCAGCCCCCTACCAAAAATACCAGACCCTATTCCCCACCCGTCCCCTACCCTTAAGGTTACGGATAGAATATAACAAGTAGTAATAGAGTATTTAGTAATTATTTATACAATTTTGTAATGGATTCTCCAAAAATCAATGGCTCGTTTGTTACAAGGGATGGAATTCCAAAAAAATCTAATCAGATTAGATTAGTGCGACATGGAGGACAATGAATGTTATTTGACTGACGGGTATTATATGGATGAAAGTCATTGTTTGTCTTAGATAGATTAACTAAAGAAAACGGGAGGTCATTATGTGTTGCACGATAAACAATAGTTGCAAGATTGATTTGGATGAAGTCAGGCAATTTCAGAGGATTAAGCGACAGAAAAAGCTTGCTGGTACTTTCACGGTAATGAGCACTGGTAATATGTCGAGTAGCCTGCTTTTGTAAGACAATCAATCTATTTGAAGTGGTTTTAGTTGCACTTGACCAAACACTGCAACAATAAGACAAATGAGGCAAAATAAGAGTTTGATACAAGCACCTTAAAATATTTCTTGGAATATAATATTTTAATTTAGAAAGGATACCAACAGATCTAGAAATTTTGTTACAAATTGAATAAATATGGTCTGACCAGGAAAGATTGGAGTCGATGGTCACCCCTAAAAATTGGGTTGAGGTTACTTTATGGACTATTATACCATTCAAATTGATAGTGATATTCCAATTTTTACTAAGAGTACCAAAAACAATATAATTAGTTTTAGCTGCATTTAGAGAAAGCTTATTAGCACAGAACCAGTCATGATAACATAATAAATCAGAGCAGATAATGTCTTGTAACTCATAGGCGTTACTACCATGATAAAAAATATATGTGTCATCTGCAAATAAAATTAAAGATGATTTTGAAGACACATTACTTATATCGTTAGTATATCAAATACATAGAAGTGGTCCTAATATAGAGACTTGAGGAACTCCACACTTAACACGAGAAAGATCAGAACTGCAATTTTTATAATACACATACTGATGCCTATTGAAAAGGTAGCTATAAAACCAATCAAGAGCTTTACCTCTTATGCCATAAAATGATAACTTTTTTAATTGTATGTGATGATCAATGGTATCAAAGGCCTTAAACAGGTCAAGGAAGATTCCAACTGCTGAATCTTTTTGTTCAAGGGCTCTATATAATTTATTTATTGCAGAGATAAGTGCTGATTCCGTAGAATGACCTGGTCTAAATCCATACTGATCATCAAATACAATGTTGTGTTTGTCAAGGAAAGCTAGGATACGATTAAACATCAACCTTTCAATGATTTTAGATATACATGGTAAGATAGATATAGGGCGGTAGTTTTCATAAACATGGGGATCATCTTTCTTATAGATGGGGACAACTTTAGCAATTTTTAGTCTGTTAGGAAAAATACCTGTGATGAATGATAAGTTGGAAATGTAAGTTAAAGGTTGAACAATGTGATGAATTACTAACCTGATTATAACAGGTTTGAGGTTGTCAGAACCAGCAGACTTATTAGATTTAAGACACGAATAAGCTACTTTAAATACTTCGTTATTTGTTACAGGATTAAGGAACAAAGAACTTTAAAAAATGCTCTTGTTTGGCTCTAAGTACTCATCAAAGGATTTGTTACCATTTATATTGTTAGCAAGAGTAGGGCCTATATTGACAAAAAAGTCATTAAAATTATTGGCAATAGTTTTGGGGTCAGTGACTGGATTGTCTCCATCACTGAATGAGGATACCGAATTACTTGACCTTTTATTTAAAAGTTCATTTATTATACTCCAAGTATTTTTGGCATTATTTTAACAATTGTTAAAATTTTCATTAAAGTAGTTCTTTTTTGAAAAGCGAATAACATGATTTAATTTATTTCTATATTTCTTGTAGTTGGTTTTGTTTTCACTAGATGGATTTCTTAGAAACCTTCTGTATAATTTATTTTTAACTTTGATTGACTTAAGAATTCCAGAAGTTATCCATGGATGCCGTTTACGATTAGTTTTAGTATTTATAGTTATATGTGGAAAACAATTATTATAAATATGATCAATGGTATTTACAAATGAATCATAAGCTGCGTTGGCGTCTTTGGGTGCCAAAATAAAAGTCCAGTCTAATGCACCAACTTTACTGACAAAATTATCAACATTACACTTAAAATAATTACGTATATATATGATAGCTTTGTTTTTAAGTCTGTTAGTACAAACATTAACTTGGTGAAAAATTGGGAAATGATCACTGATGTCAGTGACTAAAACCCCTGAGATACAGTCATCAAAATTAGTATTGCTAAGAATGTTATCAATTAAACTTACAGAATTACAAGTTACCCTAGTGGGTATACTTATCAAAGGACAATACTCATAAGAAGACAATATGTTATGAAAATCAAAGGATATATCTTTTGCAAAGTCAATATTAAAATCACCCATAATGTAACAGTTTTTATGCTCATTTGAAATTTTTGAGAGGATTAAATCTAGTGTATCATAAAAAAGAATTTACTGAGGATTGCGGAGGTCTATAAATAACAGAAACTAAGATAGTGATGGATTCAAAATTTAGTTCAACAAAGATACTTTCAATGTCAGCGTTAAAAATAAATAGGTCATGACGATTAACTGCAGGAAACTTATTATGTACAAACAAACAAATCCCGCCCCCTCTCCTGTTCTCTCTATGTTGCTTACAAAGGTTGTAATTACTCATACCAGTGATTTTATTATGTGGACCAAACCATGTTTCCGAGAAACCCAAGACTGAAAAGTTATTATTAAGAGTAGACAAATAATCACTTATGGTATCAATATTATGGATAAGACTACGGCTATTAAGATGAAAAAGGGAAAAACCAGTATCCTTAAGTACATTGTTAAAATTATCTATATCATAATACTTACAATTACTTGAAATGTGATCATCAATTGATTGATTCCACATTAGAACAGAAACATCATTCACAAAATCCAACAATAATGAAGAGGCTTAAACAAGCCAAACAAAAGCAAAGAAAATGGTGTAATATATGATATCATACTCCTCAGCATAAGATGTTCCAGTTTTACAGGTCACGAAATAGGTAATGAAAAGTCACAAGTTCATCAGATCGTTTGGGCCCATCACTCTCCTCTTCATTTCGGTGCCATCTGCTGATTTAAGGAGTGCATAAATCTTCCCATCGATTGACCAAGCAGATGATACTCTAGGGTGGTCAGAAGTTTTCTTCAGTAGGGCTCTATTTTGTGTAGTAAGATCCTCTTATATCACTATGCCTGATCCTTTCAGTTTTCGTCTTACCTTCAGGATGACCGACCTTGCTGTATAGTTTATTATATTAATTGTCATTGATTAGCATCTTCATTAGAAATATTTATTTTTTGAGAACTGTTGATAATTTTTTTTATATATGACTGTTAATCTATCTTTACTTTTATGCATATTCTTTATTAATCCTTATTTTGTGATTTTTCTTTTATTTAATGTTATGTAATATCAAGTTGTGAATAAACAAATAAATGATATGAAAATTAATTAAATGTGTGTTTTGCGAAGAAACAAAAACAGGTATAACCATAAATTTCTCTTCAATACCATGGTTTTTTCCTGACAAATAGTCAACATTGGAATTGAGTTGGGCCCCCGTTTCGTACACATACTGTTTGAGCATAGGCGGGATTTTGTGTGTGTGTGGGGGGGGTGGTGGCAAGGGGGCATCTAACTTGTCCCACCCCTTCTTTTTTCCAATTGTATACTTTTGTATGGTGATATTCTGTATCTTAGCGTGGTTTTGTGATTTGTCCCCTGCCCCTACCCCGTCCTCACACACACACACTTTTAGCGTTTCCACCACTTTTGGTTGGCAAATCCTGTCTCCTTTGAGATTAGGAAGGCAGGACGAATGTTGGCAATTGACCACCGGGCGAATAGGTAAAAGTCATAAGGAGAGGACGTACCGTAAAATGTGTGGGAGAGGTTGAAAACCTTTCCATAATTGGTGAAAGATTACAAATAAAATACTGTTTTGAAAAGAAACAATGCTGCCATGATATGCTTGGTTTCAGATGTACATATTGAAGAAAAAACATTGTCAAAAGATTTGACCACAGATTTGACCACGCTGGAATCCTACTTTTTAATTTCTTTTCTTCAGGGCCCGGCGAATCAGGCTGAATCAAAGCAACTCCTTTTTCATATATCAGTATATCAGTCCCGATATCAGTATATGCATCAGGTGGTCCACTGTTTGAAAGTGTCATGGCAAATATTAAACAAAATTCACAAAGTTTATCGGAAACTTATCCTTATGATTTATTATTGTTTAAATTAGACAATTGAAACATAATTTGACGAATGGCATTGGTGTCAATAATTTTTGTTAATCGTTAGGCAAATCCTTATTTTTCCGGCTCTTGCAGGTAAATATCTTTGGATGGATTAAACCTAGGTCAGCTAATGAGAGAGGAGAACACGTAATCTGTTCAATTTGTTATCATATGCCCGTCTAGAATTTGTGGGGGTGGAGTCAAAAGTGTGTGTGCGTGTAATTTTTTTTTTTTTTTTTTGGGGGGGTCACAAAATTACGATAAGATGCAAAATAAATCACCATACGACAGTATACATTTTGGAAAAAAGTGGGGATGGGGCAAATGCTCCTTGCTCCCCAAATCCAGCTTACGCTCAAACCATAGGCTTATGCGTAGAAACCGGGGACCAGGGGACGTCCCCTCATTTTTCCGAAAACTGACAAAAGTTTCCATTAAAAGAAATAAAAGTACCCTTAAGTACTGTCTCGACCCCCTTCCCCTTGGTTGCCCAAATTCCTTCCGACACTCCTGGCCATGGCCCCTATCCCTCGGATCCTATCACCACTGTATTATTCTTTCAAACATTGCCATGTTATCAGTATCATGCAAATCGAGGGACGGGACATCGAGGCCCGGTTTGTTTCAATATTTTTGCTTGCTCCCACCTGCCGAATATCTTATTCAGAGTTTGTATTTTTTAAATCTTAAATTATTAGCCATTTAATTTCTTCCCAAAAATCCTTCAGAGAAAACTTATTCCATCATCTCATGGACGTGTTGCGCACATGTCGTTAGAAAGTTCGTCTCAATTTAACTATCACGAAATTTTACTGAACAGTAACATATTTGTATGTGTAAACACTGATTTACTCGATTCGTCAAGCGCGCAAGAAAATGTAGGCCAAAATAAATTGTAATAATTTGGAACAAAAACATTCAATATTGGTCATTTCTTACTGATTCTACCTTCTAAATAACTAGTTTATCTACCTCTGGTCATTTTCATAAGTAAAGGAGAGGTAAATTAATTTAAAATGGAAAGAATGTTTGTGTAATAAGCCTGGCCCGCTGTCCAGGTCAACTCATAGCGTATGCATACATGTAATAAGATAAGTTTGTTTACGATGCGAATTGCGTCATGAGCTTGGAAACTTCATCGTGTAATTTAATAAAATTACTCATCAAGTAATGCAACTCGGAAACGAGGGTACGAAATATGATCACCCGACTAAATTCATATTACTGGTCGGGTGTTTGGGACACATTCTTAATGCGGCCTTAAGATCGTAATGGTTTAAAATGTCCCAAATTTTGTTTAAAACTGGCCTAAATGTGGTAAAAAAATCGTCGAAATTTGTTTAGAAATCGTCCATTATATCAAGTTGTCAGTGAGGCAAGAATTCACTTTATTCATTACTTAGTTATTTTTCGTTTAACCAGAATTCAGATGATGCAGTCATATTTTCGGCCACTTTCTGGCATCAAAAGCTGGATACGCAACTATCCGGGTCCATAGGCAAAGCTCCGGAAACTTTTTGGCTTTTAAATAGCTCAAATTGAAGGGGGAATCACATATATTTAATCAATTTCTGTGGTCTGAATTTGCATTATGGATATCAAATTCTATAGACAAAATGCGTTTTTATTTGGTGAGCATCGGATGAGGGCGGGGGATGGGGGACGGGGTGTAGGTTTGGCACAGCACAATGACATACATGCATACATACAAGGGCATATTTTAAAGGAAAATTGGAGTACCTTTCCACCGATTGAGGAGTGTATACCCTCGCCCACTCTGGATCCGCCCCTGGTCATTTATCTTTACTCGAATCATGATCTAAAATCTAATTCGGAAATCTTGACTGCATATTTCGAAAAGCAAAACAAAAATAATACTAAATAAAAACAGAAAAAGAGTCTTCAGCCCTACTCCTCATCCTCATGCCCTGTGCCGGATCCTACAAAATACATAACTTGTACTACAAATATTATTAAATATGTGAAAGCCATGTTGCATATAATTTGGGCATTTTGAAATAAAATCGGATGAAAAAACATAGTTGACACCTCCCCCTCCCCCTTCCTTTCTGCCCCCCTCCCCAATATGCCAACGCTCGTGACCCCTCTGGGTGTAACACAAATATGCCTGACTAAAATTTGCATTTGCCCGACCTATCTGTAAGCAATATACATGTGTCTACAGAAACACAATGTAGAATCATCCCCCACCAGTGACGTCGCCATAGATTTTGACTTGGGGACAATACTAAAGTACCAAATGCGGCCCTACGGAACAGCATGTGTCTACTGAAGGGAGTCCAAAGCCGAAGCCTTGGTAGGGGTCAAGGGTTTTTTGTGAAGCTCTTAAAAATTTTCAGTGCTTTTAATGCTCCAAAATAGCTGAAAAACTTGAGGTCACCAGAAGGTTCAAAAATTTAAAGCGACTTTTTGCGCAACTCGAATATGGCGAAGGGAAAATCGCATCAAATCTGTGAATAAAAACTTATTTTGAGTAGTGGCTTCTGGAGGGGTAGAGGGGGGGGGGGGGGTATGTAGGAACCATGAGAGCAAGGAAGCGACTGCCCCTTGTAGGCGGCAGCAAGTGCCCTTTTGAAATTTGAGGCGGACTGGGGCGGGAGGTGCCCTTTTGAAAGTTATATGAAATTATAGGTCATTTTTTAAGCTTGAAAACAAATAGAAATCTACTCACTCACAAATACTGCATAGTACATAGAAGATGTAACATACATTTAGTATTTATTTGACATAATCAAAGCTTGTCATTTACCAGGGGTCCGGAACTGAGGGCCGTGGTAGAAGGGGGTCATAGTTCTTAATAATTTTTGAAGCAATAATTTACAAAAGTAAGCCTTTTAACTACGGTATTTGCCCAATGGGCAATTGCCAGCATTGGTCCTAGCTCCCGAATCTCAAACCCATTTTCCTGCTGAAAGTTGGGGAAAATGTTAAAATGGGTGGGGAAAAATCACAAAATCACGCTAAGATACGAAAAGATATCACCATACAAAAGTATGCATTTGAAAACAAAAACGTGTGTGTGTGAGAAGGGGGGAGGGGGGAGAGGTGGGGAGTGCCACTTAGTCTCCCAGATTTCCGCCTATGCTCAAATCATATAGGCATATGTGTATACCTCCACTTTTTCGAAAACGTTTTCAAAAGTGCCCCTTTTTGGAATTGAAAAGTGTTCCTAAATTGCTGTGCCCTAACTTGATTTTCTGCCCCCTCCCTTTGTCTGAGTCCCTTTCGACACCGGACACCGCGGTGGGGAAAGGAGGGAGGGGGGGGGGGTTACACAGTGGCTGACATAAGAAGATGGAACTGAATCGGAAATGTTTCAAGGATTATAAAAGGACCATGATCACGCTATAGCTTTGCATGGGGTGGAAACCAGAATGGCACAGGGAGCTGCAGGAAGGCCTAAGATGACATGGAGGAGAATGGTTGTGAACAGGAGAGAGACAGAGCAGGGTGGAGATCGTGGTCAGATGTGAGAAGGTGAGCAGATGAAAGAAGTGAATGGAGAGTTGTTGTCCTGACCTTATGCGCCTCCTGGCATGGAGAGAATTAAGGTTAAAGTTAGGTAATTTGAAAACTACAAACACTCATTTCAAAGTTGAAATACGCTCGTATACCTTATTTGTATGTACTCTTTGATACGCGGTAAAAGAGAACAATTATGCAGCTGTCCACATACCTGTTGGAAGTTTTGGTTTTCCAATTTGTGATACATTTTGATTGGTGCATACTGTAGTTTTTTCTCATTCGAAGATGTTTCTGTGCATTTCTACCTCAGTTGATATACACTGTAGTACTATCATGAGGCTTGGTAGCAGTCTACAATGTTCCAAATGGCACAGTGACGTGGGAAAAGAATTGTCTGATCCTACTCTGAAAGTTAGATATTTATTTAAGTATCTTAGTTCTTGCACTTCTATGTTTGGATTCTATCGAAAGTTATATTAAAAATACACTTTCGTTATTTAGTTGAAATCTCCATGCATATACCAATATAGATCATCAAAGCGTGGGTTTCTTAATGTGTATTCTTCACACAGCTTTACCCTACAGCACTTTACAATGAAAATGATTTTAATCATCGCTTTGAGAATAAATCCACAAACAACGTTTATTAAACCAGCATAAAACTATACCTCGAATAATATCATGGCAGGAAGTAATTTCCCTTTGGTCGCCTTAAATCATTTAAAGCGACCTCAGGAAAATTAGAATTACATGGTGTTGAATGATATTTATCTAATTGGTAAATTGATATTAAAAAAAAACCAAGAGTTACTATCAAATTGAATTTCTATTTATTACGGGTAGGTAACAAGATTAATAAAAAGCAAACATCTTTACCTAACAAACTGTGATGCGAAATATTTTAAGATTTGTGTATTTATGAGGCATATGAATATCATCATATTCGTAGACAAAATAGGAATATCACCATAAGGGTAGACAAAATACGAATATCACCATACGGGTAGACAAAATATGAATATCACCATACGGGAAGACAAAATATGAATATCACCATAAGAGTAGACAAAATATGAATATCACCATACGGGTAGACAAAATATGAATATCACCAAACGGGTAGACAAAATATGAATATCACCATAAGAGTAGACAAAATATGAATATCACCATACGGGTAGACAAAATACGAATATCACCATACGGGGAGACAAAATATGAATATCACCATAAGGGTAGACAAAATACGAATATCACCATAGGAGTAGGCAAAATATGAATATCACCATACGAGTAGGCAAAATATGAATATCACCATAAGGGTAGACAAAATATGAATATCACCATAGAGATAGACAAAATATGAATATCACCATACGAGTAGGAAAAATATGAATATCACCATAAGAGTAGACAAAATATGAATATCACTATACGGGTAAACAAAATATGAATGTCACAATACGGGTAGACAAATTAGGAATATCACCATACGGGTAGACAAAATATGAATGTCACCATACGGGTAGACAAAATATGAATATCACTATACAAGGTAGACAAAATATGAATATCACCATACGGGTAGAAAAATAGGAATGTCACCATACGGGTAGACAAAATATGAATATCACCATACGGGTAGACAAAATATGAATATCACCATACGTGTAGAAAAAATA
This sequence comes from Chiridota heheva, assembly GCA_020152595.1. NCBI lineage: Eukaryota > Metazoa > Echinodermata > Holothuroidea > Apodida > Chiridotidae > Chiridota > Chiridota heheva. The sequence goes on from JAIGNY010000135.1 coordinate 113,939, forward strand.
GGAATATCACCATACGGGTAGACAAAATATGAATATCACCATACGAGTAGACAAAATATGAATATCACCATACGGGTAGACAAAATATGAATATCACCATACGGGTAGACAAAATAGGAATATCACCATACGGGAAGACAAAATATGAATATCACCATAAGAGTAGACAAAATATGAATATCACCATACGCGTAGACAAAATAGGAATATCACCATACGTGTAGACAAAATAGGAATATCACCATACGGTTAGACAAAATATGAATATCACCATACGGGTAGACAAAATAGGAATATCACCTTATACGGGTAGACAAAGTATGAATATCACCATACGGGTAGACAAAATATGAATATCACCATAAGGGTAGACAAAATAGGAATATCACTAAACAGTGGACAAAATATAAATATCACCATACGGGTAGACAAAATATGAATATCACCCTACGGGTAGACAAAATATGAATATCACCATACGGGTAGACAAAATATGAATATCACCATACGGGTAGACAAAATATGAATATCACCCTACGGGTAGACAAAATATGAATATCACCAAACGGTAGAAAAAATATGAATATCACCATACGGGTAGACAAAATATAAACATTTTGGAAGCTTTGATATGATAAGAAACCATATGGACATATTACTCTGGTGCTTCCTCTTCGTTGAAGCTGATTCTTTCTCATAATCTTATCTATCAACACTATATCATATCACCATTTAATATAGAGAAGACAAACATATTATATATGCAAACTAACACTAAAGCATTAGTATTATATACACTGGGCATAGGATTTTGGCACGAGTGGAATGACCAGACTTTCGGGATAACATTTGCGATGATAAAACATTAATCTTTTTTATGAAGTTTCCGCGTTTGATTGTTTAAAATGCATGAAAAACAACGAAAAATACTGGAAAACGAGAACAGTTTACATGTAGTTTATCACTTTGTTAAAGCATTCACCTGTTCTAAAAATGGAATAAACCAAATAATCAAGGTCGTGTATTACCGAGATTTAATGGTGTCATGACATGCCGATACTCAATGCAAAATGTATGATTAATTGTATTAACGCAGTGAGGTGCTTACAGTGTGGCAACACCCCGAGGCTACTGTGAAAATCCAATTTCGTTCTAAAACAGACGAGATAAAATGTATATGCTAGAAAATATGTTTTCATATTTTTTTTAAATATTTGTATTTATATATTCTTTAACGGATGATTGATAGGCCTATCTCAATTCAAAGTAGTCACTCTTGATACGGTGACTTTATTTAGGTTGTTTGGCAACCTCTGTATTTTAATAACGGCAGTAATAATTTAAACATTCATCTTTTTATCTAACACATCATTAATTTTGTCTAAACTGTAATCGTTGTCAGATAGCCTTTTTTAATTAAGCCGAAAAGTAATGGACATGAATTAACCCAGTGATCCGGTGCGCTTTTCACACATGTGGATTTTGTGATAGAAAACAGGACATCTGTTCAATAATTTCGTAATAGCTACAGGGCCTTTATTACGAAGAAAGTAACTGTTTTAGACCAAAGAGCTTCTACATGAACATTTCTAAGTAAGCTTATTTTTCTTAATGTTTCTCCTTTGATTCGTAAGTTAGTTATATAGTTCATCACTCTTCGTTTGTTATCAGTGTTTCTTCAACGCAAAAATTATCATTTGCTTTTTAGAATGTATCGAACAGTCGAACTGGAATTGCAGCTTTGCAGTAAAAAGTTGAAATGAAATATAGGCCTATAAATGTTTCATATTTAGGAACAGTTGTCGTATGATTACACAGATTTTCGTTAATATGTCATACAAATTAGTCACACCCCTATCGTTTAGAAACATGATGCCATTCGACTTGCATGAAAGTTTGTTTTAATGTGCACAAAAAGGTTATATTTATCCTAATAAGTTTATGAATCAATGAATGGAGAAAATGTGAGACAATCGTCCAACTGTTTTCCGAAAAATTAAAATGTTGGAAAACATGTCTGAAATTAGCCAGATCTTCGTATGGATTAATAGCTTATATATAGGTTTTCCCAAATAGCAGCCGACTGTAAAGGCCATCCCTGTTTATCGTGATTAGAGAGAGAGAGAGAAAGTTGAACACACAATTACAATGACGTGGTCGTCGCCTGCGTATTCGGTTATGATAGTACAAATGCTATCACGAAACGCTTAATACGACCCGGACGAGAACACAGGTACGACGTACGGATAGACATAACATCGACAACCAAGTCAATGTCCACGGCCTTTGATAACCAGTTGTGGTGCACTGGCGTGTCTACCCACCCCAGGATTGAACCCGGGGCCTCGTGGTCTGTAGACAGGTATGATAACCGCTACACCACAGTAGGTAGATAAAAATGTGTGCGACGTACATTTTATTCCAAAGCGATCCTGGCAGTCTAGTTGGCCTATCAATGCAAGTGCACAATTTACCACTGTGTTTCGACCAATCAAAACACGTAAATTGAAATCTATTTACCTACACGTCGTACAGACGATAAATGGCCTTTAACATAGATGAAATGAAATTGATCAAATAGTGAGTTGCAATGCTCAATTCACAGGCAGTCGTCGATGACAAAGTAATGGTGTATCTATTTGTGAGACTCTCATACAGTCCGGGACTACAGAAACCTTTAGAATCAGTTACAACCTTCAAATTAGGGATTTTTTACATGAATTACCCGTTTTTCACACATGTTGGATTTTGTTTCTGCTTATTAGAAAACAATTATCTTAAATAACACTTAATATTCCAATCAGTGACGCAAAAATAGGGTGGGAAGGGTAGGTAAACCCACGGGCCCGAGCAAGTAAACCCACGGGCCCGAGCAAGTAAACCCACGGGCCCGAGCAAGTAAACCCACGGGCCCGAGCAAGTAAACCCACGGGCCCGAGCAAAAAACGTGATTTGGGAGCCCCGAGCAATGACACTGCGATACGTTTGTTATGGGGCCCAAACGTTATATTCCCCACGGACCCCCAGACCTATAGTTGCGCCACTGACGTGTCGTCGCCTGCGTATTCGGTTATGATAGTACAAATGCTATCACGAAACGCTTAATACGACCCGGACGAGAACACAGGTACGACGTACGGACAGACATAACATCGACAACCAAGTCAATGTCCACGGCCTTTGATAACCAGTTGTGGTGCACTGGTGTGTCTATCCACCCCAGGATTGAGCCCGGGGCCTCGTGGTCTGTAGACAGGTATGATAACCGCTACACCACAGTAGGTAGATACAAATGTGTGCGACGTACATTTTATTCCAAAGCGATCCTGGCAGTCCAGTTGGCCTATCAATGCAAGTGCACATTTTACCACTGTTTCGACCAATCAAAACACGTGAATTGAAATCTATTTACCTACACGTCGTACAGATGATAAATGGCCTTTAACATAGATGAAATGAAATTGATCAAATAGTGAGTTGCAATGCTCAATTCACAGGCAGTCGTCGATGACAAAGTGATGGTGTATCTATTTGTGAGACTCTCATACAGTCCGGGATTACAGAAACCTTCATAATCAGTTACAACCTTCAAATTAGAGATTTTTTACATGAATTACCCGTTTTTCACACATGTTGGATTTTGTTTCTGCTTATTAGAAAACAATTATCTTAAATAACACTTAATATTCCAATCAGTGACGCAAAAATAGGGTGGGAAGGGTAGGTAAACCCACGGGCCCGAGCAGGTAAACCCACGGGCCCGAGCAAAAAGCGTGATTTGGGAGCCCCGAGCAATGACACTGCGATACGTTTGTTATGGGGCCCCAACGTTAAATTACCCACGGACCCCCAGACCTATAGTTGCGCCACTGACTCCAATGGAGGTATGTCGTAATGCTAAAAACGCAAACAAATTATTATCTTATTATGCACACATTCAGGCACGTTAGTATAGACCATTTTGATTGGGGAGAGGTTGGCTGTTAAATATATGATTTACCGACGGCCTCAAATAAGCATCCCATGCTTTAAAAAAACGGCCTCCTTGCAAAAAGTTTTAGTTTTTGGAACCTTTTAGTTCTAAGTAACTCTTAGAAATAATCCTTAAATTTTCTCTATTTTCTAGCATGACATATTATATGCTGAGCTGTTTTCGAAAAAAATAGATTTTTTTAAATATGTTATAGATCCATATAACAAGGAATTATTTTGTTCTGCAAGGTAGAATGGTCACGTTTTTAGTATCAAATTGTTTGTAAATATTCTCTTCTGCAATATTTCATTATGAGATCATAATGTCAATTGTTGTTATCCATCTGTCTCCCTATTGCAGTATTGTTGATGTTTGGTTCGTATCTGAGCGACAATTTCATCCTAGGTGAAGTGATTTTGTAGAAAGAGTACATAACGTTTGATTAGGAGAAAAGCCTCACGGATTGTGTTTTCTGTAAATACTGCGGCTGTCTTCAACACTATACCATTAATTATATATTTTATTAATGATTGAAAAGTTCGTTACCGTGACAGTTTCACCAATAGCGAATATCATATCTATTTCATCTGTTTATTGTGACTTGATTAGAGGTTTCTTAATATTAATCATTCATTTTCCTGCAAAGCAAAAGAGCATAAAATGAACAAATTTGTGAGAAATACAGATAATCTTACACGAAAGTTCTTAATTGCTACAATTTTAAAAGTTATAAAAACAAAGTATAGCTATTGCAGAAAAACTCCATGAAAATCAAGTTACCTTGGACAGTTGGAGGTAAGTTGGTCGAGCAGAAAAAGGTTATGAAAGTTTATGGATGAATTCATTGAACAAATCAACCAATCACTGGCAACCAATCACTGGCATTTGTAGAGCGTCAAAATCGAATCAGGTGCCGGACGTTTTGTTAATGACATAGAATTAACGACATTTTAAATAGATAAGAAAATATAGAAATATGATAAGAAACGCAGAAGCTGTACGCGGCTTCTCGTAAGTATGTAGCACATTATGATAAAATATATGATAATCTGATAATGGGATCATATATTTAAAATTATTACTTCCGCGTAATCCATTAAAATACGATCTTCAAACAAATTCTAAAATCCAGTCTGCATTTCAATACCCTTTGCAAACAGTAATGAGCATAAAGGCATACTATACTAAAAATGCAACAGTATTCGTTGCCCGACTGTGGTATTTCATATTTCTGTAAAGTATTCTCATAAAATACATCTTTAAGCATGAGCCACATAAGCTCATGTCCAGGGCTCCTACAAGTAAACAAGCTTCCTCCTGTGGGGTCCGGACCACTGTTCAAAACTGGAAATGTGTATAGGGTCGCCCAACACTATGATAAAAACATAATGATTGCTTCTTGTTTTGGTGAAAAATCAAACTTCCTCACTAGGTGTGATTTTTCTTCCTTATTGCCGCTGTCACATTTTGTATCATTATTTACCGGTGCTTTATCATTATCATTGTCTTTTGATAGGGTTGTCTTGCATTTTTCCTGTAGTTATGCTATGAAATTATGCTATGCGGTGGCGGGTAACACTGGAGCCAGAAGCTCTTCGGCGGTTGCTAAAATGGGCCATTTTTCTGATCACCTTCTCCGATGTGGATGCCTCTTTCATAGACCTCGACGGTTGCTAAAATGGGCCCTTTTTTATCGCCTTCCCCGATTTGGCTGCCCCTTTCATTGACCTCGTCGATTGCTCAGACAAGGCCTCTTTTCTGATCGCTTTCCCCGACGTTGGTTCCCCTCTCACGGACCTCAGCAATTGCTTAGATAGGGCCCCTTTTCTGATATCCTTCCCTGATAAGGGGCTGTTTTCGTGGACCTCGTCGGTTGCTAAGATGGGGCCCCTTTGTGATTGCTTTCCCCGATGTGAGGTCCCCTTTCACGGACCTCAGCAATTGCTTAGATAGGGCCCCTTTCCTGATAGCCCTTCCCCGATATGTGTGCCCCTTTCATTGACCTCGGCTGTTGCTTTTCTTATCGTCTTCTCCGATGTTGGGCCCTTTTTACGGGCCTCGTCCGTTTCTAAGAGCTAATTTTTAAATTAAGTAAATTTCCAGAAAATTGAAGAAAACTTCCAGAAAATTGAAAAAAAATCATGAAAATGAAGCAAGCATCCTAAAAATTGAAGACAATTTCACAAAAATTAGGCCAAATTTCCCCCCAAATAAAGCAAATTCATCTAAAAAGGAAGGAAATTCTCCGAAAATTGAAGAAATAAAAACTTCGGACCAGAAAATTGCAATAAAGTTGCAAATAAAAGTTTCCATGCTTCTACACAAACTTCTTCATCTTTAATGAATTATTGATGCTCAGCTCTTTCATTAAAATGACGTTTCCATGGTAACCACGCTGCGTTTGGTTTGTACAAAGCCTTGAGTGAAGAAATAACGATACGCAGAGATAGAAGTCTATCTTAGAGGCGAAATCGTCATATGGACACAATTTTAATTTGATTTTAATAGCTTGATTGCATGGTTGAAATTTCATCATAGCAGGAACAGTAAATACTGTAAATGGGGCATCAGTAAATACTGGCTTATAATATGGTAACATGTTATGACCACTGTCGCTTAAAACTGAGCGATGTTCCACAAAGCCGACGAATGAGCCATTGGCTTCGCTGGCTGAAAAATTTTCCTTTATAATTGTGGGGTTAAAGTTATTGAAAGTTCATTGAAGAGGGTACGAAACTAAACGGTGTAACGACAGGACCGGATTAAATCTTGTAAATGTTAGGCTATGGAGCTCTTTTTTGTTTCCCCAAACAGGATAGCAATTGCACCCATTTAAGTTAAGTTAGGGTTTGGTTAGGATTAGGGTCCAGAATTAAAGTCAATTAAACAAGAGGAAATTTGAACCATTGCTATCCTGTCTAAGAAAACACATGCAGCCGGGCATGCCAGGAGTAGAAAATAATTTGGGGCCGGTCTCAGAAGAAATCTGCAGTACCGTCGGAAGGTGTTTGATATTTTTGGCTGAATTAATATTTTGTATATGGTAACATGTGTAACGAATATTGCCAGTTAAAATTGAGCGCATGTTATTTATTTTTGCTCAGTTTCTTCATTTTCTTTTGCCATGCATGAGAGTAGATCAGGGACGAAAAACATTCCATAACATTGGCTTTTAGGATATGTTTATCCCTTGATCCAAAAACGGCGGGAGTTCCCCAGTTTTTTAATGTCAATTATAATTTTTTTAAATCATGAACCAATCTTGAGCCTATTAGTGTTTTGTTTTTTTCTTTCGAAAATAAAAACTATTGCATTCTTACGGAAATTATATAATTATTTCAGTGCATATACCCAGGATATAGTTACATCAACATTTTCAAGTTTCATTTCTCTGTCATCAGTGATTGCGAAAGTCACCCCCGCTTCACGAATCAATTGTTTATATCTAAAGAAATAAAGGGTGCAACTCAAAACACAGTGAATTCAACAAGCCGTTCCTTTCCTAGTATTGATATATTTTTTTGGTATAGAATATGTTCAATTTGGCGGAACATGGGGACACAAGTCATTGTTATGTGGAACGCACCCCTTCCAACATAAAAGTTGCAAAAGGAGGAAATGTAAGTTAAAAGTCAAGGGCGGATCCAGAAAGTTGCGAAAGGGGCGCGGATATGATGTGAGAAGGGGCGGATATCACAGGTCAGCAGGTACAGGAAGTGAAAGGTTTGGAAGGGTCCGTAGTATCTACCAATTAGTCATATCTTAAATTGATTAGTGTCTTTAGTAACATGGAGCGATATGCCAGTTACCCAGAAAAGAACGATGTAAGTGTTAAGATGTAGGTTTATCAATATTGCAGGATATTATGGCGTCGGGTCTCAATATTTAAAATATTATAAATGTCACAGGTTGGGTATCGGCGGCCGATTGTTAGACGGGTTTAAATTGGCCCTCAATAAGATACAATACCAAAAACAAATAAAGAGAGATAATAACCTTTGCAAGTTATAATGTCTGAATTGCTACATCAATACAATAAGCAAATGGCATGCATTTATAGTGGCGTAACTAGAAGTTTTTAAAATAAGTAGAAGACCTAAATTTTCCGACAGACTGGAAAGGTTAAATGTATAGACAGATGCCTACTAACAACAGAATGCCACTTATAGCGCGCGTCACTTGCGTTCCACCCAACGCCGACAGATCATCAATAGAATTTGAAAATTTCCAACAAGGAGTATAAAGTGTCTGACAAAACTCCCACTAAAGGCTTCGTGGGGAACCCCCCTCCTCTTCCTTACCCCACCCCTTGCATCCCCGTTAGTTACGCCACTGCATTCATATACTATACAAGAAAATATAGCAAACCAACAATCAAACCCCAAACAACAGTTTCAGATGTCCATGTCGCGAAAGGGCTATATATGTATCTGAGACTGTTGTCGACGCCTCTCGCTATTGTTGACATCAGAAGTGGATGAAGTCTAAGTTAGCTGCATTAAAACTTCCCTATCGCTAATATTATTTCCATCTTGGCAACATCTAAAAGGAATTACTCGCAAATTAAATGGCTGGTTTCTATTAGGACTTTCAAAAGCTTCGGTTCAATATAGTAAGGTGTGTACTGCCTCGCTAGGTTAGACTTTGGATGTAATTTCTGCAGTTTGTGCCACGAAACCCTCGTGGAATTGGGTTGGCCAAAATTAGTGCCGCACAGCAGAAGTAAAAAAAAAAACCGAGGAAAGTTATAAAACTATATTTCTACTACTGTTTTATATATTAAATACAACATAATACTTTGCACGGTTTTAATCGTTCCTGGTTAAGATACAACAATATTTCCAAATATCTCAAACTACTACTGTGATGTCACAGAAACCCTAAATGAACATAGAAATAGACTGCCTTTTCTTTTATATTCTGCCACACCCCTAAACCCTAAAACCTCTACCTCGTGTTAAGCAACTGTTTAAAGTGAATAATTTCAAGGAGTTGTCTAAAAGACAACTCTCTGATAATTTACTACTCGACAATGCCATCATGTAACAAATATCTTGTTTACCAGAACGAAGGGGTATGTATACTATTATACCAGAAGCCCAGAACTTTTATTCAAGTGAAAAACGCCGAAACAACTGACCTCATGGGTTGAAAGTCCCCCACGTTACCTCCCCACGTTCCACCAAAACAAAAATGCATTACCACAAAACCATTTCAGCAATATCTGGGTCTGGACCTGGGAATTCCGCCAAAATCACGTGATCAATGACGTCATTACCACCAAAAAAAAAATCAATATCTAGAAAACTATACTTGCTATGATTACAATAAATGTGTCAACACCCATGTTTGCATGGTCAAATAATACACCGGTAACAATGCAAGCGTGAAATAATGAGTAGTTCTCAATGTTATTTGTTCATCCGCTGAAATCACGTGATTACTGGTGCTGTGTTATAACCATAACACATATTTTCTTCAATATCTAGAAACGTATACTACATACTGCTACACACCCATGGTTTAATGGTCGATGAGTACTATAACAACAATCACAAGCTGAACCAATTTATAGTTCATCACTTCTTTTTAATCTGCGCACCTAATTCATATAATTGACTTGGTATCTCACCTGTGAGAAGCCATTTTACCAATTTTATCTCCGATAAGCATTGTCCTTGCATTCCTATAAAGCTCGTTAGCTCTTGACTTAATTTATTTGAATGAAATAGTGATATGCCATACCGCTACCCATTCTGTATCATTTACTAATACAGATATAGCACGGATAATAATATCAAATATCCTTTTATAAAAACATACATATTTACATACAGTAAAACATAAAGATATAAGTGTCTTTTTTAAAAGATCTGATGATTACATTTCTTCTATATCACTGTCTTCACTATATTCACTTTTCGAGTCACTCCAAGAACTATCACACTCCTCCCCATCTGTGGAGCTGTCCACGTTACCTGTGAGCAGAGCTGTGAGAGACTCTGGAATTGTATTTCCTGATTACCAGTCTGGTTAAAAACTTTTTGGGTCAGTTTCCACCCGTAGTTTGTGGAACTCTCTCCACAGGTTGTCTCAGCCTGATCAGCGCTTTCCACGCAGTTTTGTCACATACCGAGCCCTTTTGATATGGTTGTGAATTGTTTTGGCGCATGGAGGAAGAGAAGCACAGTTTATCATCTTTATTCTTGAGAGATGGTCTTCCTTTTTACCACCACTCATCATACGAATGCCTTAAATCAGGCTTCATTTAGGTCTGATGTTTTGAAGCAATACAAGGAGCAGACAAATGAAGTAACGCCTGGAATATCTACTTCATCCAAAGTCAGAGATTTTACTGCAGTATCATAAGTAACATCTGATTCCGTCATTTGGAAGGGCTTCACTTTTCCCTTTCTGAAGAAACCTGGATATAATCACAACCAGTCAGTGAGTGAATGCCAATAAGTGCGTCGGTTAAATCAAGCTGCTTCTTTTCAAGAGGATCAGCTAGGTTAGAGAAGTTAATATATCTTCGGTGGTTACCCAGATCCATAGTCCATGATAGTGTTTATCCCCATCAATCTTCCAGAGAGCCCAATCAGAATGATGAGGAAGTCTGTATCAGCCGACCTTACGAGTATCTTATGTTACCATTGGAAATAATGTTTGTGTGGAATGCAATGAGTGTATCAGCCTCTTCGTGTTGATATTGATAGCTGTGGGGTTCTTGTGTTTGCAGTAGATTGTTCTCGTTCTTCATTTCGAATACACACACCACCATGTGAGACATTAAAGTGTTGTATCTCCAATTATTGACCATACTATGTCTTTTCCCATTTTCCATCACAAACTTTGCAAACGTTTTTTAAATTACCCATTTTTAAGCAATTCTGTACCACTACTGCTGGGCTTGATCAGGTCCTGTGATAGTGAATGTTCCATCCGGTGGATGACGCAAGTTTCGCTCACATCATCTTTAATGGATGGAAGGGTGGTGTTTGATAATAGTCAAAAACTAGGTGGATTTACTATCCCGATTCAAACAAATCTTCAACAAAAGATCGCTAGCCATGGTGGTGTATCTGGACTTGTTGTGTTGAAGCACGATTTCATGAACGATAAAACCTCCATCTATCACTGTCGCTGTCGTTGAGGGAAGACTAGTATTCACGACAAGAACTTCCTGTCTACCTTAAAGGAATTTTGTGAGAAATGCTTTGTCTGTCTTAAGGGGGTTTCGTTACTATGAGCAAGGGAAAGAAGCACTTCAGTAATGGGAAAGCTAAGAATACTATAAAGGTCAAGTGCATCGATTGTCTTAGATCATGCAGGTACAACAGCTATGATTCGCCAAAAACATATCTGACTCCCTCTGCCACATTCAGCTTCCGTACTGAATTTTTAGCTTCTTTCACATTCTCTGCTGCAAAATTCAAAGCGATTCTTGTCAAAGGCTCCAGAAATCCCACATTGTCTTCTGCACATTTTTTTAACTGTAATGAAAGCTTCTTTCCTCGCTCTAGTATTTCTAGAAGATATCTCTTTGTTGTATCATTCGCTGCTCTTCCAGATGACACATTCACTAGCTCAGCTGGAGAATCAGAGGCAAATGGGTTGCATGTTTTGTTCAGGGTCCTGCTTATCGCATTCTTGTCAGCATTGTCACGTTGAATTCTCTATTTCTTTAGTTGATAAACGGGTTCCTCTAAACTGACAAGCTCACAAAGTTCTGTCAGAGCCACATTAAGTTGGGTGAGACTTATGGACCATCTTCCAAAGGTACTATGTGAATTTGTGAAAGCTGCTATACCTCTTATGGAAAAAGCAGCATTCCTGTTAACAGTCTGCTCCAAAGTCAAATTAATTGGTATCTGCCATAAGACTTGTTTGTGCGTCGGATTGACATGACACCTCCCTTCAAAATTTAAAGAGCTTTGCAATCCATATTCTGCAGCTTGTGGGTGAAGAGGGATCCCCATCTAGCATAATTTGGTCGGTTCAAAGCAAAGAACACACCAAGCACATGTGGGAGCACATTGATATAATCATCGATATCATTGGTTCGAGCAGTCCGCAGAAGCTCTCGATACAACCTATTTATGAAATACACGTAGGTCGCCCAATATGCGGCTGTACTTCCGTATTTTCCATCAATGACAGAACGGTAAAAATCCTATTTCTTGATGAGATCCTGAAATGCAGCATTTTTAGTAATAAGTCAACAGTATTCAACAGTGATGTCATAATCTGACATGATTTCTTGTGTTAAGGACTTCTGTGCATTTTGCGCTAATTTCAAGAACTTAGAGAAAAGTGCTTGTTCCATAACAACAGCAAAAAGTTGGTGGATTCGGTGTTAAAGAATTTACCCTTCATGAAGCCATGTAGCTATCCCTCAGCCAAAATACCTGCTTCAGTGAGGATATGTTGTACTCCTGAATTAGTCAGGAATGTTCCAAAAGCTCCAAAGTAAGCCATTTCCAGATGAAGGTTTCCAACAATTTTAAAATGATAACTCTGTCAAAAGTAGGAGTTTCTGAAGCCTGGATAGAGTATGCTTTTAATGCTATAGCAAGATCATATGTGATGGCAGCTTATTCTCGTTTTGTCTCCTGTGCAACTTTTACTGACCACACCATTGGCTACTTCACAACATCATTTCTTGTTGGAGGTTGAGATATTGTGTCCATGTATGTAAACACGGTTTGTGGGAGGCTACTTCACAAATTGGGAAAAGAAACCAGTAAAGAGTGGCAACTTCTGTGTAAAGGACTGAAGCAGACACAGACAGTTAAGTTTCTCTTGCTGGATAAATTGCATCCGTCGATGTTGTTTGCTCATTTGATGGTGTAAGCTTGAATTCAGCATTTTCAGAGATGTGTAGAATAGAGGAATTACCTTCTCAAAGCGTCTTCTTCTCCCTCCTGCTAGTGGCACGACTGGATTTGCATGCGACAATTCTGGAATTGTCCCAATCGGAACTTGATTTTGGGACCTTTTCCAACTATAGAATATGGGTGCTTCCCACTCTTCTCCGGACCACCACCCCGACACTTCTCAAGATTTTCTTATCACTTTCTGATCATTGTTTTTTAATTGAATTATACATAAGTAAGAAAATATTCAAATTTGTAGTATTATCAATAGTTTTTAGATATTGACAAAAAATATTTTATGATAATGATGTCAGCTATAATGTGATTTTGGCGGATGAATAAATTACAGAGAAAATTATTCATTATTTCACGATGTCATTGTTACCATTGTATTAACTGACCATGAAAACATGGTTGTAGACATTAATTGTAATATTATCTAGCATAGGTCTCCAGATATTGCTGAAATGAATTTTTGGTAACAACGTCATTGATTACGTGATTTTAGCGAGAATCCCCAGGTCCAGACCCGGCAGAAATGCATTTTTGTAACTTGGGGAGGGGCTTTCAACCCATGAGGTCAGTTGTTCCGGCGTGTTTTACTTTAATAAAAGTTCTGGGCTCCCGGTCTATATGCTGAGTGTGGCGATATGTTTGTACCTCACTTGTGACAATAACATAATTCGAAGTTCTTAGGAAATATTTATTGATAATTTCGATATAGAACATTTGAATTAATGGTATACCGGTATAAAATGTATATCAACAAATGTTTGACATAATGGGATGATATACCAAATATCCGAGCAAAATGACAAAACATATAATTGAAGTTTCATCAACGCAGTACTACATTGTTGTGGCATCGAGTCTCATGATGCTATAATTATTTAAGTGTCTGGAAAATGAATTGAATTCAATATAAAACAAGTCTAGAGATAATTATCAAAGTTAAGATGTATATATTTCGGTATTGATCTCTTACTTAATAAATTCATTTGTTTGCTTAGGCTGCTTAGTAACCAGGTAAAATGGGACGATATGAAAATTAATACAGGTGTACCACAAGGTTCAATAATTTTTTGGACCGCTTTAATTCTCCATTTTATCAATGATTTGCCTAATGTGATTGAAGAAGCAGAAGTAGATATGTATGCAGATGATACAATTATTCATACTGCGGCAACCGATTATTTCTTATAGACGTAGCATGGCAGTACCTAAATTTACAACACGATTAAGGAAGTAGGTTGGATAACTCTCAATTGATATTTCCCGAGGGTAAATGCCTGTGGTAATACATATAGTGGACAAATTAAGAATAATATCAACAAATACATTAGGAGCATAAGGCTTCGGATACGGCAATACCACAAGGTTTCCAGTTTTCAAAGTTAACGGCTTTAATAATATCATCTTTGTTCATGGGTATAGATCAATGCCAACTATAGAACTAGGCTTTCATGAAAGGGCAGAAACAATAGATTAATTTCAAACTCACTCAAACTGAAAAGTCACCGACATCATGTAAAGACTTAATAATATTATATCAGTTCCTACTAGAAATATTACCATTATATTCAAGATTT